>KZ111240.1:1047710-1368790 GCA_002120335.1 Hypoxylon sp. EC38
GATTAGCGATATTAATTGGGATGTAGGTCTTATTATACAAATGCACTGAAAGTATCATTGCAGATGCTTACCTGCTATAATAAATACGATCTGCGCAGCTTATTGCCTTGAGGATGGAGAGCCTTCTCACCTCTTCTCGGAGGATTTGGTTATATCCGTAGATCCGAGTCTGGTTATGTAAAATAGGGTACTCTTTCAAATCTCCCTTTAATCATGATATTACCTAAGGTGACTTATTTACAGACATGTCGTATACATGCCGTGCCTACCGAAATCGTCATTTTATGATGATGTGTGGAGGATGATGATGGTACGGCCCCGCTTCTTAGACTACCTGCCTACGGTACACTATGTACTACCTAGAACTACCGGGACTTGCCTTTTCACCTAAGAACCTAAAAAGAAATCTCGCACTAACAACGGTTCGCGAAGGATAAGGCCTCGGTTTAATTACTGAGTAAGATTCTACCTCGGAGATCCATATTATGGTTAATAGAAGGATCCTCGTCATCGCAGGGAGCGATTCGAGCGGTGGTGCGTAAGTCATGATCCTCCTGCTCAACTTCACACCGTGACTAACAGCCGCCCCCAATGTGAACTACAGTGGCCTCGAGGCAGACCAGAAAGTCATCGCCGCCCATGGCTGTTATGCCATGACTGCTACAACAGCCTTAACGGCTCAGAATACCATAGGTGTTGATGACATACACCATGTCCCTTCCGAATTCGTCAGGAAGCAGATCGATGCTGTTTTCAGTGATATTCCGCCTGACGTCGTGAAGACCGGTAAGTCAGATCATATTGGTTTTTACCCTTCTGGGGCTTATCATGTTATTGAGGCATGCTTGCATCTGCTCGTACCATTGAAATAATCGCACAAGCCTTGAAGGATTACCATGTCGAGACGTTGGTGCTGGATCCTGTAAGATTTTTTTCTTTTTACTTTAACTAATCCCACAGAATGTCTTTATGAATCTCACCTTTAAATAGGTTATGGTCGCCACCACTGGTGCGCAACTGCTCCCTTCAAGAGCCGTGAATGAGTTACGAACTCTGCTGCTTCCGCAGACATTCATACTCACCCCGAATATCCCGGAGGCACAGCTCTTACTTTCTGATGGTGGCAAGGGAACCGTCAACATCCAGTCTGTTAAGGATTTGGAGATAGTCGCCCAAAGGGTTCTGGAATTAGGACCTAAATGGGTTCTCATCAAAGGCGGACATATACCCTTTAAGAAGGACGGTTCTGTAGCCACGACCACCGAAGAAAGGGAGATAGTCATTGACCTTTTGTTTGGAGAGGGGCAGGCTACGAGAATCCAGAGCCCCTATATAGAGTCGAAGAATACACACGGGACAGGATGCTCACTTGCTTCTGCGATTGCTTCTAATCTTTCTAGGGGACTAAAGCCCGTGGATGCCGTTAAGGCTGCCTGTCGATATGTCGAAGCCGGCATTAAATCAGCGCCTGGCTATGGGAAGGGGAATGGTCCGATCAACCATTTCCATTCGCTCTTAACCCTCCCATTTACTCCGTGAGTCCGCTGCTTTAATTTCGCGCAAATATGCTTGTATTAATGACAACAAGTGGGCATTTTATAGACTATCTTCTCGAGCGGCCTGACGTATCACCAGTGTGGCATCGTTTCATCAACCATCCTTTCGTCCTCGCCCTCGGGAATGGAGAATTGCCGCTTGAGTCGTTCAAAGGCTATTTAATACAGGACTATCTATACTTGGTTCACTTTGCAAGAGCGAACGCGCTGGCTTCATACAAGTCTAAGAACATGGAAGACATTGCAGCTGTAAGTGGGTGTTTGTTAGAGTAGGAAGTTGATGCTGATATCATGTTAGGGGGCACGAATAGTGTCGCATATTCATACTGAGATGCAACTCCACATCGACTACTGCAAGGAATTTGGTATATCGAAAGAGGAAATAGAGGTAACGGAGGAACTTCAAGGTACGGAATATCCAGCTTCCTTGCCATCTTAGGTTGACCTTAACTTGCTGATCGATAGTCTAGCATGCACGGCGTACACGAGATACGTCCTAGACATTGGACAGTCGGAGGATTGGCTTGGGCTTCAGGTTGCCCTTGCCCCTTGCCTCCTAGGTTATGGTGCTATCGCGAAACAACTTCATGGCGATCCGAGAACGAAAACAGAGGGGAATACATACTGGAAATGGATCCTAAACTACGTTGCGGAAGACTACGTGCAGGCGGTGCAGACCGGATCTGGTAAGCCGTCTCCGCCCCTCTCCGGACCAGGTGACTGCCTAACTGTAGAACCCTTTGCTGAATACTGACATGCATATCCTTTATAGATCTCATAGAAAAGCATGCGGTTCTGCAATCTCCATCGAGGATTGAAGAACTCGTCAAGATCTTCATACATGCTACCAAGGTGAGATAGTCTCCAACTTACAGGACGCACACCATTGCTAACTCGTAGATAGATGGAGATTGGGTTTTGGGAAATGTTCCCGTCAGCTTAGAGTGCCAGGGACTACTTGTGTCTGTCGAATCACATTAGAAGGAACGTATGGGTAACTGAAGACATGAGAATAGATAGACCAACAGACGTGTATAACGCATAATGTATCCATTTGACAGCGCCGGTAGCAAACGCCTACAGAAAGTTGCAGTTCGTTTGTATCTACCTACCTAGGTACCTCTCAAGCATCAGGTCCTTCTTCTAACCTCCTTATTGTTGCCTACATGTAGCTTTCATGTGTTAGGGCCGGTGTACGTAGGGCACGGTGCTGGTGATATATCTCTATCTGAGAGCAATTACGATAGAACGAAAATGATTAAGATTCTAAGTTCTAATCTAACAACCTAAGCTTTACCTCTAAGATATTAATACTAATCTATCTCTTTGATGCAGTCAGACAAGACGAACTTCGTCTTGTCTGAGGCATCAACCTGTACTTCTTTATCAGTCTACATGAAAGCGTACAATAACTCCTTTGCCCACACTATCATTAAAATCTCAAGCTGGTAGAGATTTTGAAAGTACTTAGGTACTTCGGTAATCCCAAGTTGAAAAAAAAAATTCAGACGCTTTAGTGGCGATAGTTCATTCTGCCCAGATGCTTGTTGCCAGCTGGCAGGTGCGACTTCCCAACACACTTTGACAACTGAGTGGGGTGGTACTTACATACGTGTTGTCCCTCACTAGAATCTACAGCGGGTCAACGTACGGTAGTCCCAGTAAAGAAATACCGTGGCGACGAAATTGCATGTTATGTAATCAACGGACGCGAGACAAAAAAGAAAAAAGTGCACGGACCATAGTGCAGAATCAGCGTGTGTTGGGCCTAGACTGCTGCTACCCTCGAAACTAAAAAAAAATATTCTACTTGACTCAGGGTCCTCTTTACAAAAACTCATCACATCGCCTTTCTTTCCCATCAACACGATCAATTTTCGTGTACTATTCATTCCATACTTTCCCATCTCCGCTCCTTTTCTGCAGATTGCACGCTGCATTCAGATCATATTTCCCATAACCTCAATCACCTAGGTAGTTCTGCCTCTCGGAGTCTATATTTCAAATCAACTCCGTTTGCGCCGACCACGAATCCTCTGCGCTCCTAATCAATTTTAACAGGCGCACCTGAAGACAACATGTCGTACGGCGGTGGTTACGGTTCCCGCAGCGGCGGCCATGGAGGCTACTCTAATGGTTATGACAAGTATGGTGGCGGTCACGGCGGTGGCCGACAAGACCACGGTCACAGGTAAGAATTGCGGTCAAATCTTCATTGCACCCTCACCTTACTCTAGCTATTCAGATCGCAATACTAACATGCTCACGTTTGTAGCAATGGCTATGGCAATGGTGGCGGCTATGGCGGTGGTGGTTATGGTGGAGGCGGCGGTGACAGAATGTCTAACCTCGGAGCTGGTCTTCACAAGCAGAATTGGGGTATGTGCTTCTGATGTTTTGCTATTTGGCTTTCGACTAACTTTTTTCCGTCCACAGATCTTAGCAGCCTTCCCAAATTCGAGAAGTCCTTCTACAAGGAGGATGAGGCCGTCGCCCGACGACCGGCCAGCGAAGTTGAGCGATTCCGAAGAGATCATCAGATTACGGTTTCCGGTCGCGATGTTCCTAAACCCGTTGAGACCTTCGATGAAGCGGGCTTCCCTCGGTATGTAATGGACGAAGTCAAGGCACAGGGCTTCCCTGCTCCTACTGCCATTCAATCTCAGGGCTGGCCAATGGCTCTTTCCGGTCGCGACGTCGTCGGTATTGCCGAGACGGGCTCTGGTAAGACGCTAACCTACTGTCTTCCTGCTATTGTCCACATCAATGCCCAGCCTCTTCTGGCTCCTGGTGACGGTCCCATCGTCCTTATTCTCGCACCGACTCGAGAATTAGCTGTTCAAATCCAACAAGAGATTAGCAAGTTCGGCAAATCCTCCCGCATCCGTAACACTTGCGTCTATGGAGGAGTTCCTCGTGGTCCTCAAATCCGTGACCTTACTAAGGGCGTTGAGGTTTGTATCGCGACTCCGGGTCGTTTGATCGATATGCTTGAGGCAGGAAAGACTAACCTGCGTCGTGTGACTTACTTGGTCCTCGACGAGGCTGATCGTATGCTGGATATGGGTTTCGAACCACAGATTCGTAAGATTATCAGCCAGATTCGACCCGATCGTCAAACCCTCATGTGGTCCGCAACATGGCCTAAGGAGGTTCGCGCTTTGGCTGCCGAATTCCAGACCGATTTTATCCAGGTCAACATTGGTTCGATGGACTTGTCTGCTAACCATCGCATCACGCAAGTCGTTGAGGTCGTATCCGAAACTGAGAAGCGTGATCGCATGATCAAGCATCTCGAGAAGATCATGGACGACAAGGAGAACAAAGCTCTCATTTTTGTAGGAACTAAACGGACTGCAGACGAAATAACTCGATTCCTACGCCAAGATGGCTGGCCGGCGCTTTGTAAGTTCATATTACCTCACATTTTGAATATAGCTTGGGACTAACATTCTGGGAGCTATCCATGGCGACAAGCAACAGAACGAACGTGATTGGGTTCTTGACCAGTTCAAGACCGGTAAGAGTCCGATCATGGTGGCCACCGACGTCGCTTCACGTGGTATTGGTATGATTGCATTCCCCCCTCCCCTCCCCCATCCCCCGTAGCAATTTCCAGCAGAGTTATATCCGCTGTGCTTTACTTTCATGTGTAGGGGCTTTCTCGATTGCGCGCACTTGCCTGATTCCCATTGTGTCTCGTGGTTCTCATCTATCCAGGAATTTTGGGGTCCATAGTATAACGGAGGCGCCATCACCCTTGTTCCGCAGTTGTACCTTACTGTTCCTATGGTACAATTGTAGAGTTGGCAATTTCTTGATTCTGTCAAGCTGTCTCCAGACTCCCCAGATCCGAGGACCCAGACCGGATAGTGTTGGAAGTCGTCCAAACTGGCATGTTGATGCAACAGACAGCCCCATTCTCCAAGGAGAAAAGCACGGAAAATATGCTTAGGCACCGTCCATCCGTGTCGCTGGGACTTGTTACACAAAACTTTTGCTTCGCTCTGGCTAACATCCAATTGTAATTAAGATGTGCGCAACATCACTCATGTGATCAACTATGACTACCCCAACAACTCAGAGGATTACATCCACCGTATCGGCCGAACTGGTCGTGCTGGCGCCAAGGGAACTGCCATCACTTTCTTTACCGCTGACAGTAAGTCATACTCCCACGAAACGTGTTTTCGCTGTGACTAACAATACTCTAGACTCTAAGCAGGCTCGTGACTTAGTTTCAGTTCTTCAAGAAGCTAAGCAGCAGATTGATCCTAGACTTCATGAGATGGCCCGCTACAGCGGTGGTGGCGGTGGAGGTCGCTACGGCGGACGAGGTTACGGCCGTGGCGGTCACCGAGGTATGTCCTAATCCATGAACCATGCCAAAAAAAATTTACGTATACTAACATGTTCTTACTAGGTGGTGGCGGAGGTGGTGCTAACGCCATGCCTATCAACAACCGACGATGGTGATGACGCTTCCGGCGAATATCGCCCGTTATTCATCATCCATAACATCGTGGCCGTAAAAGATTCCGCGAAATATTTGCCTCTTTTGATTCCCTCTTTGTTCTCTCATCATTTTTCCTTCATTGCACATATGCACAGATGGCGTTACGTCTAGAGGTATGGATGTTTAGATATCGTTAGGGTCGACAGTCTGTGAGAGTGTTTGTGCATCTCTTTGCTGAGATCTGCTCGGCACTCTTCAATCTCGCCCAATACGAAACAGGATCGAAACGATTCCAGGTCAATGGTATGGCATAGGCAAACAGCTAAGGGTCATCGCAGAAATGCTCAATTGTGCTTTTTTCTCTTGCAAGAAGCAATTCTGGTCTTGAGCATCATACTACTTGTTTATTCTTGACTCTTAAGTCAAGAAAAAGGTACGTTGCTACTGACTCTGCCTACAGATTGGAGATGCTCCTTATGACCTATCTTGTGGTCACATGTTTAGGTAGACTCTTTCATCCGCTTCGTCCTCACTAGGAGGCATGCGATGACTATGTAGCATGAATCAAGGTCTATTATTAATAAGTTACTTCTGTCACATCGTAGTTGTCGTCCGAGGGATAGCTGATCGCGAGCCTTCACGATCTCAAGGGTTCTTCGGGAACTAGGGATAGTAGCCCTTGTCCACCCTAGTAAAACGAACACTATTCTTAGGAAAGTGCGTCATTTGAGTTGTTTATTTGGTGGTATTGCCGACTAGATCTTGGTGGAGGACTAGACGATATGATTTTGCGAGAATCTGAGTGGCCATTCCAATATAACCGGGAATGACTTCTTTTTATCCGCAGACACAGGGGTGGCCTCCCCATACATAGTAACCGCAACGACATATTCCGTCTTGGTTCGGGTTACTGCAGTTTCCCCCTTGGCAACATTTCTATAAGATGACGGCTTTCCTCACCTTCAGGTCGTCTTGGCGCGGCTGGTTTGCTCTGTAGTAACTTGGTGCTGTATTCGTCCTCCTAGCCATTCTTTGCTGCTTGCTATATAGCGATTCATTTATAAATCTACTCAAGAAGTTCGTCAGCAACATGAAGGTCACCACGGCATTGGCTCTCCTCGTGGCTGGCGCCCAGGCAGCTCCGCATTGTACGTAAATTTGTTACTTGCTTCGCTCCCTTCTTTGAGATGATACGTGTTCATAGACAAGTCTAACCATGACGATTGCTTTCTCCAGACACGTTCCCAAACTTGGCTAGCACGTCGGCTTGGTCTTCGGTTCGTCAGACTGCTAACTTCCAGTCCAACGGCCCCGTGACCGATGTCAACTCGGAGGCGATCCGATGCTACCAGAGAGCACCCGGTGGCGCACCCGACGTCACGCAGGTGAAGGCCGGCGGACAGATCACCTGGGTTGCTAACCCTAACATCTATCACCCTGGAGGGTACGTGTGAATACCTAAACATGATCTATAACTAGGTACCTTACTACTTGGGTGTGTGCTAACGGATTTTAACAGTACGTCATTATACAGATGGAAAGCTTCGTCACTTCGTGCCTTTATTTTGAGGGGATGGGATGGGTTAAATTGCTAACGTATCATTCTATTAATAGCTCTCTCCGCCTATATGGCTAAGGTGCCCTCCGGCAAGACCGCGGCCGACTTCGATGGCAGCGGCAAGGTCTGGTTCAAGGTGTACCAGGACATGCCGACGTCGTCCGGCGGCCAATACACATGGCCTTCAAACGGTATGTTTGCTCCCGCTTACTCCCCTCTTCCCCTTTTCTTTCCTATCTTCGACCGAGTCCCTAGATTTACTAACGCACCAGCAGGCAAGGCCCAGGTCAGCTTCACGGTGCCGCAGTGCCTGGCCGACGGCGACTACCTATTCCGCATCGAACACGTTGCTCTCCACAGTGCCAGCGCGGCCGGCGGCGCCCAGTTCTACATCTCGTGCGCGCAGATCCACGTCAGCGGCGGCTCGGGCTCTGCTCAACCTAAGGAGCTTGTCTCGTTCCCTGGCGCGTATAAGGCTACTGACCCGGGCCTCATGATCAACATCTACAACAACGGCGGTAAGGCTTACCAGCCTGCTGGCCCGTCGGTGTTTACTTGCTAGAATATTGCGGAAGAGGGGATTAGGGAGGAGATGGATGTGGCGGATATGGCGGATGTTTGATGATCTTGATAAGTTATGTAAATACGATCATGGTTTGGTTGGTAGGGAGGTATATAGTTAGTTCATGCAGTCACATAATGATATCTCGGAATGTCCAGGTCGATCGTATCGAGTCCTGATGGTAGTGATTATGGCTTGTCTGACTGAGCTACCCGGGGCCACCGAGACGATCACGCAATCGTTGTATCTTCGACGAATTCGCGTGGAAGATTCCGCTCTTACGTGTTCTAGGAGTCAGGACTAATATTCTGAGTCCATGTGTGCGTATTATTAAGCCCTGGGTCTCTTTGGCCCTCAATGTTGGGTGTCGGGTTATGACTCGACTGCCCGTATAGACTTTGAATGACCTGATCGAATTAATATTGGTCTAGGTGCAAAGATCATGACTGTAGCAGACGCGTGTATAGGTAATCAAGGGAGCGTGGGTTTTCGGGCTCTCCGCCAGGGATACTCGGACTAAATGTCGAATATTCTGGCGCTTTAGACAACTTTTCCTCTCTCCTGTGGAGGCAATTGCGAGTCAGCATAGCTCGGCTCAGCAATGAGCTAGAGTGAAATAAATATGGCGTAATAATAGAAACTCATATCTTCGTCCTTTTTGATCTGCTTCCAAAGTCGAGTCTTGAGGCACTCCCGCACATCAAGAGTGGTTTTTGCCTTCGAACTGTCATCCAGCAGCTAGTCGCGGAAAAGCCGGAAGCTCTCCTATTGTAATAAGATTGTCACATATAAAATTGTCCAGGGGCTTGCTTTAAATGTATCAGACAAAGGTAATTATCTGCGGCGTTCTGACATGGTTGGAAGGCCGGAACTTGAATAACATGATCTCGTCATCTTGTCTAGACTATCTATCATCAACATGCCGGGCGCAGAGTAAATATTTTTGGGTCAATTAGGGCTTGTCCCAGATACAAAGCTCTAGGTAAACACCTAGCCCATGGTATTCCCATTATAGTCGAAGCCTAGAAAAAGGCAGTCCTAAATCGACGGCAACTGAAGTAGATTCTCAGCGACATCCCTATGACGACAGATTCAACAAGAATGGAGAAGACGTTGAGTATCTACTTCATGCTTCATTCCGAGACTACTTGGCTTCTTAATGGCGCTAATACTTGGGTATTGTCATAAGATAACCACCACCATTACGTGAACTCTTAGCCGGGAGGGAATATATGTCAGGGGGAAGAACATTCCACACTCGTAGCTATCAGAAACTGCACATGTGCGCCAAGGGAAGACGTCTCGGCACAAACAACTCGTCAGCTACTAATGTACACTTTGATTACCGGAGTGGCTTATGGATAGTTTCGCCATGAATCATACGGTTGTGGGATTAGAGTATATGGATACGGGCGCTAAACCTTAGAAAAGGTTCAATATGCGATAATGAGTTCATTGAGGTTTACCTACCTAAGGTACATTCACCCGCGGTATCAAAAAAGATAAAATTGAATTCGCGCTGCGGTTGATCCGAAGCTTAGGTAGGTATTGCTTCAAGTTATCCGCGAGTTAAGATTATTGCCCACAAAGCGGGAATAAATGAAGCGTAACGAAATGAAAGGCTCGAGGTGGTGAATTACGAAGATAATACGAAGAATACGAAGTCAAGCTTGTCATCTTCTGCCACACTCATAATTGTCATAACAGCCTCTTGAACACTACTTGCCCCGTCATCAACTAATTAACCCCCTCAAGTGTCTAATCAGGCTCAGCCTGAGTTTGTGTACCTACTCTCTGCCGGTCGAGTTTCAGCCCCCTTTTCATTTTGGTGCCCGACGGAAATGTGATTGTAATGCAAGATATTCCATCCCAAGTACCCGGGCTTGCATGCTGCTACATACATGTAGATAATGATTTAGATGTTCAATATTCACGCTGCTATACCCGATGTACCCGTAAGAACCGGCTCGTTGTAAGATCCCGAGATGTTGAACATGTTGAACACCGAATTGAGCGACGAACCGGAGTACCGTGACTATGTGAGGCAATGTTTGTAAGTGTTGGTTACTATCAACTAGCTTACCTGCAGAATACATGTAAATGTGGCTGAAAGTAATAATGGGAAAAAGGAAGGCATCTTGTAACGCCCAGTCGATAAGTGATGGAAGGCAGTTTTATTACCTGAGTGTTGGCTAGACTAAGCCAACGAATATGTAAGTATGCAAGCCACAATTCAACCAGTCACTCTCGTCATCCCCTCTACGATTGGCTACCCGTTTTGGCAGGATCTAGACAGCATTCTGGAACATTGACCGACATTCGCGGGCGAAAAAGGCGCTGATGTAGCACAGCATAGACGAGCTGACAACTGGTATGCGGTTGGACGCACGACCTACATCTTGATAGTTGTCATATGACTTTGAGGGACGTCCATGCCACCATATTGTTACCCCCTGGCAAGTCAGGGAGAGGAGCAGATGGGGGAAAGGGAAAAAAAAAGGACAATTTGCTCAGAAGTAAAAGTGAAACGGTACAAACGACGAAATAACCCGAGAGAATTGAACTTAACATTCCCAATTGCAACCATGACGAACATCTTTGCTTCTTTGGCATGTCTTTTCGTGGTATCCCGGGGTTCGGAATGCCAGTTCGGGAACTGGATCCGAAAGAAAAAAAAATTGACATACGACCTATGCAGTTGGGAACTGGATGGTAACAAAGAGCAATGACGGTGGCTGGGGAAAACAAGCTTGGAATATTGTAACTGGTATCTTTCTATAACCACATGTGATATGTGTATATGAAGTATATTAGGTAGCTACTTATCAACCTCAATGGAATTGGATGGGTTTAATCTGTAATACTTGTAATACCTTAATTGCCATGAGGTTTATTTCTTGTGTCACCCGACTGTGCGCGATGTCATTGTGATTAGTGACCTCTCCACAATGACCAAGCTGGGGGGTGACGACAAAGGCAGGGGAAAAGGAGGAAAAAGGAAAATTCGATCAAACGCGCATATGTTCAAATCGGATAGTTTGGCCGAACTTTCGGAAACCAGGGAGAGGGGAGATATGACGAGAAAGGACGTTGGATTTTAGATCATATTTTCATCTAATAAGTAACACACTTGTATGGATTTGAAAATGGTTGGAGGTTGGGAGAGGTACCTGATCAACATTTCTACCTCTGTTCCAAGCATTAGCTTCAAAGAAGAATTGACTCGCTCTTCATCCTAAAACAGGAATGATGTATTAAACCCCTCTCGAATCTGCATGTCGAAAGGAAAGGCTTCCTAGACGAATGAGAGCGCTTTTACCCACCTGGGCACACTTTTTCAGAAGCTACTAGGTATACAAGATAGAACACGAATACGTAGAAAGTCATTGACCTCTCAAAGAACCATGTGTCATTGACGTCAATGGCTTTTTCAGCTGTCCTGTATGTCCTTGACACTCATCGTTATCCTTGTAAGGGCCTCTGGCTTATTTCCTGGTTTTCTCGAGATTGGCTACCCACTGTGGGTTTGCCCGCAGAATGGAGGTTACGTCTGGGAATTGGGATTACACAGAGAATTCACTGGTCCCAGCGGTCAACTTTGTTCAGTGAAGGCGCTGCAGCTGAAAGGTTCGTGGTTAAGAGTGATCGGCGCTGCAGCGCTTGGCAACAGGGTTACTAGAGATCTGCTTTCCACATCGGTCGATCTGATATCCCTAATAGATTTGGTCACTTCATAATACAGTAAAATTCATCAAGAACAATAAACTTCTCATAAAGCTGCATTCCGACTCATGAATACAGGTTTTCAAAGCGGGGAGCACGTCCACCATAGGAGTGGTCCTATTTTGATTGGTAGCTGTGGGCTTTCGTCTTATTTGGACGACTTGCATATGGGAAAGTGGAATTGGGCATGCGAGCTGAATGGCACGTACCCGCAAGAGAGCTTGCTGACGAGGTTGGAAACGTACGGTATGGTATGTACAAGGAAGTGATTTGAGCAATTATTGGTGATGGACTATTGCTTCACTTAGCTTGGCTCGAAGTCCTTTGATTTTAAATTTTATCAGCTAGAAGCTCTGCATAGGAAAGGATCTTGATTCAGAATCTAAAACTCGGATGAACTCCAAGGTAAGAATATTGGTTGAAACACTGCCGTTTTCGACAATTTTGTTAATTAGGTATAGACTGTTGTAGCTGAAACACTAGGATAAAGCTTCTTGCTTAACGCCTTTTGAAGCTCCCAGTCGCTGTCTCAAACGGGGGTAGCGAGACATACACAGTAGCTCTAAGTCACGCTAATGCGAAATTATAGCATTGACATGGCCAGGCTATGTAAGGCATGCAGAATCAACGCAGGACCCTGAGACTTCGCTTGAACTTGAAAATAAAGAGAGAGACAGAGGAAAAAAAAAAGGTATGTCATTAACACCCCTCGTAAAATCATAGGGACTTTTTCACCCTCGTATTCATCATTGGCTTGCTGCAAGTATTGGAGATGGAATTATGTAACGGCATGAGCATTTCAGTAAGCACGGGCGAGATAATCCGAAAGAAATGCACATGCCGAGCTAGAATAAATTCCTATGAGCGAAGGACATTTGACGACACGGTCCACGCACCTGCTGTTCAGTGGCTTGCCGAGAGGCGCCAGCGGGCTTGATCGTCGTCGAATTTGAGGCATTCATTTTTTTTTCGCTACCAGAGCGACGGGAGAGACTAATCAATTTGGTCCTGTGGGGAATCAAATAGCCGAAGAAATAGATTCTAAAAGTGATGTGACCCGATGCACGGGCTCGAGCAAAATGATTGGTATTGGCAAATATACGTAGTGCCTAGCCTTTAGTTGTAAGATCACTGGTTTGGATGGATCTAAGATCTATTAACCCAACTTAAGTCTTGGAATTATTTCTTGCACTCCTATTCGCGACTCGAAAGGGGGTTAAATCACGACGTTATCCTGTCCCTGTCTCTTAAGGCGATTAGTATTAAGAAGACTACGACATGCCCCTCGAACACTCCAATATTAGAAACAATGCGCTGGAATGTTAAATCTGGAATTCTCTCGAAGTAGGTAATCAAGTCCGAAATTGAAAAGAGATTGCCTACATAGATCGTACCATGCTTCGAAAAACCTCAATGAAGGTGTAAATGCCTAAAGAGCTCAATGGCCCAAAAGGGCAGTATTAGTATAAAAACACTAGACGATAAGCTGAACTTGGATGTAAAAGTACTTAGAGTACCTCATCTAATTAATGTGTTATCATGTACAAGTACGAGCTAGTACGATGGACGTCAATAGGAGCCCGCAATCATGAGGTATAATGCACGTAAGAATCAATCACCTAGCTCATTTTGGACAAGCAAGTACGTACTCGGTTACAAGGAAGATGACAATTGGAAAAGGGAAGGTTGTGTCGACTTGGGTGTGGGAAGAAATAAGTCGGCTCGTCTGACCGGGATTTTTACGGGGATGCCGCTTGGACGTTGTTGTAAATGCGGAAATATGCCCGAGAGCATCATAGCTTTCGACCGAGGTCCATCAGATGTCGAGGACAGGGTACTGTGACGGTATGTGGGATGAGATGGCCTAGGCTTGGTAAAATATACATGGGATGGATACCGATACCATACGGTACGGAGATTGAAGGTGAACAGCGTGGTAAGTTTCGAATGGAACATAATTGAATTAACCGCGAGACCTGATACTCGACTAGGTTTCCGTGCGGCTACCCAGAAGAACTGTTAGAGCCTAGAGCTCTGGCTTGGCCCGGGATGAGATACCTTGCAGGTCGAGGCCCATGTTCTCAACATGTACTATACATCTCGGGCACTTGGGAACCTGGGCTCCTTTGGATTGTCACACTGCAACTCTGCAGCTTGGACGTGCCCACTTGGCGATCTTGGCAAGTCTGGGGGGCACCACCATGGGCGGGTTGCCAGGGGTGCAAATCATCCACGTGAACAATGGCTGAGGTGGCTCTGCAGATGAATGTGGATGGGTGCAACGACGTACATACGGTACATACCAAAGAAAAGACCCTGCTCTTGGCAAATCATTCGGCCGACAATGCCCGCAACTACATAATCCGGAGACACTGGGAAAGGAATCTCCATAATGCGTCGATAGGAGGTGGCCGATATCGTGAAGGGAAACGAAAGAAAGAGAAAAAAAAAAAAAGAAAAGAAAAAGAAAACATGAGATCTGTGCTGACAAGCCAATGGCAAGTGATTGATTATATACCAACCTTCTAAGATACATATATTATGAACATTGAAGGCGACAGATATTGGTGTTAGCAACATTGACCTGGACATGGAACACCTGGCCAAGCATACATACGAGGGGCTTAGCTCGACAAGATATATTGGGCGTGTTCTCTCATACACGTTAGGATTCCGCTTTCCGAATGTCACATGCTCGAAGGGCGTTCCAATTGTGCATACAGCTGATGATGTCGCACCCACTGGGTTGGGCGAAGGATGGCGGTGTGCAAGATAGTGGAGAGAAACAGAACAATATAGGATGCTCTACGAAATATGATTGCGTGCGAACATGAAGACGGATTTGGAGATGGATTAAATGCTCGTCGTCCTATAGGGAAATTGACGATGTCATACATGATTGAAATCGTATGTCGTTGAAATATGGCCACGCCGTCGCGTCTGGGCATGAATGATCTCTCTTTAGCCTCGATCCAACTGCGAAACATGGGAGCAATTGGATTCAACGCTTGTTTAGTCTTTCCCAGAGTTTCGGGTCACCAAAGATCTGTCGATGGCCGGCGCCATTAAAAAGGTACTGACATATCACCTTAGCGGGAAATCTTTCTGGGGAACCATGCCGGGGTGATTGGCGCGTAAGGTGCTTTATTACTGTACATAATCATTGAAATATAGGCTGGAGGTAGGTCAGGTTCAGGTTAGGTGATCAGGTTAGGTGATCAGGTTTTAGGTAGGTGAGCTGGAGACAGGTGGTACTATAGTAGAAAATAGACGCAAGGTAGCACGAAAGTTTGTCACTAGGTTGGAGACTTCCAAGGTTGGATTATGGATCGCATTGTTCGCTGTTGGCGGCAAGTGCCGTAAACTCGAGCTGAACTCAAATGCCATTTTCAATTCTCAAAGGGCTTATTCCCCCCTTTTTTCATCGGAACTCCCTTTCCACCAAACACGGCTCGTAAACTCCGAATGCCGACGCGCGGAAAGGAGTGCGCCTTGCGATGACCCGGCTTCAAGCGAAATAAAGACATAGCAGCTACATCACCTTGATCATGTATGTAACGTGGCCGGGTTATTAGTTATATACGGGAAAGTACCAAAGGCATAGTGTGAACTTGTGAACTTGTGTATCCTTAAGTAACAATAAGCACATGTAACTTGTGTGAATATCATACGTAGTACGTAATGGTCTTCTCTCAGGTAATAAACCTCCTAGTGGACCGCGGAATATTCATCCCGCTCTTGCGCCTGCGCCTGCGCCTAAACGAGGAGTACGGTAGAGTCCCACGGAGAATTGAGGGTCATTCTCTATTATCATCTACAAAAATAAAAAAAAAAAATAAAAAAAATAGGTCCGTTATACGTAATGTTGGTAGTCATCACGAGTAACGCGAGTCAAGAAGTTCAGATACGTCTTCATGGCGTCCGTGTGGGTCGTCGGCTCTCCACGTCGGGATTTGTGTACGGCTTCTGACAACTTTTGCCCAGTTCAAAAGATATGTACACGAGCTGAGATACTGTAAAGAAAAAAAAATCTCTTTCGCTACTTGGGAGGAAAACATTTTCCATCAGTCAGGTGGTCGTTCCACAATGGGGAAGGGTCGGCGTTTTCCAGACGTGGAGCACACAGTCTTGTGCCCAGTCGGTATTTTTATGGATTCTTTCGGTGCATCCAGTTGCCACGACGTCCACATCCTTTTGCGGGACAATTCTTATTATATACATTTTCTCACGTATGCTATATATACACTATGATGGTGGCTGTATTGGAGGTTGCGCGGCAAAAGGATGAATCTTGCTGAGATCGTTAAGCGAGGCGCGTCCTTCGCGTGTATGCCAGCCACTATCCCAGATGCTGCGCTTTGAACTTGGAGAGTCAGGAGGAAGGTTGTCAGCTCAAAGTCCCAGGTTCCAGAACGGTCGCAGATCCCCTCTGCCTCGGGTACAGTTCATTCGCGAGAAATTAACACGGTCTTATTGTTATTACAGGGGTTCTTCTTTACATGGTTCCATGCACCATTCCATTTTCTCTAACCCCTGTTAACATCGACATGGGTAAGCAATGGCACGCATTATCACCACGCGAGGTCCATCAAAGCTCGATAACTTCACTTTTGGACCGCCTTTTAACCGATTTCGTAAGCTTATACATATGTATCGTTGCTATACAGATCTTCGATAGTTACTAGCCCAGAATGTACTTCCCGGCCGTCCTGTTGTCGCGATGATACCATAGTCTAAATAGCCCCCACTGCGACGATGGGCATGATTTTCAAGGGCTGAGATGGGGGGTTCTTATGAATGACCCATGACTGAGTGGGCGTAAAAGGAATTGTATCACGGACAATTGCGGTTGTGTAATAAAGTCCCCTTCGGCTTGCTTATCCTACCGAGGGAGTATAGCGCTTCTCGATCTTTCGGAAAATTCAAACCTGGTATTAGGAGGTATGAATCAAACAAATGGTGTACTCTCTCACACAAAGCCCAGCGGCCCTGCGAATCAGACGTGCAGAGACCGGCCGCTCGGATCCGAACATATGTTAATTAGTGCCTGTACCAAGATTCCTTTTTACTATCCACTTTCATGATCCCCGCTCGCCTTCATCGTCAATATCGCGGAATACCTGGAAGCCCGGACTCATACTGTGGTCCCAGCATCTGTCCACAAAAGTGGTCCTTGGACGAGGTTCTCCCCATCCAGACGACCATATGCTCATTTCTTTTACTGGTGCCCCGCAATCAGTTCCATTGCGCTGTATACGTAGCGTCGCGATGGTATCGTAATGACGAAGCCAACGGATTGCCCCTGTCCTAGCTTTCGCTCCGGTTCTTCGAGTCCATTATAGTGACCGAGACCCCTAACGGTGTAATGGATATACTACGACTTGTATCGATTTGGCACAGTACTATGTACTCGTTGGTTATAATGGCATCACGTATGACAGGGAACGGGCACGAGTCAGTGCTTATAAGTACTGATTAATAAGTCATGGGGAAAATATGCGGCATCGGCCAGGCTGGCCCGGCAAAAGGGCCTTCTCCGGGCAGGCAATGATAACTGGATGACCGAAAGACTGTCCAACTCCAAGAGAAAACTCGCAAATAATGACATTATAAGAGTAATCCATTCAACTTGGAAAATACCTGATATATTAACTCATATCTTGATTTATACCATAGCCTAACGCTAAATGCTTAAGCTATTGTCCAGATAGATGCTTGTTTAGCAGGGGGAAACGTTAAGCCATATTTAGTTAATTCGGTGCCCTAATGTATGGCAATTTCAATGCGAGATGCAGTCAACGATAGGTTACATAATAACAGTATAATATAGGAGAAGAAGAAAGCAGATCTTGGTAGTATTGCAATAGGCACAATTCGATCATGACTCTGTTGCTGGAGCCATTAGGAGGAGAGTGGACCATTAGTTCCGTATTATAATCGGATTGCGCATTATGTATTGTAACATGCGTGTTCGCATCAACTCTCGAACTCTTGGGAACGCAGGGATTCCCACGCTCGACATTGAGAGCTGTTGATGTGGGCTTCTCGATAGAAACCTGGTGAGCATATAGACCAGGGCCTGGATCCGTCTAAAGGTACGAGTCGCGTAGGAGGTAGCTGTACATATAGTACGAAATACATCATCATCTGCGCATATCAACATTGCGCGCTTACTTAAAGCAACTTTCACCTGGGTAGAAGGAGACTCAAGTATCCACCTTGCATAAGACGCAAAATAATATCATCCATGGTACAGCTCCGTACTTGGATTGTTCTTCCCAGTTGTTGACTAATGAAGATGGTCAGGGATTGACACTGCGACTGGCTTTATCAGGGATGTTGGGCCTTTTGTGGGTGGTTCCGCCGCCTCCCACATGTTCCATTGGGCGCGGTGTACTGTACCAAGCTGGTACCTACACCGCTTTAGCCTCTCCACATTATATGTACACCTTCAAACTGAACCTCATTACGTGCCATCACCACAGGTCTTAAAAGGTACATGGTGTTTGGGAATTGAATTTTAACTCTCAACTTTGAGGATGTGTCATTCCCAATACCTAATCACCATGTATCTGTTATGCTTTATGGGTTCCACTGGGGCGGAACGTAATTGTGAAAATTTTAGAATAATTGGTTCTGAGTCGCGAAGAAGAGGAGGCAAAAGAGAGGCAATGGCAAAAGGGGGGGTCGAGGAACAGGGAAACTGGGGTTTGATATTCAGCTGTATCTCGTCGAGTAGGGAAATCCACCAAGCTCTGAAATTATGTACAAGAGATAACATGGAGAGGTTTGCAAGTAGTAGTGGATTTTGATCGAGTTCGACGCGGAGACATCTTTGCAACCAGAGCAAATTGTTTTTGTTTGTTTGAGTGGTTGAATTTTTATTTTCTTTCACCATTTAGATACAACCCTATAAAAATAAAGAAGAGGGAGACGAGAGAGAGAGAGAGAAAAAAAAAGGAAAGTTTGAATATGGAGGCATCACGAGAAAAAAGAAATCCAATGTTAGATTTGATAAAAGCTTAAAAAGATGTGGAAATGAGTTTCCCAACTTACCACATTCGGTACAACTGGTACCACCGTAGTCCGTATCCCTCCTTCTCGCAGTATTTTCGTTTGCCCCTGCTGGTAAGTGCAATTGGGTCCCATTGGCTAGGCGACCCGGGCTTTCCAAAATACATGGCAGAAAGTACACACATGAAATAATAATCAAATAAATCGACACTCAGCAAAAATCTCCCCGAACCTTCCATTCTTCCCCAACCTTTTAAACAGATTACCAAACCAGCCATTCAATCGTACATGCATTCCTCTATGCTGGTTCGGCAATCAAGTAGCACATTCAATCATCCCTCCACGCGTGTCCAAGCAGCACTGCAGCGTCGTGCCTCGAGCTTGCATCCCTTCTGCATATAAAAATTCACCATCTCCCATCCCCTCGGCACTAATTCTCACTAAGCCCAATCTAAACTTGCTTGAGTCTGGACGCGAATCGCTCGGGTCAAGACTAAAGTTTACGATTTGGCGCACCAACAACGCAAATTCTGTCGTCACCGGGTCCCTAACCGCGACTGTCACTAGTCCCATCAACACTGGCGAGGCACTGCCCGCTACCTAAACACCACACTGCACGTCACTGCCTTAGGCTGGCGATCGTTGTGGTTGTGACTTTCTAGCGCCTGCTGGCTGCTGTTACCAATTTCCTGGTACACATTCACTCTCACTCACACACGCACCATTACCATAACCTACCTTCCCGGAGGCGCGCAAGGCAAGCACGCACGTACCCACGCACACACCACCTTTGGCAACGGGGGGTTTTTTTTATTTTTTTTTTTTTTATTTTTTGAACTTTGCATGGATTTTGTCCGCACTTTTAATCAATAATCCATACAAATCCATACATATTCACGTCAACACACCCAACACGACGTAGGAAATCAGTAATAAGAGTCAGTCCTAGCCAGGCTTAACCTTGGAGATCTTTCTAGCGGCTCTATAATTCGACATTCCGAAAAAATCTAGCAGCGCGCCGGCTCAAACTCTACACAGAGGCCCCTGCCACCAATCGCAACCCTGGGTACTTCTGACAAGACACGCTAAGTCTCGCGGTCTAGACGACTTCGGGGAACGCTCGATTTTATCTAGCACTCCCCCATTTTACTTCGAACTATTTTAGCGAAGTATCTTCCCTCTCCACCTTGAGGTTAGCTCTTCAGTCCCGATCAGCCACTAGGTCCGCACGCGTTCATACGCAGTACAAGGGGGCTGTCAAGGGAAAACCAGATCGCACCCTGCGCCAGATCGTGCGCAGTACTTCTTAGGTTCCCGCCTTCATAAGCGTGACCATATTACCTTCACTACAGAGACACCAGCCGGGTGCAGCCAATCTGTCGTGTAATAGACTACTTGTTGGCGCCCGCGATCTAAAGACGAACTCAAAAACCACCCTGGCCCCCAACGGTCTCGAGACTCGGCGGGACCACGAATTTTTAGTTGCGCTGCTCCATATCTGGGCACACTACTTCTCCAGCGCACCATCCGGTGGCTGATAATCGAACTTGTGGGCTGGTGGGCCTAGTCGTCAGACTATTTCATCTGTAGACGCTGGCAAGACCTGGAAGATCTACGCTATCTCCTCTGGATCAGTCTCCCGTCGATGACCAAATAGCCGCCAACAAATACGCCAGTGCAGCCGCAGCTTGTCCCCCTTGGTGCAACTCTATCCTTCTCCTCTCTTAACAAGTAGTACTATATCGACCCAAGACACCGTCCCCCTCCTACCCTGTCCTGAAGTTGAGACTGGCTCGAGGACTAAAATTCCCCGGCCCGTCCACTGTCCCATCGTTCGTCCCTGGCAGTAGTAGCGTGACCTTGTTGTCAACACATCAGCCTCAGACTTCCGATCGCAACCACGCGTCCTTACCATCTACCTCCGAGCGCCAGCTTGCGAAGAAGTCCGGGAGCAACGTTTAGTATCCGCCTTCAAGCCCTCAACAGCTCTATGGAACGGAGCGTGCCCGAATACTCGCAGTCAGGTTTGCCTTCGCCCTATCCAAGCACCTACGGCGACACTCAGTCTGAAGCTTCCTCTGCAGATCACGCGTCTGCTGCACAATATCCTAGTAACCAGGAAGCGCGGGGGAATAGCTATCCTACGTCTGCGACGCCGACCTCAGAGTACGGAGCTTATCCGCAGTCCGCGAGGTCGACTAGTTCTTTTCCAGAACATAGTCTTCGTCAGTACCATCCAGCGAGCAACCATAGCGGCAGCAGCGGAGGTATGGCGCAAACACCAACAAGTCCGTCCATGCCTATGCAAGATGGACGCAACCATCAGTCCCAGCAGGTCAAATCTGACAGCGATGTACCCATAGATCCCTCCATCGCGGCACCCAGCCCAACGTACGCCCCTCCTAACCAATATTCGCCGTACGCGCCGCCTCCTCAAGACATGTCGCATAACTACCCGCAGAGCGCCGGCAGCCTATATGCGCAGCCTCGGCCTGACTGGGGAAGCTATGGTCATCCAGGTGCGCCTGGACAAATACCACACCCTCACCCAGTATACCCTCATACGCCCTCAACAACCGCGGCAGGACGACCAGCTCAGGTAGGCGATTATATTCCCTTCTAATCTTCGTCTTAGCTCGCGCTCTTGTGCGTGTCAAGCCATGACGTGAAGTGTGTCGAATTATCTAGGTCGGTGTGGCCGGGATACTTCTACGATCAGGGATCGTCACAGCGTTTGCTAACCACGATGGGCGCTAATTGTGTCTCTCCTATAAGATTTGTGTAAAGTAACTGATTTGATTGACAGTATGGTGCGCAGCAGGTCTACTCATTTGTGCCAATTCCTGGAGCGCAACAGCACAAGCGTCCTCGACGACGTTATGAAGAGATCGAGCGCATGTACAAATGCGGATGGAACGGTTGTGAAAAAGCCTATGGCACGCTTAATCATCTAAATGCGCATGTTACGATGCAAAGTCACGGACAAAAGCGGACACCAGAAGGTAAGGTTAATGCCTATTTCGCTCCCCTGTATTAAAGCGCAAACGCAAGAGATAAAGTCTAAATGGTGGTATGCTTTTCGGTCTACACTAAACCAAAGCCCGCCTGGGCGGTTGATTGTGGGGGATATAGCACGCTATTTAGGCATAAACCGGTCTGGTGCCGGTTGGCAATCTAGCTTGTGCTAGACAAGGACCAGTGGTGATCCTTGCAAATAAAGTAGAGTTAAGGGCTGCGCGTGCTAACCATGCCGTTTATTTAGAATTCAAGGAGATCCGAAAGGAATGGAAGGCTCGCAAGAAGGAGGAAGAACAACAGCGCAAAGCTGCTGAAGAGGCAGAGCGCCAGCGTCATGCTGCCGCTGCGGCCGCGGCCCAGAACGGCGCAGCTGATCCCCAAGGTGGCGATTCGGGGCAGGCGCCGTCTTCGTATACGACCAGTCGACAGGTACAATTACCACCTATCGGCTACCAGCCAACTCAGTATCCCGCACCGCCGTCAGCGACAGTGCCTCAGCAGCCACTTCCTGAATACAGCCCCACGAATCACATGTATTCTGGGTACCAACAACCGGCATCGCCATACGGTCCGGCGCAGAACCAGAACATGTATAGCCAACGAGAATGAAAAAGAGGCTTCCGTCAAGATTGCCGCTCGAGGGTGGCTTTGGCCACTGATAGGTAGCAGTCTAACCTTAGAGACGACACTTGTCGGAATGAGCCAGTTTCGTTTCTTTCACCCTTTTCGCAACATTACTTTTGAGTTAAAAAAGCCTATACAGTTTCGGCACCATGGTGTGTACGATACAACGTGATTCCCCCGCAACAAAAATTTAAGTCTTCTGATTCAATTGATTCATACGATGCTAGACCTTTATCGACGTTTTAACGACAGCATTGCGTTCGGAGCATTTCTGGCTCGGATCAGCGTGGATGCATCCGAAGCACACGCATTCTAATGACCAACATTGATTTCTCGCATACAGCATCGGGGCCGCGGATGGGGGAAGGCGGGAGATGATGAGCCTTGCATTGGGTTAGGTGTCTGGGCAGGCAGGTATGAAAGGACTATTGGAGCTTCTAGGCTCCTCAAGACATATTTGGTCATGGTGCGGCGGCTTTGTTTTATGGTCTGGCCTATTACGAGAACTGCTCTCCACGACTAGGACATCCGGCATGACTTCACTTCTCTCACATATTTTGCCGGACATATCTATTTGCAGTGAGGAGGGTAGTTTTCCTCGCGCAAGAGGGAGGTTCACCTCCTCTGTGGCCTAGACTAGCATTCTACGGGACTACGAAGATGATCGGCTGGGATAATCCTTCGTTTTGCCTCAGGTACACGGATATTAATTGAATTGTGTTTAAAGTTGTTTTTTATGTTCTTCCGCGTTCTCTATCCTTTAATGATATACAGAAATGTTTAGGCGTGGTCGTAGTAAGTCAGCTAGCTAGCTAACATAGCTTGTTCGTTACTAATGTGTAAATCCCACGTACCTGGTCACTACCATCTCTGGTTGAGATATGGGAGGTAGATATAAGAGGTATATATAGTTAAAACAAAACAGCCATCGGACGCGTTCTAAATTAGGGTGCCTTAGTTTCTTGTGGCACCGTAACCACGAGGCATCCATGTGCCATTGACAAGAAGGCTTCTTAGGGCTGCTTGATTGGGGAGGTAGTTAGGCAAGTCGGGGGATTATTTTGGTGTGGTTACACAAAGACGTTCATGTATCTATTCTGTAGACGCACAGCCGATCCCACACCGGCCCATAGTTACATTCCTCATTCATATTAGGCACATTTTTCTCTCGTGAAACCAAGCGTACCACTATTGCGCTACTAAAGGCTCGGTGCCAGCTGCCGAGGCGCACGTGGTCTACGACTTTTAAGTAAAATGGCTATCCCGTTAATGGATATAACAAATGATGTACCTCAGGTAGGTAAGGATTATTGTTTGCTGACATTCGGAACTTTGCAGGTGAGCATCGTCTAAGTGGTTGGTCGCGCCGTATGTTTTATCTTGTGAAGATCTTACGATAGGAATTATGTCGAAGTAAATCGAGCGCTATTTCCATCTCACTCTGGCTCAATCTAGCAATCCTCCCGTCCGGAGTCAGAAGGCAACGCAATAAGCTAACTTATGAATATGCATAAATTATGCCCTGAATAGGTGAAGTCGCTTTAGACTCATTCTAGAAGAATTCCTAAGCCATCGTCTGTGGACGTTCAAGGCTCCATGGAACAAGAACGGTACGAGAGACATGTTCCCTGTATATGCAGCCTCATGCCACTTATAATGAAAGGATGCTTAGGTGACATCTGCTAGACCGCATATGCATTGCGTTGGTACAATACAGTACCGGTACCTGTCTAAATAAACTACTACGGTCTGATGGGTTCGGCCGTCCCATTCATGCGGCCAACCTAGCACTACGGACGAACGACGGCGTAAGCGAACCGAACTTTGAAACCCATGTCTAGCTCTTTAGCCCTTTGGGTCACGAACCGTCGGGACGGCCTCGACACTAGTGACGTTACAAGTGTCGAGTGCTTTAGTGCCGACCCCGGGAATCTTAAAAATAAGGCGATCAGATATATGCATGTAGGTAGATTTTAGGGACGTCGAGCTGTTGAAGGCGGCGGTTGGTTATGTGTGGTGGTGTGGAAGACTGCGGCCGGACTAGACAAGGGGGTCTAGCTCGAGCCATGCGCAGCGCCGTTGGGGACGAACCCCGGCCGTAGCCAATGCAACGGGCCGCTAAGTCCACAAAAGGTTGACGTGCCTCGCGTGCCTCCCTAGGTTCGACGTGACCCGTATGCGGCCCGAGGAAGGGGTTTAAACTTCTTGCGATGTAACCTTAGGACATAGTGTAGTGAAGGAAAAGAAAAGAGAAAAGGGGGGGGGGGAGGGGGGGAAATCTGGGAAACTCATCATTTTTTATTTTTAGTCTTTTAAATAGCTAGATCTTTTTTTTTGGCTTTAGCTTCGTTCCAAGCTCAGATAGGTAGGAAGTTTTTGCAGTGGCTTGCTCTTTTTGATTCTAGCGTCTTCCGGACGAATACCCAGCTACCTGGTTATATTAATGTCAGGATGGACTTATTAGGCCTTACTTAGCATCGATCCTATCTAGCTAAGACTTTGGTTCCTCTCTCTTGAGGCTGATTGCTAGTTTCCTACTATATATATCCGCTTACGTATACGAAATAGATGCATATACCTATAAAAGTAAAAGTGTATCGGTTTCTACCTATGCTTCGTCTGTTCTGTTCGATATGCGGGTCACATTGAGTTAATGAGGGTAGGTAGGTCATCTGGTATGTTGGCCTGAATTGCCTCTGCATAGTCGGTATCAACACTCGCTTATGCAACTTTCGAAACGAGTTATACTTATGGGTTTCGATCACGAAGGTCTCTTGCATACGAGAAGTGAAGATTGAACTTCAAATTACAAACAGCTCCTCTTGATGCGGGTGACCAATGTCAAGCATCCATTTGCCGATCCACAAGCCCACCCGGATAGAAAGCAAACATACTCGAACGAATCGCCGAATAACTTTATTTCGAGTGCAGCTTTCTGCCTATCATCCTTTAAAGGCTAAGGAAGACGATCACTCGGCACGTCCCTCTGAAACTGCATTGGTCCTGACATACCTAATACGAGGGATCAGACACTTGCGGATCAACCAATTGAACAATGCTATACACCTGGCTCAGATGCCATCACAGAGGCGACATCTGCATCCAATTTTTCATCAATTCTCTCATTTACTCTATGAAAACATCGGATCAGACCATGACTGGCGGCGAACTTTGTACACGACGCTCTGTTGTGATACAAGGTCTAAAAAAACTAAGGCACGGCATACTTGCCTTATAGCCGCTACAGCCACACCACACACACCTTCTTATCTTGCGTACCTACCTACCTAGGTACTGTAGTTCTACTTGTTTGCATACCATAAATTAATATGCGACTTTGAGGAATTAACCCCTTTGCTCATAGTTTGAAGCAAATCGAAGCAAATCGATTATTCATGCTAAGCCATGACGTGGCAAGTCAAGATTGGAACCTTGAAAAGATTATTTATCGTTTTATCTGATCTCCTGCTAGCCGAAGTATTGCCTTTTATGCCTTTTATGCCTTTCTTGTCACGATAATAATTAACACAAAATAATGTTTGGGCGGTTATCTTAGGCGTACTAGGCGTACTAGGCGTAGTCAGTGTCAAGCCGTGCGGGTGGCCTATGACGTAAGGTAGTGTGCGAATTGATTTTCAGTTAATTACCCGAGCGCTTCCTTCAGTCCTACCCATCAACGTCATGCTACTTCGGGAAGGACCCTGAAAATCGCCAGTGCTCCTGGAAAATTCCCGCCATTTCCTTGCCTTCAATAATATGTTGGGTGGTATAGAAACCTTACCACTCGGATAGCTGTTGCCGTCCAGGAGGCATTCCGGCTGCTGCTGAGTGCCATATGTGAACGTTCAGAAACCGCTAACTTAGCATAACCAAAATTGCGTCGACCTTACTCAACTTCTATCTCATTTTCCCATCATCCAGCAATATCGTAGAAAACAATATTGGATCCCCCTCACTATGCCAGCTGCTGAAAGTCCCCCAGTCTCCCCAGTATCTCCAAACTCGTCATTCCCGAATATGGACCCACAGAGCAAGTCAATACCGGATAATTGTGGGGTGACGGTCGAGATCTATCCACCATCAACTCCCGATTCCACCGAATGTTTGCCTTCTAACGTCAAATCAGCTACAAACTCGCCAGGTCTATACTCTCTCAAGTCATCCAAATCAGTTGAATCGTTACCTGCGATTGGCGCATTCCCGCTGGGTTCGCTTCGTATTACCGAGTCGAGAGATTCAGATTCTGATACGCCACTCACCACACCTGATGCTATGGAACCACCTGCAGAATCTAGACATGCCTTTCCTACGGGCGGCGATGTCCTCATCCTGGACGACCTGCCCGCAAACTTCACGGTAGGTTGCGATACAATGTCTTTCTCAACCAAGAAGTCATTTCCGGGCTTCCGCGACATCCCGCCCGGAGCTCATCTCATATGGGTTGCGCCGTCTGAGATGACGTCAACGCGGAGCGCCTACTGGATCGTCACACCCGAGAGGGAGGAAGGGGAACAAGCGGAGGTCTACGTAAAACAATGGGATAAATTCAATGAAGTACTTAGCGACCCGGCAAGCAATGCCGAAGAAAGATTCCAGAAGGAGAGACTAGAGCAAATATATGACAGCCTCTCACCCTATCAGCTCCGCGCTGCAACATCCGGAACACTGCTTCCGCCACCTAGGCAAGAAGCTGAACAACTCCCACCCTTCCTAAGCAATGAGACAATCTGGACCCAGTTAACGTCGGCAATCCATGCAGACCTCTTAAACAGAATCACAGGCCAGAACCAAAGAAGTTGGCAAGTCACCACCACAGACCGTGTCGCCGGCGATGAGAGTATGGCCGAGGAGGCTCGCCTCTACGCCACCGGCAAATCTCAGCTTCGCTTCACGTTTCCCATGGATGCGCCTTTAATCAGCTCCACGGCAGAAGGCCCGCAACGAACACGTCAAGCCCTAGACCCAACCAGCTTCGTCCTCTCGACCCTCGAGAACGCCATCGACGGCCGGCAGCCCGAAGATCTCGTTGGCGAGCTCTCATTCGCCTTCCTAACGGGCATGCACCTAGGCAACTTCTCCTGCCTAGACCAATGGTGGTTCTACGTCAACAAAGTGGTATTCCGATGTTTCGACCTAGCCACGGAGCGCCCGGGTCTAGCGCTGCAGCTGATCCAGACGTTCCACGCCCAGCTCGTGTACAACGACCGCTACCTCGAGGGCGACATCCTCGAGATGATGCCCGACAACGCCAAGAAGCTCCAGAAGACCCTCATCACGTACAAGGCGCGCCTCAATGAGAAGCTGCTCGCCCTCGGCGAGTTCATAACCCCCCGCCAGCACGCCGTCGGCGAGGCCTTCGCCTCGCTCGAGTCGTGGCTGTGGCGGCTCGGGTGGGATCTCAGGGGCGAGTACGTGCGTTCTGGGAATTTGATGCTGGAAGATGGCGAGATTGTGGATATGGAAGTAACGGACTTCGAAGAGGAGGATGAGAGGGGCGAGTATGCTCCGATGGTTGTTGAGCTCGATAATAGTGGTCATGAGGCTGGTAGCGTTTCGTGGGACAGATGAACTAAGCACGATATTATCGTTTTGTCGCATCACTTGTACGCCTTTTCCCGTGCATATGCATCTCTTGGTGTTGTCCTTGGTTTATTACTGTTGCGCAACTACTCTAGTGCCTGAGTCAACGGGAGTTACCTTTTTACTGTATCATGAACTTGGTTCTTTTCTCGGGTCTTGGGCTAGGTCTTGATGGGGGTCATAGGCTACAATTCATGTACCTATTTATGAAGTTTCTAATATTTTGAATTCCTGACTACGACGATGCTCGTGCCAACGTATCGTGGACTGCAGGATTGTGCTGGATTCTGTGGTTTATGGCTAGCGATGTAATTGGAGGGTCCTTTCAACTATAGGCTGCGGAAATAGAAGAGAGGAGCCTAATCAATGCTGTTCCTATGTCATGGATTTAAGAGGATGCCTAGATCTCTCTGCTCGAAGTCGGTTCCTGAACGGAGAAGAGCTCTGATTAAAACTTGTAAAAGTAATTTTCTCCCTTGGTGATTTACTAGCATCATGTCACAGTTCTTCTGGACCATCACAGTTTCATTTAGAAAAATTCGTTGTTTCATTCGCCTAATCCCTTTATAACCAGGCCATGCAAATGCATTGATAATAGAGAGGCGAAGGCATCCATAGCACAGATAGCCCCCGTAAAGGATTCCCTTTTCTCAAGACTCCAGAGGTCCGACCACCGCCGTAGTCGTCCCGATTTCGTTGCGCAAAGAGGAGAAGACCAGGCGCAGAAAACCAATTCGTCCCGATTCAATCGAACACCGGCTGGCTTTTCTTTTCGTCCTTCCACACTCCCTGGCTTCCACACACCATACCATCCCCAACCCCCGAGTAATTCGGAGACGCTTAACGGTAGGACTTTTGGTATCTGGCACGGGCGCCGGGACCACCGAACTTCTTGGGCTCACATCGGCGGTTGTCGGCAACGAGGAGGGTACGGTCGTACTGAACGAGGGCCTGCTTCAACAGATTCTTGGAGTGCTCATCGACGAACTTCTGGTAGTAGGCAATCAGGGCCTTGGCGATGGCCTGACGGACAGCGTAGACTTGCGAGGTGTGACCACCACCGGAGACGCGGACGCGGATATCGACTTGGGAGAACTTGTCAAGGCCGATGATGAGGAGAGGCTCGTAGACCTGGTTCACGTGTTAGCTGACTACTTGTTCTCGATATTGCGGTGTTTGGAGTTTTGTTTTTGTGCAAGCTGATAATTTCGAGGCTTCGGTAGCAATAAATATGTAGGGGAAAGTGATATGGAACCCGTGTGCGTGTAGAAATATCGGATCTTTGGGATATGTTCGTTCGTACCTTGAATCGCAGAACCTCAGGCTGGACCAGAGATAGCGGTCGGCCGTTGACCTTGATGAGACCGGAGCCGGCCTAATAATAATCTTGTTAGTATTTGGTTTCATCAATTCCATCAAGATTGTTTTTTGTTTCCGCCTAGCGACAGCGATACCGCGTCCATCCATCTCCTATCATCCTAATCCATTCTCCTTTATCGATTTCGAACAAAACTAACCTTGCAGTGGGCGACAGCGGTAGCCGTCTTCTTCTTGCCGAAGCACTGGACGCTTTGAGTAGACATGGTTGCGGATTTGTCTGGGTGTGGTTGGTGGGTGTGAAGGGATTCGCAACCAGAAAATGCCTACGCTTTCAACTTGGAGGGTCGTCAAATTGAGAGAGGAATCAACAAAATTTTGGCAAAAAAGGATTTGTGTTCTGAAAGTGCGCTAGTGCACAGCCCTAACGATGCTAAGGTGGGGAATTCTCTCTTGATATGCACAGACCACGTGATAGTGATACCTACATGTATCGGTTGGCGATAAGGTTGGTAGGTACTTACATGTATGTATGTACTCTTTCGTCGTCAACTGTGAGATACATACATACATACATGGTAACATCAACCTCATCAACGACAACCACGCAACTTAAACTATATGTAGGTAGGCTTGTCAGATAAAACCCAGTTATTAAATGTTTCGAAACATACCTATAATTTACTAAACCTTCTTATCCAGTGTATTCATAGCCTCTCTATTTCTTCAAATTACTTATGTTTCCCTAGTAATACAAGCATAGAATCCAAGTTCACGTGCCCATCTGCAAGTCACCGTGACAGCCTCCAGAGAGCTCACGATATCTATTTACACTCCAGCACCATTCCTCTCCATTATTATATAACCAGTGAAACCAATAACAGGAGGAACGGAAAGGGAGAAACGAGCAAAAATGTCCCGCAAAGGCGTCGGCCTCGCCGCCTTCGACCGCTCACGCCTAACATCCGCACAATTCGCCTCTCACGGGTCCTCACTGCGGTCCAATGACGCCCAGGCCCTCGAGACCCAACTCTCCGTCTTCCGCTCTCTATTACAGCAGTTCGCCCAGACACACGCCAAGGATATCCGCTCCAACCCGTCATTCCGCGCGCAGTTCGCGCGCATGTGCGCCGCCATCGGCGTGGACCCGCTGGCGAGCAGCTCGGCTGGCTCGGGCGGGGGAACAGCATGTGGGCGCAGCTCCTGGGACGCAGCGTCAACGACTTCTACTTCGAGCTAGCGGTGCGCGTGGTCGAGGTATGCGGAGCCACGCGAGGCGAGAACGGCGGGCTCATCGGGGTGCGGGAGCTGCGAGAGAAGGGTAGTCCGCGGCCGCATGGAGGGTGCGCCGGAGATCACGGACGATGACGTGCTGCGCGCTGTCGGGACCCTGAAGCCGCTGGGTTCTAGCTACTCCGTTATCAAGGTGGGGAATAAGCCGTATATCCGGTCCGTCCCGAAGGAGCTGAATACGGACCAGAGCGCCGTGCTCGAGGCGGTCCAGGTTTTGGGCTATGTGAGCGCCTCGATGCTGATGGTTAACCTGCGTTGGGCGAGAGCGCGGGCTCAGACCGCTGTTGAGGATTTGTTAGGGGAGGGCATGCTCTGGGTTGACAAGCAGGCTCCGGAGTGGGAGTATTGGAGCCCGGGATTTATGCTGGATGTTGACGGGACTACTGCTGCTGGAGGATGAAAGGTCTCGCTACTCAGTAACATTCACTCGGCCGGGCTGTGGGATGGAAGAGCATAGGACACAGCTGTGATCTGCAAGCTTACGTGCTATTACCTGTCGGGTGACCTTGATGGCCCCGGGAATGCTCTCTTTTGAGCCCAGATGTTATCTGAAATTGCCAGCATCTCGAAGTATAAAGGGATGGATTATTGAATCAAAAAGGAAGAGTGAGATATACCGGTTGCGTGTCTGCTAATGGTCATCTAGGGACAAGGTGCACTATGAAAGGGTTCCTTGCTCGACACTGCAGATTTTTCATACAATTATCACTTTACGAGTATCGGTGATGCTATGGAGCCCAGGGATTTCAGACGGTACCACATGGGCTATCGAAGACGAAAACTGGCCAATCCCGGGCTCTACAGATAAATCTCTAAAGGCGTTTTGAATAGACGGACTCCATGGCGGGAATTAGACGAAATCACAGTACATTGTGAATGTCATAAATCATGTATAATAGGCAGAAGAGTCAGGACCAACACAGCATCAAGTCCAATACATATACATGCCCAAGTCACATTTCAAGGCTCACGCCCCGATTACGCATCCCTTTTACCTAACGAATCTCAGTCGATGCCGAAAATTGATTTAACTAATGCTTTTTATTCAACTATAAAGGCCATTATCTTATATACCCGTATTCGCACCTCCCATGCAATGTTACTCTAACCGAAAACACATCCTGCATTGACCCTCGCCAAATCGTAGGTGGCGAAGGTGTTGTTGTATATACGATAAGCTGTGCGCTTATCAAAGAGCTCCAGTTTGCTCTCTTCCTATCTATGCTTGACTTGAGGTCACTGGCTCGTAGCCAACCTCGCCCCCTCAACTCCTTAAGAAAAGTATAATAGTAGTAGTGGTGGTGGTGGCGGTGGCGGTAGTAGTAGTAGTGGTAAAAACAAACAGGGAAAGATAACGACCGTGACCCAATGCAAGTACCCAAGAAGAGTGGCTGTGTCTCTGTGGGTTTGAAATCCATGTATTTCTACAATCCAGCTTGTTCTCCTAATAAACGCTCGTCTGTATTATACAAAAGCACATATGCCCTTGAATTATCGATTAATTTGTTGGTGATATTGACTGGTTTGACTAGACTATCAATTTTTCTAGTTCGTTCGTCTGTCTGCTTCATCGTCGTCCTCATAATCGCGGGCATTCCTATTGTCATTATTATCACGGTCCCTAAGCCGGCTCGTTAAGGCCGTTAGCTTGCCCTTGAGGAAGCCTGGGGTGGCCGATTTCCGCCTCTCCCTCTCATCGCCAAAACCGGTGGTAGTGGCCACTGTTCGGAACGGGCTCAAGGAGTGCATGCTGGCGCTAGTCTTTGGTCGAGGCATGTCGATACCTAAGCCGGTAGGTGTACGGTCCACCGGGGTCGCTGGCGTCATCTTGACAAAGGAGGGTAAGGGAGGTGTACTTCTGTTGCTGCTCTCCGCGCCGCTCTGGAATGTGCGAGTGTATGAGCGCGAGGAGGCTATGCTAGAGCTTCGGCTATTTGACCGTTGTGGTACCGGAATGTTCGAATGTGAGCTTCTTATACTCCTCGGCGGCGACCGCGAGTAATCAACAGGGCTCGTCCCATATATGCTTGACGAGTCATCACTATTGTCGCCACTATTGGATATGTTTGGGGTTGCAAGTAGGACGCTGCTTGTAGCCAACTCACGTAGTTTGCCTTGCTGAGCTGTGTTGGGCCGATGCTTGCTGAACTTATTGCTGATAAGGGAACCAGTGTGAGAGATCAGCGCTTTGATCACACGAGATTTGAGAGCTAGCGTAAGGTCGAGAGTAGACCAAGTCTTATTACGATATTCGATTGTAGGTAGCCGGAAAACGAAGTCATGTACGTCCTCGAGATTCCGATCCCCTTTGCCTTTGTAACTAAGGCAGAGGACGACAGATGGTAGCTTGATGTACGCAAAGGTCATGTAATTCGAGGCTCGTGTTATCATCTTCGTTAAGTCGTCTGAAGGCTGATCTTCGGAATTGGCATTTTTCCGGGTGAAACCGAATCGTCCGCCCTTCTTATTGTCATTGCTAACCGAAGCAATCGTCGCGGCGCGGCCGATTCCTGTCTTCTGTTGTGAAGCGTTGACAGATTGAAGGGATTCGTATGATGGCTTTTTATTTACTGTTTTGGAACCAAAGAGCCGGAATACGCTGCCACCATCGCCTGAATAAATGCTGGCCGCTTTCGATTTCTGGTAGTTGTCTTCAGGTTGGCGCGAATCTAAAGTTAACGTAGGACGCAGACGAAGCTCCAGAGATCCAGGCCTCGTTGAAAACGAGGGCTCTTTATCAGAAACCGCGGAACCGAGCCTGCTAGAACCGGACACGGAATCATCCTGAACATCATCGTCCTCTGGCTCACCGGGTAGGGTAGATCTCACAATGAATGGAGAGTCAGACTGAGGTCCATCCTTGTCTTCGCCCATCCCAGGGAAGATATACTCGAAAAGCTTCTTCCCTACTTCACGTTCCAGCTGAATCTTCATAGGGAATAGGTTCACTTCAAAGTGGTCCATCACAGGTATACCTGCAATGGCTTCTAGCATGTGCCAATAGACGCGAATCATTTGTTTGCCTTCTAAGCTATTAGGCCCTGCTTTCCCATCCTCAAAATATGGAGCAATCATTTGTGGATAGGTCGCATCTGGCATAAGATTCAATCCTATGACTCTGCCCACTTGCATCAGGTTGATATGGGAACCGTCAGAGTTGTCGGTGCGATCGTATTCGACATCTCTTAGCTGTAATTCGACGAGGGGTTCGTTGTTGTCTCTTATGAGGTGCCAAACAATCTCCTTCGCGGTAATAGTCCATCTTAGTAAAGCATTGCTCTGCGAGGCATTATCGAGCTTTCGCTGTGAGGTGGTGATTGCCTTCATCATGAAGAACAATTCATCTTCGCAAGCTGCGAGGTCCCGTTCCAGTAGTAGCCTGTCTTCCCATCCCTTCCTATCCAAATATTTAGAATGGATCTGGAAATGTTGCTTGATATCTTCTAATTGGCGAATGCGTTCTTGCAATCTGATGACCATTTCCGGGGTACCTCGAAGATCGCTGAAGTCTGAGGCCAGAATAATCTTCTCCAGTCTTTCGCTTCTCGTTTTCTCTAAAGGTTCGCTGTACATGAGAAGGTCGAGTACGATGACGTACATTGCGTAGTACTGCGATGAATTGCAAAGAGCTCTAGCCTGAGGAAATTCTACCCAGAGGTTATCCATCCTACTTTCAGTGCTCTCGACCGCTAGAGGGTTTGCTTCGGTGTTGACTTCGTCATTGTACTTCAACCGGAGAGTATTGAACTTGTCATATCTTAGCATGGCCGATGTCTTTTGCACTACTCGTTTGAACCCGAATGGATCTGTTTCAAAGTCGTACATAACCTCCATCGGTACCCAGGGAGGCCACGACGATCCGGAGGGTGTCCCGTACGTGTTCCCGGAATACATGGATAGTAATTGGCCGGAGAACCATTTCTGATGTGTCACGAAGAATTGGGCGCTGTCCATCCTGAGTAGGAATCGTCGTTGGACTAAACCACTGACTTGATCAGATAGTCTAGCCTTCTCCATAACTTCGACTACTTTAAGTTCCATTCCCTTTCCAGTAATAAGCACAACGTGTTTCTTATTCTTCTCGCTCTGAAGTTGTATTTGTGGCGCGATTAACCGAACGTGGTAGGAGTTCTGGGGAGCAAAATCATCCGCTATACCACTTGTGATATCTTCCATGTTCGTGTTGGTCGGTGCTTCAGATGCGGCATACCCATCAGCGTCGACATATTTCCTGCCGTCTCTGAGGATTTGCTTGATGCGGTACTCAATGTCCGGATCGGTATCGCTGGATTGGCCATTGCCATTGGGAGCCACAGGGCGTTGTGTTTCCTCATTAGGCGTATTCGCCGATTTGCTGTTTTGCTTGGCTCTGGTCTGTTCTTCGACAATGTCCAGAATGAACTTAACGGCAGGTCGAGACAAGTAGTAGACAAAACCACGCCTCTGGCTTACTTGATGGCTATACCGGAGGATGATGTTTCGTAGCAGGTTGTTCCATTTCAACTGCATATTGTGGACAACAAACCTGTTCTTGAAGTCACTCGCAAATTCTGTCCCTGATGGAACTTTGACATTTCCTTCTCCGATGTCAATATCCTCTCTAGATTCGTGGTTGATAGACTCGGCGTCCTCTGAGCTATCCTGGCTGTTGGTAGATGCTTTAATAGCTACCTGTTCCAGCATGTTCTCCATGAACACCTTTTTCTTTTTTAGTACGGTACCAAAGTTGCTGAGCCTTTCGAATTCGGCTTTGAGTTCGGGATCCTCGCCGTCATCCCTTATCATACGCAGCTCAGCCTCGCCGACGTTCCTTGTGTTTGCGGCAATCTGCGTTTGTAGTTGATCTAGACGAGATTGAATGAGTTGGAACTGGACCCTCCTAGGATCATCATCTTGGCTCATTATACACAAATGGGTAGGCTCATGCCCGAAAGGACTCGTGCGGTCTGGATCTCCATCTATGGTGCCACCAATATCGGTTTGTCTGAAATACGTGACACGGGGAGCAAAGGCCAAGGGCAAGATTTTAGTATCTGGATTCGATTCTGAGGGAAGGATCCAATCGAGTTCAACAAAGTCGTCCATGTCGATCCAAGTGAAGTCGTTGTCAGGAATAGTGAAGTGGGATAAATTCGCACTAGTATCTTCCTGTTGCGTAATCAAGGTCGAAACCGAGTTCTTCTTGATTGCCTCAGTAGTCGTGCCTCTAATACTAGCAGAGACAGCACGAACATCTGCGGATACTAGATCGAGCTGGGCTGCATGGATTTTCATTCCGGTCGTTCTGCCATTGGTCTTGCGACCCCGGTCCCGAGTATTGAATTCTTCTCGACGTTGATGAATATCGAGCATAAAGCTATCAAATCTGACTTTGATACCAGTGGCTGATACGGAGCTCTCCGAATAGTCTTCGACATCTTTGTGTTTATATATATGGCTGAGGAACAGGGGAGCTAAGAGAAGATTGTATTTAATTGTACCCAGATGCCTCCCAAATTTCTTACTGTTCTTTTCCCTTCCAGGCCAGAGAGAGCCTTGGCGGATAGGAAGTGACATCGGCCCGCTGAAAAGAGACCACCAGGCAAAGAAGTGCGTGAAAAATCGAGGAGTCAGATGCACAGTGTTGTAGCTCTTTGTCGGCTGGCTATCTGATGAAGCCCAATCGCGATCGACTGGAGCTCTAATCGCAAGAGAAAGGTGTATGTGCTGGCTTCTAAAGCCGTGGAATGCATCATACGCATCGGACTTGGCGTGCTGCGGAGCCTTCAGAACGACTTCGTAATGTGGCTTGAAATCGAAACTACGTTTCCCGTCTTCGATAGCACGTTCGAAAACGAGTCCAGCCATCCATTGGACGTTACCGGAGACTTTCATAACAACCTTCTTGAATGAAGCGCCAGATTTGAAGCTGTTTTCGCTAGACATGCTGTCCTCTTCTCCGACACGGCGAGATTCCTCTCTAACCTGGTGGCTATAATCTGGTATAGCAAGAACGTATTCGCCGCTATCAACCATCATGAACTTTTTGGGATCGTCTTCGGTATGGACGTTCCACTTGACATCATTTCTCCAACACATAAGGAATCCGGCGCCATTGCCGATGACATTATAAGGGTCGCGTGTGCCCTTCAGAGCGAGGTGGACGTCGCCGTCCCCTTTCCATGCCACCCGAACTCGAGAATGGAAATTGAGTCTAATCTTATCCCAGAATCCTACGCGCTCTGAAGGATCTAACTGCGGCTTCGTGAATGACTCTATGACCATCATCATATCCTGGATAGCTGGCTGATACGAAGGGCCCCAAGTGATTCGCGTAGGGTATGCAGTGTTGATGTCAACATACATGTCTGAGTATGACTTTACTGGACCGATAGTGCGGCGAACATCGATAGCAAAGCTTCCATTTGGCACTCCTGGCTCTGGATTGCCCGGCGGAGTGATCTGCACTTTGATTCTACGAGTTGATTCGTTGCCACGGAATTCTTCTGCAATAACAAAATCCGTTTTGAGGGACAAAGCTGGAAGTTTCGACGACTGGCCAGGCTTCAAGGCTGGAACATGAAGCAATGGTAGTGGATAGTCTCGAAGGCTGACTCTTGCTTCCCCCATGTTGATTTGCACGCTCATAGGAACGAGGAGAGAGTACTTCATGTTTTTTGGCATCCCCTTCCCGACATCGTGTAGGAAATCCGGTAGCTTTTGAATTGGGAATGAAGGCTTGTCGATCACTACATGCAGATCTGTTATGACCGTTCCCATCAGTGCTGGCCGTTGTGGTACCTCAAGGATTTTCTCGTTATCCTCAAAATCATCAGGAATATTATCCGAACCCCAGAATAGGCCGCGCAACTCCTTCATTCCATTTTTCGCCATTAAATAATGGCTGTCGATGCGTTGCTTCCAGCTCTGAGCATTATGCTCATGCAGTTTGAGTCTAGCTTCCTGGATCGATACATGTGCGCTCCCACTCATACCACGCACCCCTTCCGGGTCATAACGGGGATTCCTGTTCCTAGGGGCTTCGCTGTAAGAACGTTCATCACGGCCTATTTTTCCAAGGTGGTCTTCACTCTTACTACGGCCCCAAGAGGTATTCGAAGTGGTAGTCCTTCCTCTTGACATTACCGACCGATTGCGGATTCGATTCGACTCTTTCTTCATTTCTTCTTCATGAATCTTTTTCACTTTGACTCGGTATGCCTCCTCTCGAGCAAGCCGTTGTAACTGCTCAACGCGCCCAGCTCTGTAGATCATCCCTAATTTCCATTCGAAAGCACCGTCCTCAAGCTCGAATAAGAGCGTACGAGCTCGCAGGGAGACCTTTGGGACATTCTTCGGCCCTTCTGGTGCCTTGTCTAGGATGTATTCGTTCGTGCCAGTCTTAAAGCGATGGTGTAGCTGTTGACTGGCTTTGATAACATTGATGATGTTGTCGGATATCTTATTTATAATAAGCTCATGAGGAACGGCTAACCGCATAGCATCGGCCACTATATCAAACATCTTGTCATCATGATAGCCTCCAGTGGACAGCTTTCTGCGAGATTGACGATAATCTAGACGGATTGTCTTGATACTTGCAATACGTGCCCAAACACCTCTCATTCTAGGTGCTCCAGCATATAGGCGGACCAATTTGGCGAAGAAGAATGGGGGTGCCCATCTATGTCGACCAGCTTCCATGTCATAAATTTGCAACATCAAAGGGGGATCGGCGGGCATTTCGGCCTTGACCTGGATCAGAGCAGCCTTGATGTCAAGTGAGACAAGCTCTTTGGAGTGTCGCGGGAAATTATCCATCTGGCCTGTGACAGGCGAGTCGGGTGATATTAGCGGGGGGCTTAGGTATCCAGTTGTCGGGCTTGCTGGTGGTTGACGTTGCGGTCCTGGTCCTTTCATGAATGCCTTCCGCAAGACCATAACAGCAACGCCCAAGGAATAATGCCGGAAGAGCGAATAACGGACGAGAATAGTCCGTATGTGGGAATGAACATGTAATATGGGACCCTGCACATCACTGTGTGTCGACAGGGCTATCTCGAAACGAGGAATCTGAATGAACGGCTCAACCTCCCATTTCTCGGGCGCTTCTACTATGAAAGCCTCTAAGCCTCGAGTATGAACGGTAAGCTTTCGTCCATCGCCATCACTCTGCTGCTTTTTCCGCGGGGATGGCGGTATGGATATCGAGCTCAAGAATTCCGCATCAGGCATGAAAGACCGACTAGCTGCTCGCCTCCTGGAAGTTGGCCTGTTACGCAAATTATCTAATCGTTGAGCTCGGTATTCGGCCGACCACGAGTCCATCTGCAGCACAATGCCCCGGGTGTTCCCGGGGAAGTCATCATCGACTCCAGTAACTTCGGCACTGAAATCCTCAACCTGCACAGAAAAATGAAGTAACCATTGCGGCAATGCGCGAACAATATTCTGTGACTTTTGCGTCTTCGACCCTACCCTCTTGTCGGGCTCGACGTCTAGCTTAAGTTGGCGGACAATTTGGCGTAGACCCTTTGTAATCTCCGGGCGGGTCATGCGTATCGCAAAAGTTTGGAGACTGCCGTTAGCAATTACATGGACATCAGGAGTTGCGGAAAGTTGGACTTTCAGGTCAAATGACTCCGTGTCTATCAGATCAAAGCGATTGCCTTGAGTAGTCTGATAATAAAGATGGTGGGTTTGTACTCGCAAAGAAGATACTAGGGAATAATGTAAATCTTCGACTGCAGAGTGGAAGGATTCGAGATCGACTGAAACGGACGAAATAGAGGAGATAATCAAGTCAAAGTCGTCTGGGTCCTGGGTCTTTTCAACTGGAGGTAGAGCTATCCTTATGACTGGTTCATGCATGGAGAACTTAATGTTGGCCTTTGGTAATAGACGAGAAATAAGCATGTGTCTCTGCTGAGCGTGTGCTTTCGGCGACTTTGGTCGAGGTTGAAGGAGAGCAAGAAGCACTGGAAGATGCTTCGGATCTAAATCGACGGAAGGCGAGGTAACGACGGAGTTTGCAAAGAGGATATTGGCGTTTCGATCTTCAGCGCTTCCAGTATCAGAAAGTTCCACCGTCTTTGAAGGCAAAGTAGTCTTCACGGTTGTGGTAGCCATGGGGATATAAACTACCCGTTCTGGTTTGCCGTTACCATCGTCAAGTCCGACAGAGATTGAAAGTGCCGCAGCCAAGGCCTCGTGTGCGATGTCCTTTGAGGGGAAATACATGCGATGCGCTGGGGACTTGGGGTCTAGGCGATGTAGGTCGATACCAACCTCTTTCATTGAAGCATTCAAGAGTAAAGGTGAACCAGCTGACTTAACAGCATCCATCTTCTTGGTAAGACTCACAAAGCTCACAGCAAATTGAACCTCCTTGATGCCTCGCAGAATAGAGCTCACAAACTCCTTGGAATCAGACACCGTTTGCATCAATTCCTGATCAGTACTGCCGGGCTTTTCTATTTCTTGGATGACTTTATCAACCGACACTTCAATCAATTCAGCATTCGTGTACGTCTTCGGGTTTTGACGCCTAGATTTCTGAAAACGCTCGACACAGCTTCGGACATCATCAAAAGGAACGTGTACCCTGCCAAGTTTCAAAGCGATAGCGGCATCCCGAAGTCCGTCTAGCTGATCATATAAAAATCCGTGGACGTTCAGTGTAGCGCTATCCAACACCTCAATGGCCTCCCCTCCTTTAGCCGTGAATAAGACGCTTCGTAACGTGACAATCCATTCGGCGGAATGTTGTTGACGGTGCCTATCAGACCTGGGATGGAAGAAGAAACGTGCGCGATCAACCATGCGATTCCTAGTATCTAGAGCGATAGTAAGGCTACCAAATTGGACTTTCCCGGCATCCACGATGTTAAGCGTGGAGTCGGTAGCCACAAGATCAACCATACGAAGCCAACGAACATTTCTATGCAATCTCTTGATGCGATCCTTAATACTCGTGAGCTGCTTCCAAGTAGCGCTACGAGCGGCCTCAAAGGTGGCTCGTTTAGAATGTTGATTCTTAGGTAGAGTTTTCGTCTCGGAAGACCGTGATCCATTGTTATTCTCAGTTTCGCTCTCGCTCTCGCTCGGATCGACCCCAGATCGTTTCTTCCCTTCAAGTTGTTTGATATCCACAGTTACAACAAGTTCGCTTACAACCACGCTGAACCAGGTTGGCTGAGAGAAAGTCGGGCGGTGGAGATTAAGGCCGAAGCCTCGGACTTCGATTTTGATACCATCTCGAGGGCTATAAGCTAGTCGCCGCAACGAGAGATATCCTATACGTTGAACGGATATGCCGGTAAAGATTCGGAGAATAGCGAAGAATACAAAGGAGGAGAGGTATGCGAGGACAAGAATGCCGAATATGAAGGTCGGATTAAAGAGTGCCATGGCGACAGCGCCTCAAGCAAGGCGCGTCCCGCGTCGCTAGCTTGTGAAGAAGTTAGTATGATTAGCAACAGGTATTAGGTGTCTCTCTCTCATCCTTACATTGTCGCGTTGAATGCTTCCACTCGCTGCATCATCCGAGTCTTGGGAACAGGCTCTGGTCCATCTCGTTGTATATGGCGTAAAGACACGAATAGCTTTTTGTCTGCCCCCAAGCTCGCACTTGTACGGTATAATTTGTACCTCTAGAATATGAGGTACGTGCGCAGGTGGATCTGTAATTAGCTATTAGCCAACTAAGCAGTGGCTCTAGTCATCTAGAACTCCATGTATCGCAACTAATTATGTCGCTGGTAGGAGTATCATAGACCGAGAACAATTAGGAGGCCTTTTGAGAAAGGCTCTGATAGGGAGGGAAAGGTAAGTGTATGCACGTCACAGTGCAGCCGCATTGGTTGAAATCAAGACGCTAACCATTAACAGTTGTCTTTGTATTAATCAGAGTACGCCGTAATAACCAGTAATAACCCAGTAAGATGTACCTAATAACCGCTAATAACCCGGTCTTGACAGGTACACCCCTGGGTACCTAACCCTGAAGTTTAAGACCCACCGTTACATCCGTTAGAAGAAGCTTAACCACGACATCACCTATAACATTGAATGTTATAAGACTTATTAATCACGATTCCCTAGGAAGATGTAAACTTGGGATCTCACAACCGAACTCAATTCAAAACATACCCGAATTTATGGGAGACTGCGTACATGTATATAAGGTTGGTCCACATCGGTTGCCTCGTTTATTAGGAACTATGATATACAAATACTTGTACATTGATATAAAATGAGCAAACTTCGGTTACTCCCGTCCCGCATGCTCTGTTCTTCCCTTGAGTCAGTGGAGCTGTCCATCCCAATATGTAATACAAGGACTCATTTCGGTTTCATTCTCCTCAACTCCCACAACGACTTCAAAAATCGTATCCATTCATGTGTATGTCGCCTCCTGTACAGTGTAGACTAATTCACCGAATAATACAGTCTTATTGTGTCTCGTAATTCTTGAGAGGATATCCATAACTCCTCATATGCTTCCTAAAACCAACCTGAACACCTAACAAAAATTAATATTACCCGGTCCCATCCAAGCAGCTCTAAACCTCGTCAATGCTAAAGTTTTGATCGGACCGCCTCTAATCTATACTTGACGTCTTTGAGCGCCTTAGTGCTTGGCGACCAATCATCAAACTGCTTTAGCAGTTCAGTTGTTTCTGAATACAGTTCCGTCTTGACAAACTCCTCTTCTAGTAGTCCACGCATAATCCAAGGCAGCAAGAACGGGTTAGGATTTGCCAATTTCTCCTGCTTCTGAATTTGGCACGGCACGCCAGACATGTTAGTCGTTTCGAGAGCGTGCGATATTGCCAGGCTTTAGTGTATTAGTAGTGTTCCGGTATGTGGTCTTGATAACAGGAACTTACTCGTAAACTTGCTGGTCATCATAGAGCCTAGAATGTCCTTCACCAGAGTAAAGGCTTCCGGCGAGCGGTATAGACAAATGACGGATAAGTCCATGATCAGATATACCTAAGTTCCGCAATTTCAGGGCAAATCCAACAAGGTGGGCAATGAAATCTGGAGCGTGGACACGCCCGTCTATGAATACCGCACGATAAACATACGGGTGAGATGCCGGAGAATAGATCGCGGATTCCAAAGGGACTAATTGATCGTCGATACTGCCAATGTACTACGATATTTAGTATCCGCCAGGGCCAACAATCGGGACGGAATTAAGTGGAAGACGTTTTTTTCACTTACTGTTACACGAGCACCATAAGACACAACAATTTCGAGTGCATGTTGGTATCTCTTGGATATTTCACTTTCAGGGTCGGCGAATTGCCATAATTCGGCAGCAGAACCCATTAGCACTATAGTATCTAAGCGTCAGCATACAAAATATACGAATCACCTAAGTGTTAGAGAACTTACTACCCACGCCAGACTTGTAGTCTGGAAAAGGCCCGAGTGAGACCCCGGCTAATCATCAAAATCAGTAACGAGTCGATTAACTTGCCATCGATACGGATTACTAACCCATAGCGCAAACACCGATTCTAGAGCGGGTGACGATGCCCAAATCTATCAGCTTTTCGAGGAGCATCAGACCAACAGGGACTCCTTGTGAGTGACAGGCCAGAACAATAAGATCAGCGTTACGAATATGGTCGATCCAATTCAGGAGGAGTTTCCAGAGGTTATCAACCCTTTCTGCGATCTTGCCCTCTCCCTCGAGAGCGATCTTTTCAATTTCGCAATCACCGCAGCCATGGCTTTCTGTCCATCTCCGTATAGCCTCAGCGCAATGATTAGCGAAGCGGATTGAGGTCCCTGTTGGTTGGCCTATCATCGGTCGAAGGTATGAAGCCGGGAAAAGACCGTCTATCCAAAGTTAGTATCCATTCATCAGTTCCCAAACCTACTTCTCGTGGTAAATCTCAGAGCAAAGAGAGAGTCGGGGATGCGAGTGTACACAAAAAAAAATGCTATGACATACTATAAATGTGTTAGCGTCTATTAGAGAGACCAGAGATCTAGATGGGGAATTTTTGGGCAAAGCAATGGACTCTAGAGAGGGCTATCTCATTCACACATACCGTATACCAATGGCGACAGCCTTCTTAACTTTCGGCGGTTCTTTAACAAGAAACACATGGTTGGCAGGAGGCTGTTGCGTTCGTAAGAGCAGCTGTGCAATCTGTCTAATGATTGACGGATTATCCTTCATACGATATGTATTGCGGAAGGACGGCAAAAGTAAGTTCTGCGCGGAAGACTTGCTTGAAGTCGAGGAACCAGATTTTGGCGGCGCGGTTTTGGTAGATGTATCTGAATGGGGAGTACCTGGCCTCGACAGCGACTCATCATTATCCATAGACTGAGGTCGTAACCTCTTATTCCTTTTAGATGATCCTACCCTCACAGGTGCTTCTTTCGCGGCTTTGATCGGAGGCTCCTTTGTAGAAGCAGAGTTTCCGTTGACCTCAACACTAGTCGAGCGTCTCGGTTTCGCCTCCGAACCATCACCAATAATGGCCAGCTCACCAGGCTCCGAGGTGGAAGTGGTTTTCGTTTTATCCTTTCGGCCTGTGTCTCTAGACCAGAAGGCCCATGTGGAACTAGCGGGTGGCTGGCTTGCTGCTGTCGCCTTCGAAGGCGGAGCATCTTCCATAACCACGTCCTGGTTCTCGCTTCGTGCAGACTCCTGAATTGGCAATGCTTCGGTCGTCGGTTGTGTGGGGTTATCGGCTGTTGTAGGCGTTGTTGATGAATACCAAAACCCAAACCAAGAGCTCGTCGGGTTGGTAGGTTTAGCAGACTCTGTAGGTGTCTGGTTTTGTTCAGAAGAGGGTTGTTGGGATGTATCAACCTGTGGCTGTGCCCTTTCGGGTTCTTTGGGAGGCTCTTTAGGGGGCTCTTCAAGGGGCTCAACTTCCATATTCGAGCTCTTTGATACGGCTACCTCCGGCACTGGCGACCGACCAAACCATCCCAACCACCCAGAAGAAGCCTGAGGCTGTGGCATTGCTTCTACTGAGGTTTGAACCTCGCTATTACTCGTACTCGTAGTCCCGTCGGGGTTTCCTTGGTCTTTTGGCATGTTACCTCCATCACTCTTATCAACGTGGTCACGTTCATGTTGTTCCGGGGGTTTTATAGATTTGCTATCATCTTGTTCGGGCTGCGGGCCCGCTTCAGATATCTTTGGAAGCATTCTAGTGGATTGGTCGTCGGACTCGCCAGTGCTATCGTCTTTCTTAGACTCAAATCGGCTAAAGTTAGGAGCGGCATCGGGGCGTGAAGTTCCACCCATTATATTCTGATGGGAGACTTGGGTTGAGGCAGAGGACTTAGGCACTCGTGGCCATGAACCATACCAGCTCCGAGTCTTGCGCGCCTACAACATTTGCAGGCTTCGGTCAGCAACATGTCTCAAGACACAATAATTAGATTATCTAGTAGATTGCAGACCTGTGTTATGTCATTGGGCTTCGTAGATGTTGAAGTATCTGAATTATCTCGCTTCGTGGATGGAATGGACTGGCCTGTAGCTGCAGAGGCCTGTGACGCAACGCTATTGCTGGTCTGTGATGGTAAAGTCGCAGGCAAGCTAGTATTACTATTCTCCTTAACGGAAGGGTTTGGCTTTGCACGTTTCCGGGGACTCATGGTATAGGTACCTAAGGTATTCACCATGTGAAACCCAGAGTTTTCAACTCCGTGAAATATTTTGTCACGACGGAAAGTTGTCAAAGTGATTGTTGCGTCGCAACTCACTTTAGGAGTAAGACTGCCAGGCAGGTACCTACCAGGTAGCTATGATGTATCTTATCTACCTAAGCCTCGGGACGACAGCTGCACTGACACGTTGAGACCACGGTACTCGACCACGGTCCTAGTATGGCAGGTACAATGAAGTAAACCAAAGCAGCCCGCCAATGGGGAATGATCCATAAAGTGGGGTTATTGAACCCCTCCATTCACGCTAGTTTAAGTACCTAAACTACTGTAATCGCCGACTATCCGATCTGCACATCTTTTCTTATCGATAATTGATAATCGATAACGACCTATGGCGAAAAAAAAAGTTGGCTTGGCGGACAATTGAATCAAAGTTCCGAGTGGGAAAATCTTCAACCAATTTCGAGGTCATCTCTTAGCAGGCGCAAATACATTGCCAGATTGCTATGAGACCATGAGCTCTCTCAAGAGAAAGGATGTTCCTGGGGCATCGTCAACCTCGAAGCCTTCGAAAGCGCAAGGCGACTCTCGGCCTTCAAAACGATCCAAGTCCGAGAAAACCTCCGCTAAGAATGATGCGAAACCGAATGCGGCTTCGAAACCAGCGAGTGTATCAACGGTCTCCCGCTTGAAGGAGGAGGAACCGCTATTCCCTCGTGGTGGTGGCAGCGTGCTTACTCCCCTTGAACACAAACAGATCTCGATTCAAGCAAAGCAAGATGTTCTCTTCGAGCAAGAGTCTGGACAAGGACAAAAGCCAGAGAGAGCTTCGAAGAGGAAGAAGACCAAGACTTCCAAGGACGGGAAACCTGGGAAATCCAATCAAGGTGAAGGCACAAAGATAGAGAGTCTCAACTATAAGGTTGGTTTCATCCCCAGAGCATTACGTATCTTCGAAATCGATACTGATAACTTCGGTAGCGGCTAGTCAAGGGCTCTTTAGTCCTAGGCCAAGTTGCCGAAATCAACCCCTTAGAAATTATCCTCGCTCTACCTAACAATCTGTCTGGCCACGTTCCGATCACCGCTATCTCCGATGCCTTGAATGAGAGAATAGCAGCCGAAGCAGCTGACGAAGACGACGAGGAAGAAGACGCTCAAGAGGACGGTCTCGATCTCAAGGCCATTTTCAAAATTGGACAGTATCTCCGTGCCTATGTTACGTCAACCATCGAAGAATCCACGGCCGATTCTTCCAAACCCAGAAGACGCATCGAACTATCGTTGCGCCCAGCTCTCGCTAATACGGGCTTATCCGGTCAGGACGTTGTTGCGAACTGCACTGTCATGGCGACAGTTGTTAGCGCTGAGGACCATGGATTTGTGATGGAATTAGGGCTCTCTGATTCAGATCTCCGAGGATTTTTGCCTCGAAAAGAACTGTCTGAGGATATACCCGATTCGCAAATGCAGCCCGGGTGTGTTACTCTGTGTCTCGTGACAGGGAAGAGTGCAAACGGAAAGATTGCGCAGTTGACCACTCTTCCAAAGAAGATTGGAAAAGTTCAAAATTTTGCATCGGAAGCTACCACGATCAATACATTTCTGCCTGGCTCTGCGGTAGAATTCATGGTGTCCGAAGTCACCAAGCGTGGAATCCTGGGCAAAGTCATGGGTTCGCTTGATGTTACGGCGGATTTAATCCATTCGGGCCTCGGTCCAAAGGCCTTGGATTTAGAAGCTAAATACAAAGTCGGGAAGAAGTACAAGGCTCGTGTAATATGCAACTTTCCAGCAGCCAAAGATCCGAAATTGGGCATCTCTTTACTGGACCATGTGGTATCCCTAACATCAAAGTTGGCTCCTTCGAATAAACCACCTTCAGAAGCTCTCCCCATATCATCAGTGGTAGAGCAGTGCACCGTCACTAAGGTCGACCCGGAAATTGGCTTGTTTGTTGATGTAGGTGTCGAAGGAGTGCCTGGGTTTGTGCATATCTCCAGAGTCAAAGATGGCAAGGTCGACATTCTTTCCGAGTCCTCTGGCCCCTTTAAAATGGGCTCTGTACACCGCGGTCGGATAGTGGGTTACAATGCTATCGACGGCATGTTCCAATTATCGTTTGAGAAGCATGTTCTAGAGCAACCATTCCTGCGAATCGAAGATATTCCCGTTGGCGAGGTTGTCAACGGAGAGATTGAGAAGCTGCTCGTTAACCAGGAGGGCGTCAGTGGTCTTCTTGTAAAGCTTGCAGAAGGCATTGTTGGTTTTGTCCCGGAAATGCACTTTGCAGATATTCGATTACAGCACCCGGAAAAGAAATTCCGAGAGGGCCTCAAAGTCAAAGCCCGTGTCCTTTCAACCGATCCGGTCAAACGACAAGTCAAGCTCACATTGAAGAAGACTCTCGTAAACTCCGAGGCTCTTCCCATAAAGTCTTATGATGAAATCTCTGTGGGTATGCAGGTTCCAGGCACGATTATCAAGGTACTTGCCAACGGCGCTATTGTACAGTTCTATGGCAACCTACGGGGATTTTTGCCGGTCTCAGAGATGAGCGAGGCCTACATCCAAGACCCAAAGGAGCACTTCCGAGTTGGTCAGGTAGTCAGCGTTCATGTCTTAAATTTCGACGCCGAAGCACGAAAACTCTTCGTTTCCTGCAAAGACCCGTCTGCTTTCGGCCTCGATAAACAAAATGCGCTCAAGAAACTCAAACTCGGAGATCTTGTCTCCGCTAAGGTTTCACAGAAAACCGAAGACGACGTTTTCGTTGAATTAGTTGATAGTTCGTTGAAAGCCATGATATCGGTATGGCATCTTGCCGATCGTCCTAACAAATGTCAATCTGCCTTGAAACACATCCATGTTGGGCAAACACTCAACGATCTCGTGGTCCTGGAGAAGAACGAAGGTCGCCGCTTTATTGCACTCTCGAAAAAACCTAGCCTCGTGAAAGCTAGCCAGGACGGCAAGCTCCTCACATCTGTGGAAGAAGCTAAAGTTGGTGAGCTTCGACAAGGTTTCGTAAGGAACATCACAGCCACGGCTATCTTTATTCAATTCTGTGGTCAACTTACTGCCCTACTACCCAAGTCAAAATTGCCACAAGAGGACCAGAAGAAGGCCGATTTTGGGCTGGAAAGATACCAACCAGTCCTCGTCAAGATTGATTCTATTGACAGAGATCATGGTAGGATCGTCGTTGCCTCATCTTCATTTGTCGAAGAAGAGAAGGGCTTGAAGAACGGGACTTCATCTACCACGTCAAATAAGATTGACAATCCAGTGGATGAGTCCATTTCGTCAATGGATGACATATTCATAGGCAAAATCACAAAAGCCAAGATCTCATCCGTCAAGAGCACACAACTCAATGTCAAACTTTCCGACAATGTACAAGGCCGCGTAGACATTTCTCAAGTTTTTGGTTCTTGGGATAAGATCTCAAATCCGAAATCTCCCTTAAGCTCTTTTCGGGTAAACAGTACAATCCCAGTTCGAGTTTTAGGTGTCCATGATGCTAGGAACCACCGGTTCTTGCCTATATCACATCGATCGACTCACTCAGTTCTTGAGTTATCCGCCAAACCAAGCGATTTAAAGAAAGATGCTCCCAAGGTCTTATCGTACCAAGACCTTGAACCGGGCTCTACCCATATAGGCTTTGTCAACAATGTTGAGAAGAATGCCCTCTGGGTAACGCTCTCACCCAATGTCCGAGGCAGGATCGGCACCCTGGAAATCTCCGATGATGTATCTCAGCTCGAGAATCTTGCGTCAAGCTTCCCCGTAGGATCAGCGTTGCGAGTTCGTGTTTTAACGGTCAATGCGGCCGAAGGGCGTCTGGATCTCTCTGCACGCTCCTCGGGCTCCTCAGTAAATCTCACTTGGGAAACCGTTAAACAAAACATGGTTCTTCCTGGTCGGATCACAAAGATTAACGAACGACAAATTATGGTGCAACTCAGTGAAGCGGTCTCTGGCCCAGTCCATTTGATCGACATCAGCGATGATTACAGCGAAGCGAACACACTGTCTTACAGCAAAAACGATGTCATCAGGGTTTCGGTTGTCGATGTCGATAAGAGCAACAAGAAAATTCGACTTTCAACTCGTCCTTCCAGGGTTTTAAACTCCTCTCTACCTGTCAAAGACCGCGAGATCATTCAGCCATCCCAAGTTAGTGTCGGGGACGTGCTCCGGGGCTTCGTGAAGAATGTTTCTGATAAGGGGTTATTCGTGAGTCTCGGTGGCGGTGTTACCGCAATGGTCAAGATTTCCGATCTTTCGGATAGATTCCTTAAGGATTGGAAAGATGAATTCCAAATTGACCAGCTTGTTAAGGGCCGAATAATCTCCGTAGACTCTACTACAGGCCACTTACAGATGAGCCTTAAGTCTTCGGTGGTCGACAAGGAGTTTGTCCCTCTCATCAATTACTCGGACCTTCGCGAAGGCCAGTTCGTCACAGGCAAGATCAGAAAAGTTGAGGACTTTGGCGCATTTATCGTTATTGAAGGCTCTTCGAACGTTAGCGGCTTGTGTCATCGCAGCGAAATGGCTGAAAAGCCTGTTGAAGATGCACGAAAGCTCTTCAATGAGGGTGATGTTGTTAAGGCAATAATCTTGAAGCTCGATAAGCAGAAGAATCGAATTAGCTTTGGCTTGAAGCCGTCGTACTTTGAGGAGGGCATGGATATCGATGATAGTGACGAAGATGAGGATGATGCCGGCGCTACCCTATTGGATAATGATGACGACGACGAAATGGAGGATGCCGAGACTTCCATAGTAATCAGAGGAACGGATCACAATTCCGACGGAGTAACTGATGACGAAGATACCGAGATGGTAGATAAGGAAACTGAGGAAGTTGCTCCTCTCGATGCTGGCGGTTTTGACTGGTCCGCCAACGCGCTTGACAAGGTCGATGTAGTGGGTGGAGATGAAGATGAGGACGCGGGTGTCGCACAAAAGAAAAAGAAGCGACGAAAGGCGCAGATCGAAGTCGACAAGAGCGGTGACCTAGACACGTTTGGCCCCAGAACAGCTGTTGATTATGAGCAACTTCTCAATCGCCAACCCAACTCATCGGCATTGTGGATTGAGTACATGGCTCACCAGATGCAAGTCAGTGAATTGGCAAAGGCTCGTGAAGTAGCCGAACGTGCTGTTACGACTATAAGCAGTACTGAAGAGACGGAAAAGCTCAACGCCTGGGTTGCTTATCTCAACCTCGAGGTCCGCTTCGGAAACGAAGAAAGCGTTGACGAAGTCTTCAAGAGTGCTTGCCAGGTCAACGATCAGCAAGAAGTCTATCAACGCTTAGCCAGCATTTACATCCAAGAGGACAAGGCCGACGTAAGTAGTTTTCTAATCTATCTATGGGTACAGGAGATGCTAACAAAAATGTAGAAGGCGGATGAGCTCTTCCAAACTCTCATCAAAAAGTTCGGAGCCAGCTCCCCTGAGGTCTGGTACAATTATGCGCATTGGTTGCACGCCGTCCAGAACCAACCTGAACGAGCCCGTGCCCTCCTCCCGCGCGCTACACAAGCGCTGCCGAACCATGCGCGCTTCCCGTTGATGGTCAAGTTCGCTACGCTCGAATACACCTCACCGCACCGAAACCCCGAGCTGGGACGCACTATGTTCGAGGGACTCCTGAGCACCTTCCCTAAGCGCTTCGACCTTTGGAACCAGCTCCTTGATCACGAAGATGTGCCTGGTGCCGACAAAGCGGTCGTCCGCGATATCTTCGAGCGCGCTACAAAGGTGAAGGGCCTAAAGGCTAGGGCAGCCAAGAAGTGGTTCAAGCGCTGGGCCGACTGGGAAGAGAAGAACGGCGACGCAAAGAGTAGAGAGAGAGTTAGCGCTAAGGCTGCTGAATGGGTGAAGGCTAAAGCAGAGGCCAAAGCGTCGAAGGAGCAGCAAGAGGATGAAGATGACGATGATGAGTAGACGGATGAGCGGAACGGCTTTGATACCCTCTATCTGAATCCCTTAAAAATGGATGCGGTTCTCGATTCTTAGTTAGATACCTAGTGGTTGCGGTCCAAAAACTATGGTGGCTCATTGCGTGGCTAAAAGCTGTTTGTACAGTATGGGCTTGGTGGTGACATTTCGTATCTAACGTTTATACCAGGTCGATCATATAAAATTATTTACTATGCAAACTATCTTATATTCTATCGTAACTTGAAGCAAAAATGAGAGCTCGAAGGAACACTACCTAAAACGGCCTGTATTGTATCAGGTATCAAAAAAGGACGCCGTTAAAATTACTCGGCAAATCGACACAAAAAAAATATGATGTGAACTACTGTTATGAATTGATAGCCCTGGTCGGGTATTTTGTCTACCTACTAGCCAGATGATGCCGTCGTATCCTTCTTCCAACTCTGTCAAGCCAGCTGAACTCCAACGCTCCATCGAAGAAAAAGACATCTCCATCCTCCGTCATATCGCTCTTTAGATGCGTAATAACTCTTCAGCGCAAAATCCCACTACTATAGCCCAACAGCTAGCTAGCACGCGAAGATATCAAAAAGCAAAAACGACAGTAAAATTAAGAAAAAAAGCAAAAAAAAAAAAAAAGCAAAAAAGCAAAAATAAAATATAATAAATTCAATATACTCCTTCACCCCACCCGATCGGCCGTGAAATCCATTCGCCGGTTATCCAATTCTAAGCTGGGATATATGCTGTTGTATAGTGAAAAAAAAAATGACGAGCATTGATGCAGTGTATGAAGGAATTCAATATTCCGCCGACTGATTGATTGGTTGGTTGGTGATGAGGTGGCTTTGGCTGATTCAATTGTCGCCCGGATGCCCCAGTGGAGAGTGTCGAATACGAAACTGTCTCGCGTTTTCGTTTCATAACGCATTATGACAAGCCCTAGTATCGGCCCAACGGATTTTCGACGGGGCAAACTCGGAATATTGAAGATAACTAAGTAGGAGGTATGTAGTCAAATAAAAAGAGGTATATAGATAGATGCAAGAATAATAGGTAAATTGTAGATGTGAGAGTTTAGTATAGTGAAAGCAAATATAGTAAGTAAATGAGGATGGCGAAGCCAAGAAGACTCCTTCATTACATCGTATGAAGTTCAGATCGCAATGCTTGGGTATCGTTGTAATCGTAATGCCGCACACGAAGGAAAGATAACATCTAGATTTCTTGGACCCATATCTGTGATTGCTCGTTAGCCGCGCGTCATGATAAAAGGGTATTATATGGGCATTGATGAAACTCACCTCCAGTTTGCCCATATCCAGTCTCTGTTTCCGCGCCTGTTGTTTCACACTCATCATGACCATTTCGAGATCGTCCTGGTCACCCATCGTGATCATATCGGACGAGTTTGGCGAATCTTCATCCTTCACCTTGAGCTTGAAACGCCGTCGCAGTCCAAACTTGTCGCGGATTCGGTCCACCAGATCGGGGAATTCCACCGTGATGGGAACCATGACATATCGGACATCCTCAGAATGCACCTTAATTCGGACCTTTCGGATATCGGGTCTTCTCGATCCACCTCGGGATGAGCCAGCGACAGAGGTTCCGGGTCGGCGATTTGAGACCATCTCGAATTCACCTTCGTCAAAGGAGTCGTAGTCGCTAGCTTCTTCCTCCTCTTCAATATACCTCGGTTGATTCCTGCGACTTTGCCCTTGAGATCTGCTCCCACCTCCGCCATTATACATATCGTAAACATCGTCCGGATACGCGTCCTCTTCATTCCTTGAACGTCGAGTCCTAGGGGCCTCGGCTCTTGAATAGCTTCGTTGAGGTGGCGACCGAACTTCAGATGCAGCTCGTGAAGGTGCTTTGCGTTCACTCTGCGGGGAGCTGGTCTTATCGTAGCGGCTACTCTTCCCGTTTTCGGGGATGTTTAGTCTAGCAGGCATCGGCTTAGGTCCATTTCGAACTGAAGCGCCACGGCTCATAGTTGTAGGCTTATCGTTCTCGGGAGGTGGTGTTGGTGGGAATGCGTTGCGGCTAGCTGGTGGCTCCGATTGCTGTCTCCTGCTCTGCAGCCCGGGTTTGACTAGATTCGTAGCAGCAAACGAGATGTTATCCGTTGGACGGTCATCCTTCTCGGTAGCTCTTCCAGCGTTCTTAATCTCCGATCCAGCGAAGCCCGTAAAAGCGTTGGCTCTGTCCGACGCGGCGACTAAACGAGCCTTTCCTAGATAGTCCTTGGTCTTTAGATTTCGTACCTTGGCCTCGTTGGGTCGGTACACAACGCCAACGGGTATGGAGAACACGGTATAACCCTGTACTATGTTAGAAACAACCGTATTAAGCTAGAGAATAATAAAATCGTACCTCGGCCTCTTCCCTGATAGCCTCGTCAATAACATTGTGATCCTCGACAACTTTCTCCTTCACAGCATAATTCAAATCTTGCAAACCGGCTTCCTTTTGTTGCAAATAGATGTAACAGAGACCTCTGTTAAACAACACCTCGCAAGAGTACAACTTGAAGAGTAGACCCAGTTGTGCGTAATCGATCATCGTATTTCCTCGGAGATATAGCAGAGTATCGTTGAAATTCGCCAATGCCTCTTCAAAGTCGCCCAGTAAGAAATTCGAAACACCTTGCTGAAAGTAGGCAACGGCAAGGTATTGATCCAGTCGGATTGCCCTTTGGTAGCATTCGACCTAAGCACAGAAACAGTCAGTATCTTTATGCAGACACTTGACAATGTGTTGACTTACAGCTTTCTCGTGCTCTCCTAACGTCGCATGTATAACACCCATATTGAATAAGATCTTGGACGTATCCGAGATAGCTTCAAATTCTTTCAGCGCCTCCTCGAATTCATTATTGTCGTATCGGCTAAGGGCCGACACCCACGTCTCTATTTCCTTAATACAAAGTCAGTATTTTGTTTTCGCAACCTCCCTTGTCTCTTCTGCATTAACTTACCTGCTTTAGAGACATCTTGTCGCCGTAATGTGCCTTAAATTAGTACCAGTTGCTTTATCCAGAAAGCAAAGGTGAAAGGCCGCCCCGAACGGCAATTATGATGTTGAGGAATATCGACTCGCTTTTCGATTAATCCTAAATCAACTTCGACGGTTTGCTTGCGATTCGCTCCAAAGCCAAATGTTTCGATTTAAGTTGAACTACTAGACTGGTGAATCCTAACACTGCTGCAGACGTACGAAGCTATCCCTCTGTCTACCGTTCCGCTATAATTAGTCTCGGCTAGCCCCAATTCCCTTTGGACAGGAAATAACAATCGAGATCTCGGTTTTCCTGTAAATTGAAGTTCACTAGACGTCTATGCAACTACTGTCTAGCAGGATTAAGTCATGTGCAGTCCCTGAGACTTGTTGGTTGCAGGAACGGATCTTGCAGCACTTTGTGGCAGGCCAAAAAAAAAAATCAAACGTCGGGGGTGGTGGTGGGATATGTAGGTACGGATGCACGACCGGCAAACGAGCCAACCAATGTGGGACCAGGTATCGAAAAATGACAGGAGACCTCTTGAGAAATTAAGCAAGACTTATATCGAATAGGCTAGCCTTTCTTCGCACTGCAAGGAATGGATTAGGTCGGTGATGAGAAATGGTAAACTTGCAGGTGAGGAGTAAGTTAATGAGTGGATGAACGACAACGAAGCCAGCGCGTACAGAAGGACTGAGAGTGGGTGAAAGCGGAAAAGACAGTGAAGGGCGAGGACGAGACCTTGTGCCAAGGAAGCATTGGGCGGGAAAAGATCAGAGTCGGAACTAGCTGGCTTCGCTGGGAATCATGCAGTATGTATTGTATTATGTGTACGTACTTCAGTAGCGAATTGTCTTGTCCACTTGTAGCTGTGGTGATGTGGATACGGAGTACCTCTTTGCGGGCATGCCAAAACGACGATGATGCTAACAAGGGTCCAGCCCAAGGGAGAAACAGGGGCAGGGGGTTAGCTCAGCCGAGGGCTTGGACTTGGGGCTTGGAGAGGGGCACTGAGCGCCGGCTATCCGTATTGTATATTTTCCGACCTTCAACAGACAGACAGGGAGGTTGGTTGATATTCAGAAGCTGCGCAGGTGTCATTCAACTTGTCGTTCGACCTGTCATGACTCCTCAATGATCATCATTGAAGTCAAAGTGTTGGATTGTGTTGGATTGTCTCATATGAACCAACCTACCTAGTATCTTTGGTATAAGGTATGTTGGCGATGAAGGGGTCCAAGTAATAAGTCTAATCTCTGCTGAACGGGCGTGTAAAATCGCTTGCGACCTGCTCCTTCACGCTATCAACATCGATCTTGGCCAGCCGTTGGCCCACGGACGTCGACAATACAAAGGCTATTACACGAATTTAAAGTTGTTTATAGAACAGGAGGATGGGGGTGAGCAGCTCAGGAGTAAGCCTTGCCTGAGACCAAGACAAGACCAAGTCGGCTGGCCGTGAATTAATTCCTTCTTTAACCCCTCGGCTGACTTGTGGCCAGTTCGCTCTATCAATCTATTCTCACGGAGTCTCTTCCTCCTAGACCCCTGAGTCAAAGATAAACCATATACGCTTCATCTGTTTAAAGTGACAGAAGAAGAAAAATACCGTACGTTTACAGCCATGAAGCTGTATGTTCGAATCTGTGATTACTACTTGACGGCGTAGAGAACCAAATAAAATCGACGATATTACTCTTTTGGTTGCAACTTGGAACAAGCCCTGTCTCCCCTGTCTCTCCTCATGCAGAAAGTGTTCCAAAATGTGGCCCAAGAAGAAATGATTGGTTGACGGATTTCAGTGAGACCCCGCAGTTCCCGACTCCCAGCGTTTCCAAGGGCGCCTAAAATCTGAATCGAGCCAGTCAGTGTCTTTTCTCCCTCTCTGCATTTTTCTTTTCTTTTTAATTCGTCTCATTCTTCATTATTCTCTTCATAATTCTATAATTATTATTGTGACCTTCACCTTCGAGAACTTTCCTATGAGCGAATCAACTTGTGCTAAGATGTATTGATGCTCATGTGCATATGTGTCATCCCATCTCGAAGCCGGAATAGGTAATTTGTGCACATCGTGGTTCTTCTCTTTTACCCCAATTAGCGTTCTAGTATCCTATCTAGGCGCCGACAAGCCTTTTAGTTTTTGTCGGCACCTTTCGTCACTCAAAGTAATGCAATGTGACGGGTTCATCAGCTAAGATTACCTACCTATCTACCTACCTACCTAATGTAGGAATACACGGTGATGAAAGCATACGTACATCTCGCAATCGTTACCGATTGCTTGCTTAATTTCCCCCCAGATCTCTCTCCACATGCAGGACACAAGTCGGGTGACGTGCTAATTACATCTCGATCAATTAGTATAGTTTCCCCTGGGCTCCCGAATATCCATATCCCCGGAATGAATACCGTAGTACGCGATAGTACACTATTTCTAGTCCCGAGCGTAGACTATAGATTACAAGGCCCACATCATTTTGAGTCAATTCTTCGAGTACTAAGATCTTGAGCTACAGAGTACATGCCTGTGGTTTGTTGCGAAACTTCAAGGTTGCTTCCCTCTGATGCGTTTGAGGCGGTCTTCCTTTCGTCAAGCTTCAGGTCTAAGTCCGCTACGTATTGACCAGGGGGTCATATTAAAGCAAGCAGCACTAATACGCCACGCATGACGGCAAGTCTAGTCCAACTCAGCAGAAACAACAGGGTGCGTGTTTGATAACCCTCAAATCTCAACGTCTGTGTTTTCGAAGCCCCTGGACCCACGACATCTATGATCTAACGTCACTAGGTGATCAAGATCTTCAGAGCCTCAACAACCATGGCTCTGAGAGAGAATCTTGTTATTGACGTTTTGGATCGAAACTAGAGAATCCTTTATCGATCCTTTAAGCCTTACCTACCTACTGCTCCTTTCTAGCGAAAACGCCAGTCCCAGCAACGGTACATACGTATCATTTGACTCGAGGCTTGTTGATCCTTCGCCTGCGGGTAATATCTGATGGGCTAAAGTGGCTGCATATTCCTCCATCCCATGGTCTTTGCTTTAAGGTTAGTCAAATAGCGTACGGTACCTAGACGGATACGCCAGCTTTATCTGATATCCCTGCCGCATACGTGCACCGGCAGGTCCCGGTGCTGGGTTCACGGTCTCTTCTGTTTGAGCTCATCTCTGTCGTCTCATTCCACGTGTTTCCGGTTACCACTAAGTGGGACTCCGTGCTTTTCGTGACAAGGTATGCATTAAGAGGTCCGCCCCAACATAATTCATACATTTATGTGGGTTTTCCTCAAGTTGTACGTCGCAGCGTAGTAAGGTTATCTAAGCTTAAGCTTAATGGGCTCCAAGTCAAGACACGAACAGCTCGTCCCGCTTTATGTCCAAGAGATAAGAAAGAGTGTGAGCATCGCGGGATAAGCTGCCTCACCTAACTTACCGCAAGCTCCGGAGATGCGTACGCCACCTCCCAGCGGTGGGGGTTCGGGAGTTGACGGTGAAGTCGAGCATTCGGAACTCCTACCCACGAGTTCATCCATTCGCAAAGAGAATGGCAGACATGCCTCGTTCGGGATCTACGTTGCTCGCATCTCTTCCTGGCGATTATCTTCAACGCTTTGTAGATCTAAAAACGAGGTACATAAGAACAAAATGGCCATTGAAAGCTCATCTTAATGAAGTTTCGTGTGGTTCATTGGACGGGAGTGGCTTTTGTAGTAATAGCGTCCCAACGAGGCAATTCTTGGCGGTTGTTTATCATGAGATTTACACTGAAGAATGGCGTGGTGCCACTATAGGACGGTCGATGATGCCACCGCACAAACGACATCGCACGATTCCTTAAAGGCTTTTGCCGGGTACCTGCTCGGCATCTTTATCCCGAGACCCCTAGATATTTTGAGTAGTGATAAGGAGCGTTTCTTACCCGAATAAATCGAATGACATGCCCGGGGCAGGGGCTGTCATCTGATTAAATGTAACCTCGTCCAATGTATGCCAGTAATGATGTACCGGACCGCTAGAACCAACTACCGCCAGTGATACCACCGGGGATGGGGCCGTGACGAGTTGCTGTGCTTGTCGTCAAGACGTATACGTAAGAACCGGTCCCTGAATTTCCCTGCATATGTAATGCGCTGCAAGAAGATTGGACACTGCCAATGTCAAATTTTGTATGAAGAAATAGGACCCTTAAGCAGAGATGATCTGCTAGGGGACTTGATTCGATGAGAGAACGATCTGGATAATGGCTCATGGTGATAACAATTTAAGGGCAATCCTTATTCTAGTACACGTCGACGATCCTGGATCTAGACCTGACCAATCCTAACCTCAGATCATGCCTTTCTTTACTTCGTCTTTTCTTTCCTCCCAAAGCGTCTTTCCAGTGCACGAGCACACCGTCTTATCATTATCCCACATGCCGGCACTCCGCGCAATGACACCAACGACCGTGTTTTCGTCGTTCTTCAGCTCCGTGTCCGTGACTCCCTCCTGTTGCCTAGAAACAACCATAGCATGCCCAATGACTTCCCATACCTGAAAGGGATGGTCTAGAAATGCTGCTCCTCGGCCATCATTTCCAACCTGTATGGTGCCTAGGATGCCACGGGGCTGAGTTGTACCGCTCCCGCCAGCCCATACCGGACCCGTGGACGTAGCACCGAATTTAAGGTCTCCGTATTCTCTTATGGTGGCCTCGTACGTACCAGGAGCAACACCCCGAATAGTCAAGTCCACCAGGGTCGTTGTGGGAGACACTTGGACCATACGTGCTAAGCCTCTAACCTCCCTGTCACTCGCTCCTGATCCTCCGATGTCCGCCTCGGGGGCAGAAGCAGGCACCAGCTCTTCACCACCCTTCTCGTTACGGTGATACGTCTCGAGAATGCATACAGCCGCGCCTAGGAGGATTCAAATCAGTTGGCTGAAGGAGTAGGGAATTCAAATCTAGGAAATTTGACAAGAAGCTAGCCACGTAGGCAGCATAAGACCCCTTGAGTTCGGTGCGAAGACACGACATGGCCTTCCCAATGCGGACCAAAAATAAAAGCCGGTATCTTGCATGAATCCGAGCTCGTAAAAAATCAACCAATACGGAAGGAAACATAATCGGAATTCCACTCACTGTTTGATGCACCCGACCCTCTCAGAATGGCATCCCGCCCTGTTCCTTCGATAGCACTGACAATGGCAGACGGTGCAGCTATTTACGAACCACAAGCCTTGTTAGTCTCAACTTCGTTATATCGGAGTGACATCCTTCAGTTGAAGAAATATCCCAAACGAGGCTAGGCCTCTCGCAGGTGAATGCGCCTTACCGGTCCCTTCAACTACTACCAGCTGATCCTTCAGGTTAGCTTCGACTTTGGTAATACCTTCGAGGCTATACAGCGCATCCGATACTGATTTGACACAACCATCACATGTCATCGGCACAGCGAATAAGGTCTAAATAATTTGTGTGGCATACTCATCAGCTTATCATGTCCTACTTGTGCTTCATATTATTGCCTCTTGTGAGACTAGATATTTATGATAAACTCTCCGTTTTGACCGCTTAGGTAGGTAAATATCTAGCTTAAAATATAGATAGACGGACCTGGAAAGGGGTCTTGACGTGATTTTGAATTGCCATCTTATCGTCGAGTGTAAAGGGACGTGTATTCAGATGAAATAGCGCTTCTCGCTTATTACGGTGGAAATAGGATTCAGTAGCAAAACCAAGACAGAAAAAGCCAGTTGATGTTGCAAATGAACGGAACGAGATACCGTGCAAATATCTTAGCATCGTATACTCGAAGAAGCTAAGGAGACGAAGGAGAATTTCATGATATTGGATCTATAGAATGGACTGGAAGCCATCCACTTACACGATCGGAACCCGCATTTTCAACCAATGATGTAATAAAACAGAAAGCTGCTTTGAAATCGCAATTCTCGCTCAGCTTACAATTTTCTCCCACCTAAGCCCGGGAGTGCCGCGGGACTTTGCAAGGTGTCGGTCCGCGCGGGGCTCGAGGTTGGCGTCACCGAACTAGTACTGCTAGTACAATATCTTTATCGATAAGTATATCATCGATAAGATAAGCGATAAACGAACGAATCCCGATAGCTACGGAGTACACGCACGTGATTCTTCAAATATCGAATTCTGCTATCGTTCCTTTACATTGAACTTCCGGGTGACCCTCCAATTGCGAATTCGAAGACAAACGCATCATTGGTCCACCAAAGTGGCCTCTCCCGATTATATATGCGTTCATAATCGGAATTTCATACTGAGCATACTTAAATCGGCTACAACGAGGGGCTAAAGCTTCCTCAACAGCCGTCATCATGTCGCAGACCATTGGGCTGGTAAGCTTCTCCTTCTCCTACCGCATCCTTTGACACAAGAAAACTCACGAGCCCTTTGCTACAGACGAAGCTAGCGTACTCGCGCGCATGGCACCACATCTCCGCCTCGACACCGCACCCAACTCTCTCTACACAGCCGAACATCACACCTCCGTCCCTCGGCAGATTAGCGTCACGCATCGCCGTAATTCTCATGGGCAAGCACAAGCCGATCTGGGACCCGTCGACCGACTGCGGAGACTACGTAGTCGTGACCAATTGCGCCGCCCTCCACATCACGGGCCGCAAGAAGTGGCAGAAGACTTACTACCGCCATAACACCCGCCCGGGTTCCCTGCGCTCTGTCACCATGGACGTGCTCATGGCCAAGCACGGTGGTGCTGAAGTATTACGCAAGGCGGTTAGCGGGATGCTACCTAAAAACAGGTTGCGGGATAAGAGGCTGGCGAGATTGAAGGCGTTTGAGGGAGATGCTCATCCGTATAAACAGAATCTGTTGCGGTTTGGTGGTGTTGAGGTGGGCAAGGAGGGCTGGGACGAGGCCGTTAAGGCCATTAGACAGGCCGACGTGGGGAGATTATAGCAGAGCGCAGTCGTTAGTAGGGGCTCAAGGAGCTGCGAAACGAGAGAGCTGCGTGAATCCAGCTCTAACGCTCAGAGCGGTAACCGCTAAGTTAAGGCTTGGCTCTGTATATCCGCTATGTACCACATAGTGTATGCATATAATGAAAGCATCTCATGAAAACTAAATACGGCTACTACCTGAGAAAGCAGTGGAACTAGGTCCGAACAAATCATGTGTCGTCAATACAATATGAAAGCCAGCGAGCAGGGCGAGGGACAAACTCGGGGTTACAGTAGATAGCACACAAGTGGATGGACCGGAAAGGAAGGAAACCCGAAAGCGAGTATTTGGAGTATCAGTACTTTTATTTCAAATGGTATCTAGATACTACTGGACGAGTACAGCGACCCATCCTTTGATAATGCAGTCATCAATGAGCTATTTCATGGCTCAACCAGATTCCACTTCCCAGGCATTACAATTTCAAAATCATCGCGGGCTTGCGTGTACGCCATACACATGATAAGATTTAAATAAAATAGAGTTAAGATCGCGAAACCTCGACCTTGATAAGACCATTAGGGTTAGTCTGGGGAGCATACACTTCAGCATCTTTACCAGTGTTCTTGATGCCCTTGTGCCAGGATAAATCTATATAATCGAATATGGTTAGGGGCTGGTTCCGTGCATAGTATTTGTGTTGAGTAAATTAGGTAGACTTACCGACTTCAAAGTAGTGCTTGTTAGGTAGCGCGTAAGTAACCGAAGCGACCTCGGGTGCCGCCTCGAGAATCTGCTCGGACATCTTGTACATAGTGTTCTGGACCGAGGGACTATTCTCCTCAGCAAAAGTCTTCATGGTGATCTTGCGGGCGTCCTCCCAGGCCTTGTCGAACTGGGCTACTTTCTGTTCAACGGAAGCCACGCTCGGGAGGGTGTTCCACCTCCAAGTAGCATCGACCTCGGTTGACAAGATACGATCCCAGGTTTCAGGAAGCGTTGTGAACTCGTCCCGAACGAAACCGTGGAACGCTGAGCCTGTGCTTTTTAAGACCAGGAGTCCAGCAATCCCGCTTGTGATCTCGATTCCTTGACGGGTGATACGAGCCTCCACGTTGCGAGTTTCCTCGCCATCGCGGTAAAAGCTGTGGGGGTGTTCCTTGCCGTCAATAACCATACGGGTCCACCGCTTGACGGCAATGCTGACATTGGCGGCACTGATATGAGCGTATGTGTCCAAGAAGTGCTGCCCTAAATAGCTGGCATACAGTTCCGGCGGGTTTACCGGGTGTTCTTTCGCCTTAATGTAGATAGTGTTTTTGATGGAGTCTGTGGCCACGACAACGCTGTTATCCGCTGCGGTGTACGACCGCTCAATCTCTCCCTCGAGAAGACAGCACACGGTCATCTCCGTAACCGTGTGAATACCCGTCGACTCATCCTTGTGGACCTTGTACACGCGGACATTGTCTTTTCCGTAGCGAGCTGCTGATATGACGGGCATAGTGGATGAATTATTGTTGAATTTGAAGAGGTATTTGTTTTCCCCTCCGTCTCCTTGCGCTGTTCTCTTCCGGAATTTATGAAAAAAAAAATAATAATTGTGAAATTTGAAGTTTGAGCCCTCGAGAATGCCGAGAATCTTGTTTTATAAAAAAGTAGGCTTAGTGAAACGTGATGCACTGTTGGAAGGTGAAATCTACTTAGGTATCCTATGAATCCCCAAAAAAACCGTGGCAATGTAGATGTGTCAAGAGTACAAGAAAAAGAAAAAAAGAAACTATGAAGCACTAGTCGAGTCACTCTCTGTGAGTGAGAGAGACGAACGCATATAAATAGGTGAGAACGTATTTGCGTGTTTATATACACCTTACTTTGGAGCTATGTACCTCGGACTTCTAAGTTGGAGATAGGTCTTTCAGTCACAAACGAAGCTTCTACCGAGCCCTCCACCCCCGAATCGAGCTGCATGCTCAACCTACCCAAGCAGGGTTCGAATGGGGACGCAGGGGCGTCGCAACGGACGCAAATCAGGGACCTTCGCTAGGGAAACTAGCTTGGCTCTTCCGTAGATCGGAAAGCGCCTGAAGCGGGTTCATACAAGAGAGAGACCGATAAAAGAAAGATACCAAGCTACTAAACCTGGAAGTGATGAGGTATGTGGTGGCACAAGAACGTTGATGGGATATTAGAAATAAGAGGGGAGTTCCCAGCAAAATGGACCCAGTTAAAGAGCGCCGGATGGGTCTAAAGCAGCTAAGCTTGCCGCGGAACCCCTCCAATGACGATTTTAGCGGCTCGTTACACCATACCGTACCTGACGGAGCCCGCCGACGTCCCTGATCTTTAGCCCACGTCCTGCCCGTATTCGGTACCCAAGCTTACCTTGATGTCTGGTATCTTTCTTCGGCTGATGATAATATTCGAGAGGTAATTCTTCCTTTCTTTGATTTCGATAAATATCAATCTTAACCCCCAATGACTCTTATCTTGCTCGATATTAAGTACCTACCTTAGGTACCTAGCTGATATAAAACATAGGTAGCCTAGATCCCGAAATCTAGATACCGTCGTGAACTGATGTCATCTCCGGGAACATTGGCAGACTTCGATAATGATTCTAGATCCCATGACTGCACATTCCGCCCAGCCATGTAGGTCATCATCTCTTCATCCAGTGAGGGGAAACCCTGATGAGCAAATTACGGTTACGCACGCAGTTCGCCGATCTATTGATATTCCATCATGGCTGAGCTTGACATGAGGATAGATAGCTAAATGAGTACCCGGCGAAATAGCCAATTCATATCTGACCAACGAATAACAGCAAACAGCAACGAGTAAGAAAGATAATCTACTTCAGCTGGATTTTTATACTCTTAATTAATCCACTCATAGTCAGACTCCGGTCACCTTATAGACATGTAAAGAGTGTCATCTTACAGCCATTTCACCCTCGAAGCGTAAGGTGGACGACGTAAATACCTCAGTATGATCTCCTGGCCCCCGGGCTTGCGTTGAGTTTCCGATGAAGCGGCCAATGAATTTTGTACCTAATATGCCGAAGCGATCGAATCGTCGATTTAACAAGCGAAATGCGGTTCTTGACAACCTGCTCCTCATTATCGGTTAGCAATGTTGGCGGTGTAGGACCGATCTTCTGCCCGTTGTTCTCTGGGTCGCTGACAAGGACTCAACTCATGGTTGAGTAATGACTTGATTTATATACTCAACTCTGCTATGCTTGGCTTTAAGAACAATTAACATCAAATGTAAATTTTAGTCCAATTCAATCATAATAGTCTAAATTTAGATCGTCAGAGGCTCAAAATAGACCAACTTAGATGAAACCAGGCATTATATCCAGTTGCTGACGCCACTATCGCTTCAATTCAATGAATTAGGCCACGCCTCTTTCCTATATAGAAATGTTCATGAGTCCTACAAAGACATTAGGGCTGAGGATAGCTGATCTTAGCTAAATGATTGGCATGGTATGTAAGAGGGTGGGCTGACGATTCTCGCGATCTACACTCCGTAGTCCAACAATTCCTGCAAGCTGTCCTACACCATTGCCTTCCTTGGGTTGCATGCAATCTCAAACCCCTGTGGATAACCTCTCTGAACAGGTAGATTAAGGTATCTGCTGATGGTAGTTTCACATATCAAGATCTTACTTGAATACCCCCCATGCGTCTAATTTCGGTTGCTCTCAGTGGCTGTCTTCATACGACGCCCAAAAGCGCTCCTAACTAAATCCATAATTGACCCTTTTCTGAAAACGGGGTCAGCATGTAAGATCGTATCTAGGGGAGCTTGCCTGTGCTTTTCCAGTGATATCATATAAATATTAGAGCGTCCGGCTTAAACACAATGAACACAGCTTCAAGTTAACGGGGTCCGCCTTCCTCTCTAACATACTGAACCCAGAGGAAATAAAGCACATCTTTCACCATGTATACCTCCAAGATCGCGGCTCTCACACTTTTAGTGTCTGGCCTGCTTGTCACTGCTACGCCAACATTCAAGAATGACGGAACATTGAAGGGCTGGGATGGGATCAACCACGAACACAAGGGCACCGTTACCGAAGTCAAGGACCAGTCATACAAACCGGACACGTCGATCAAGGTGGTTCAGATATACGACCCCAACTACACTGGCCGATACCACTCCGAGGTATATAAAAAAGACGTTTACAAAGTCGGCGATGACGGATACTATGGCTTCGCTTTCAGGCTGGACCCAAAGTGGGATACTTCTCACGGACAGTCATACAACATCGCCCAGTTTATTAGCAACTTGAAGGATAACCCGGACAACACGTGCAAGGATGACTGGATTCCCTCGGGGATGATCTGGGTCGAGAAGAACCAGCTCTATATCCGCAGTAAGGGTGGCAACATGTGCAAGAGCGTCCTGAAGAAGTATACGATCGGAACGGTCAAGCCAGGCGTTTGGCACCGCGTCGTCCTCCAGGCGAAGTGGAGGAGCGACAGCACTGGGTATTACAAGGTTTGGTTCGATGGGAAGCAGGTGCTGGAAAAGTCTAATATCATCACGACGTACAATGACAAACAGAAGAAGTATGGGTTCCAGTTCCGCACCGGCTTGTATGCGAATGGTTGGCATGATGACAAGCACATGGAAGGAACTCAGGGCACCAGACAGCTTTGGATTGACTCGGTTGGCATTGGAAGCACGTATCAAGACGCGGATCCCGGTAGTGCGGCGATAGTAGAGACTGAGATGTAAAAAGGATAAGAAATACATGTAGTGACCATCCACGAGCTTTCGTCATACATGGTTGAAACTCTTTCAAACTGCTATAAGATTGTAACTTTTCGATTTCGATAATGTAAGAATAAAATCTATGAATATTAGATCGAAAAGAAAAATAAATCCTCCTTTCTTTAATCGTAAATTTAGAGATTTCGGTACGGAATATTAAAGTGAAGTTCCCTAAGCCCAATGTACTCTGACATAATAAAATAGCTGCAGCAGTACATCCTAGACACTACCCCTCGCAAGGTTCTAGCGAGGGTCGTCCCAAACTAAACTCTCCACCCCGACCCCCCATGTCATTGTTCAATCTTGGCACAGCGGCCGCAATCCGACCTGCGGGTTCTACAGTATGGATGGATACAAACATAACCTAGAACCTCAAGGCCTTTTATGAGACATGACAGCAACAACAGGCTCTCTGTGCCTCCTCAATCGCTGCTAATTTCCTTTTTTGCGCTTCTGACCATTTTACTATTAAGAACAAATTCTTGATCGTTTAGACTGACTTATTTCAACCCGCCGCTCGTTACAGTCTAATACATCCATCTTGTCACGGTATAATACGAACCCACCATCCATCAACCAACTAGAAGCCCGCTCCTCTCCATGAACGGCGCTGCGGCCTTGACCCAGACGGTGGGCATTTGGTCGGGTCTGCCACCATGCTGAGCAGCTCCGCGACCCCGACTCAGAAGTCGTTGGCCTCGCAACCGCCACATGCAGTTAATTCTCCCGTCGCTGTTTCGCGACCGAGCCTCGATCGAGATGGCGGTCTTCAACCACCCAACACCACCAATGGTGCCCGAACCGCATCCTCGGCGGCCTCCTCCTTCGCCCCGAGAGGGTCTTCCTTAGCTCCTTCTCAACCTCCAGGAAGTTTCAGCGCAGAATTACGCAGCCAGACAATGCAATCAAGAGCAGGCTCCAGGGCCGACGTCTACGCCCGCGATAAACTAGACGATGATAATGAATCTATTGTCGAGAGCACTCTTAATGCGCTCAAAGACTCCCTCAGTCGAGAGTTGAAGATCAAGGAGGGAAGCGAGAATATGCTCGAGGCTCTAAATGCTAAGAAAGCGAAACAGACCAAGGAGCAGCGCCAGAGGGTGGAGGCCGAGCTCATGGCGTCGAATATGAGGATAAAAGAATTGAAGCAAAAGATCGCCGACGCGCAACGGTCTAAGGCAGTGCCGAGTACTCCCACGAGGGCCCGAAACGAAGGATTGCTGCGTAGCGACGGGTTGCGATCGCCGCCAAGCGCATCCAAGAGTGGTGCCGGGTCCGACTTTGACGAACCGACAGAATCCCCAACCTTTGCACTCGCCGAGATATTACAAGCTCTAGAAGTCGAGGGTATGACCCCCGAGTACTACGTCGAGCGCGCCAATAACCTCGTAGATCTATTCAAGAGGCACCCTACGCTGAAATATGATCTTGTGTGGTCCGTCTTTGGGGACCGAATGCAGGACATGTTGCTCAGTAACAGTAGGGAAGTTGTGGCGGCAGGATACAGAATGTTAAGATACGCTATTTCTGATATGGCGTCCCTCAAGAAAATCCGTGGTCTAAATACGGACTTCATGGTGGTCGTGTCTCTTGCCAAGGATCGCAAGGCTGATGTAGAACGCGAGCAGGCCCTCAAGTTCGTCCGTGCTTTTCTAGACGTGAAAGACGGTGTTCGCGAGATTTCCAGGGCGGTGGTCAGGACTATTGCGGCAGTGGCCGAGCAAGTCGAAGACAGATTACGGCCAATCTGTATAGAGACTCTCGCCGAAATCTTACTACGAGATCCTGCGCTACTTGTGGCGTCTGGTGGCTTAGTACCACTATCAGAGGCACTCGCCGAAGGCACTTACAAGTCTCCCGAATCACTCTCCTCGGCTTTCCTTTATCTTTTAGATGCGCCGCAAACACGGAAGTACCTACGAGCTGGATATGAGCTGGAGGTCTTGTTCACAGCATTCACCGATGCATTGTTTTCCTACGAAGGAGTCATAAAGCAGAATTCTAAGGCGATCGCCTCTGCTTTGAAAAGTTGGTCTGGGCTTATGACCCTGTCCATGTATAACTTTAGAGCGATTGGCTCTTTGATATCAAGTCTAATGCTACCCAACCCAACAATCCGGGATACTGTGGTAGACTTGCTTTATTCTCTTCTCCGTATTAAGCCTCCTGCATGGGCTACTTCATATCTAGCCGGGCGGCGCTTAACGACATATGGAAGAGTAACGACATTGAAGAGTTCGACATCAAGAAAGGAAGAAACTGTCTATGAGGATGATGGAGCAGAGCAAAATTTCGTGGAGCATTATACAGCACTGCTTTTGGCTATATTCATCAAGGCTGGAATGATGCCCAACTTGCTCCGAGTAGCCCAGGACACCGACGATCCTACGCTGAAGAGAAAAACCACCTTACTGATTGGCGAAACTCTTAAACTCGCGAGCAGAATTCTTCCTCCTTCTTGGAGTAGCGAACTTCAATTACTACCGGAGCTGTTCGCAGCTGCTTCGCAGTTCCACGATGAGGCACATTTCAACGCGACTGGGATTGTTTATCAAATCAGCAGTGTTAGCCGGACGCTTTACAGATCATCTCCGTCAGGCTATGCGGCCGGGTACCTTCCTTCTAGTAGCATGCTCGAAAATATGAGCCATGTAGAAGAAACACCTAAAACCAATGTTGTAGTCAACACAGACGATGCCACTTTTCGTCAGTTATTGATCGATTCGGGAGTCCTCGGCCACTCTAATCCTTCCAAATGGAACTGGGATGTCGTACTTAAGATAATTGAGGGGCCACTGATGAACGGTAAACGCGTCGAAGAGGCCATCAAGGCATCGAAATTCGCGAAAAGACTTGTAGGCTTTTATAGGCCTTTCAAGTTCAAATTTTCGGAGATCAAGAATACGCGGAATACTCAGAAATACGTGAGGGTTGGCTGCGCTCTGATTCACACGCTACTACAGACAGCTGAAGGGACAAAATATCTCGCGGATAATAAGTTGCTAAGACAGATCGCTGAGTGCTTAGCTCAATGTGACCCGGTAAGTATATATGTGGACGAAGAACCTTTACGAGCAGGCGTGCTTACTCTTAGTTATAGACTAGCGGCCTCACAGCGCAATATCCGATGTTCTCCAGAGATCGTCTCACGGATACGCTGTGTGGTGGCTACTTTCCTATGATTGGTGTCTTGAGTAGCGATCCTAAAGGGCTCCAGATGCTCGAGCGATGGCGAATTTTCAATATGATGTATCACATTGTCGATTTTAAGCAAAGACCAGATCTCATCAAGTTGCTTCTCTCCAACCTCGACTACAGTCTTATGGGCCACCCACGTGTACTTCTATCGAAAGCTTTGACGGCCGGCACGAAAGAAATGCGAATACAAGCCACTGACGTGCTTCGAAAATACGCGACGAGGCAGCGTGTCACACCAACAGGTCAGATTATATCAGACTCCAAGTGGGCAATTCAACTACTTGTCACACAGCTCTACGATCCAGAAGTAGAGGTCTGTGCTACAGCTGTCAAGATTCTTGAGAAGGCATGTAATAGCAAGGCCTTGCTGGAATATATAGTGGAATGTCGTCCAGCGTTGGATCATCTTGGCGAAATCGGAGCTCCTTTATTACTCCGATTTTTGTCCACCTCCATCGGCTATCACTATTTAGATGGCTTAGATTATATAAGTAACGAGATGGACGACTGGTTCCTAGGACGTAACGATACATATGTCAGTCTTATCGAAGCCAGTCTAGCACGTTCGTTCATCGATACCCATGAAGATCAACCGCACCGCTTGAGCATCTATGAAGATGATTTGGACACGGATCAAGATAACCATGTGCCACCTCACTTCTACCGCGAATTGTCTCGCACAAAGGAAGGTTGCAAGCTTCTTGAAGACAAGGGTCATTTCGAAGAGTTCGCCTCGACCATCAGGGAATACGGGATGCAGTCGGAGGATCCCGAACTAATCACAAAAGTTAAAGGCTGCTTGTGGGCAGTGGGAAACGTTGGTTCTATGGAGCTCGGAGCTCCATTTCTAGAATCAACCGATGTCGTGGAGCACATCATTAAAATTGCCGAGTCTCACGAGGTGATGAGTCTTCGAGGCACCGCTTTCTTCGTCTTAGGTTTGATATCGAGGTCCACGCATGGCCTGGAGATACTCTCCGAACATGGCTGGGAATCGAATACCACGCCCCTTGGAATTTCGCTGGGACTCTGTGTTCCCTCCAATCTTTCGAAACTCTTTTCTTGCAAACCTTGGAAACATGAGATTCCTGCAACCATCAAACTCTTAGATACCCAGAAAACGATATTAGAACCGCCACCCCCAGACATTATCGAAGCGGACGAAACGAATCGACGCATATTGGAGCTCATGACCGAGTTGGGTAACATGGTGCTCTACAAGAAGGCCAAAGTCGAATTATTCCAGTTGCGGCATAAGAAGGCTCCGGGATTTCGACAACCCGCCCTATTCCGCAAGGTTATGGCGCTACTGGAATGTCATCATTATAGGTTACCAGACCGTCATTTAGTGATCGAATTGTTCGACAAAAGCGTCCTAAGGCACATTATTTACGGCGAAGAAAGTAGCGACGAGTCCGGGAGTAGCTCCGGAGATGAACAGAGAACAGAACGGCAGAGGAGCATCAGTGACCCAGCCGATCTGGAAAAAATAACAAGCAAGGCTCAAAAGGCGTCATTATAGTAAGCATTGGAGGAGTCGCGGAGGGTGAATGGGAATCTTGGACACGGCAAACTATAGTCTGATTTTGACACGATCGAACCTTGTAAAAATTATAGACGCGACATGACTCCTGAAATCGTTGATTTGCACCGCACACTGGGGAAGAAGGGGGGGCTCTTGCATATCCGGTCCGGGTGGATGGACCATTCTCGGCAGGCGTATAACGATGTAAATGTACTACTACTACCCCGTTTTAACAACCTCTTGGCATAGCTTTGGGTTAGGAACAGGAACAATCTAAGGAGCTTGCGGCAGCATTTCATACGCGTGTCTATACTGCTGTTGGTTGGAAAAATTCGCGGTTCAGTCTCTTCCGGCGTTTCCCTACGCGACTGGGCGTTTTGGAGCGGTGACCTTGTTAAGGGAGAAGGGGGAAGGGGATATCAGAAGCATGTGCGTTGGTACGTACGTACCTCCTATGATCGAAAAGAAGATGTGATCGCCTCAAACCATGAATTTCTTTTCAGCGTGATAGCCGAGCCTTAGTGCTTTAGTGCCTCCTAACCGCCAAGCGAAGATTCGCTCTCCCTCCTCACCTAAATTAATAACTTTGGTAGAATCCTCGTAATAACCGCAGTAAACTTCTCGTGACACTTATACTATCGGCGCCTCATACTTATGCTCAAACTATCCCTCGTAAGTCTCTGTTGCACGAAAGCTTCTCCCTGACGTTATATCGTTTCAAAATGCCAAACAGATTTTATACTTTTCGGAGCCTAGTCTAAATTACAATGCGCGAGCTATCTGATTTCCCTTCCAACCAATTCCCATTAAAGCCTCTCTCTCCCTCTCACTCTGTAGTAATAATTCAGGTAGCTAGCTTCCTTGCGTCGCGGTGGCCTGCGCCCGTCGATCATCATCGTCGTCGTCGTCCGTCTTGGTCTTGGTCTTGGTACGCGATGAGGAATGGCTACTTGAATGAGAGGAGGAATGAGAAGTGGAATGGGATGTGGATTTAGATGTAGATTTCTTAGTAGATGATTTAGATGAAGATGAAGAGGAAGACGAGGAAGAGGAAGAAGACCGACTTGTGGATTTCGAGGTCGATTTCGAAGTCGATTTAGACGTCGATGTCTTCGAAGTTTTCGAGCTTGTCGTTTTCGACGTCTTACTGCTGCTACTGCTACTACTACTACTCGTCCCCGTCTTAGTTGTTGTTGTTGTTGTTGTTGACGGGGGAGGTGTTACTGGAGTTGATGTCTGAGTGGTGGAAGATGAGGTTGAAGCACTCGTGCTAGTAGGAGGTAGTGTGGTCACAGGAGGAGATGGTGGTGATGGGTTGCTTGCCTGGCATCCTGAACCAAATTCTGGTTGACATCCGTCGCCGCAATAATCAATTGTCGATCCACACCAGCTGTTTCTATAATGGGGCCTGAGTTAGTAGAATTTCCAAATAAGTGTGCCTTTCTGGCATTCATATCTCGTCATCCCACGAACATTAGTAGTGAAAAAGTGGTCAAGGGAAATCTAAACTAACACTGAACAGCAATTTCCAAACTCCGAGCCCTCGCAAGTGTATCCGTCACCGCAGGTGCCGTCAATGGATACTAGAAGCGTGCCGGTGGGGGCCGGGCTGGACTTCGTCGTAGTCAACGGGTCATCTGGCGTGGTGCTAGATCCTGGGCCGCTCGGAAGGGGAATGTTTGTGGGGATCTGCGAGTCCGCGGACGAACAGGTGCCGAATTCAGGTCGGCAGTTTGAGCCGCAGTAATCGATTGAGGCGCCGCACCAGTCATTAACAGAGCAACCTAGTAGCCTGGATTAAGCTTATAGTCAAGGAGATCGCGAGAATATACATACAACTTCCGTATGCAGACCCGGCGCAAGTTACCCCATTACCGCATTTGCCGTCTTGACTAACTTTCAACGTGCTGCTCGGCGTGCTCGGGCGGGTTGAGGTGGCGGTGGGCTTTAGGCAGGAGAAAGTCCCAGTAGGGGCTCGGATGGTGAAGTTGTAGTCTGGGATCGTCCCTGTGCCAGCGCGGTACCAGTTCTCAGGGGGGTCGCCTAAACATTGTCCCACGGTAACAGACCTGTAGCCGTGGTCGAACAGCGAGAAGAGAATATAATCTGTAAGGTTATAGACCGTCTGGTAGTGGATGTCGTGCTCTATCTCGAGGTAGCTATCCTCGCATGGATTAGATCCGTCAACCGCGTCATCCCAGATGTCTTTGCTTGTCTGAATCTGGGTTGCGTCATCATGTAGGTATCCCTCTGTATCCAAGTCAAAGTAAACAGCGTGATATCCGAGGTTAGCTAGCTGTGTCTGGCAAGCAGCGGGACAGATGGAATAGGGAGGTCTATGTTAAGATCAGCCTGAGTCCCCCCAGTAGAGATTTGAGCTAGTACCAACCGCATGTAAGTAGGGAAGTAACCGAGGATATCGTTGAAAGCGATCTCGTTCCAAATCATTTGATTTCGGAACTGAGTTGTGGTCAACTGGCTGTAGTTCTCATGGGACCATGTGTGGCTCGCAATCTGGTGGCCTTCGGCAGCCATTCGCTATAACTCATCAGTCTTTGCGTCCTGTGACTTTCAGAAAAAGGTGTATACTTGAATAACGGTAGCCCAAGGATATTCGGGGTCATTGATTTGCCCCTTTCCTAGATTGTTGCCAGTGATGAAAAACGTGGCTTTCGCCTCATATTTCTTCATTCGTGTCAGCTTAGTCTAGAGGGTAGAGCAACTGAAATACATACGGCGAGTTTATCGAGAAGATCGTTTGTGTACTCCCATGGGCCATCATCGAATGTTACGGCGATATCACCATTGTTCACGCAATCATAGATACCAACGCCGCCATACTGTACCTTTCCTAGTTTTGGGCGGGCAATAGTCGACGTGTCTACACCGCTTGGCTTCTGGTTGCCATCGCATGCCGGTCCGTAGTTTATCTGACAATCAGGGGAAGTGCAGTAATCCTCTCCCTGCCCACAGTAGCTTTGTTGTGTTAGCATATTGGCATATTATTGCTCAATAACGAGACCTGGACTAACCCTTCAGCTGAACAGCAGTAGCCGGTTGCACATTTACCGCGGTTCGCGCCACATCTCGAACCACCCCTCTGGCGTTCTTCGAGATCTCGTTTTTCCTTTCTGCCACGATCCTCGGCCATTTCTGTTGTTCCTCGGGCCTGTGGTCGAGTTTCCCACCTCTTTCTCCCTCTAATCTCGGACATGAATCTTCGAGCCCCAGCGAGCTTTGGCACGCCATGGACATCGCCCGAATTTGCATGGGCAGCAGTCTGGCTCGCGCAAGCGGCCACAATCACGGCGTTCCACCAGCGCATTGCGACAAAATGCAATACAATCCCGTGTGTATAAAGCAATTGTCAGGGCTGGGCACAACGAATCCTCAAACCAAGAATATCCCCAGATTTAAGGAGAGTTGGGCAAAGCAACCGTCTTAATGGATCTTCAGCTAAGGCATCGGACGGCAAGAGGATCAGCCACTTGGTATATAAAGCCACGCGTAACCGAATGCCCTACAGAGGCAATGGCACAGATAATCAGCTCTAATAAACACGCATGGCCCCCGGATCGGAGTTTTGGCGACCCATGTGAGGTGCACTCTATATATACCCGGATACTACCTTGGCAGCAGATTACCTGCACCGATGAGCCAGTCATGGAAGAGTCAATGCAGGTGCGCCCATGTTAAATTGCAATTGCGGTCGTAATGCATCTTCGAAAGGCTGGACTGGCCAGATGTCGCACTCATTGCGTGAACAAGAACACGAGGTTGGAAAAGTCATCGGCTGACATGCGATGTTAACATTACATGTCCATTATTGTTTCCATTACGAGAGAACATACATACACACATACTACATCAATACCCGTGCAGAGCTTCTCAAAACTTTTTATTTAATTCCTTCATTCCTGAATATGAAATCTGGTGTTACAAGAGATGTCGGATAATCAATCTGCCCGGCGAAGAGCGTCGTCAATTCTTACCTACATACTGAGAAGGCTCTCGCGCAGAGCTATTGATTTTTCAAGGTGAAGATCACCGTGATCTGCGCATTTGGTAATCCGGACGAATTAATAGTGACTCGTCATCTTTCCCCAGATAATCGGCAAAGTAAGAAGGTTGTTAATGAAGATGAGGTCGGCAGCGGCATAGGAAAAGCGATGTGACAGTTGGTGCAGGAGGACGTTTGTGGGGTTAGGGACGCGTCTCTGGTAAGAAAGCGACGCTGAGATTCAACTCTCCTTCGGCCCGCCAAGCCTCGCCTCATCGTCCAGCCCTTCATCCATTATATGGTTGAAGCCATGAAGCCATGGGGGCCGGATTGCATACGGCTATATTATATTAATTTGCAAATATCCTAAAAGCAACCTACCATCTGCCCTGCATTGCATAACACCTGATCCAGAACTACCCTCCAATTGCTCGGTACCGCTAGCCGCGATTCTTTTTTAATGGATCGCTCGCATTGGAGAGATGAGAAGAAGGGAAATAAATAAATTAATTGGAATGGATTGTTACGTTCTCATAACTACCTCGAGTCTTCCACGATCCCACGCGTTGACGTGCTTTTCGCTCATAGCCGGAATCGCGCAACTCGGATACCCGGTCATAGCAGGTAGATCATTCAAAAAGCTTACGAGTCTCGGTAGACACGCTCCGCATCATTCGAGAATGCAACAAGATGTTAGTCCCTCAAGGTAGGCCTTTTTATTCTGTAACGTGAATGAGGAACGTGTTATCGTCGCGTCGAAATTATGAGGTATAAGGTAGGCATTTATAAATTAACTACATACTGGGGAACCTCCTAAGCAGCTAAGGTAACATGTACCTACCTTGAGTCTTTTTTTGGAGGACTTCCGGTCACATGACTTGCGTCCTACCCCTAATGTACCCAACACATGACTCGACTACTACCTTCAACGTTAATTACATCTCCTTATTTACATGTACGCCTAATAGTATCTTGTATCGAAATATTCCTTTTTTTTCTTCTTAACCTTCTTTTAGGCGAAGGTACTATTTCCTCTCCGTGGCGTATCAGCCAGCAAACTTCTGTGTCTTGATGACAGGACAGGCTATCTGCCCACTACGCTCTGCGTCACAGAACATGGGAAAAAGGAGTATCACATCTCCCTTATTGTCATATTGAAGGTACGGTATTTTAAGATGAAAATTTTAGTCAATGCAGAAGAACAACGTTACCTGCCTCTGTTCTCAAAATATGACTGATAGAGCTAACGCATTAAGTTCGCTCTCCAATTGGAACAGGAAGCCAAATTCAGGAGAAAGCAGTTTATCCTGGTTGAATAAATGAATTGTCCTAGATTCTAAGTTGGAATGGATCTCTAATGATAAGATACTTTCATGAGAGTGCTCCTCTTGTAACGTAAAAGGGTCTCTTAAATTGAATGCCACTGTAAGGGTGCTCTAGATCTATCACGGTATCTATGGTTGGGAGCTTTAACCATCCTACGTTACGGCTTTCACGATTTACAACGATTTTATTATGAAAGGGTCAAATAGGTTGCCGTGGAACTAGTTCTGCCAACGTAGCATGATCTTAATGAATTGGAAAATCGAATCGTTTAGTTCTCGTACACTAGGTACACTTAATAATCACAACGATGAGGTCATTTCAAGATACATGTACTACGAGAGGGAGGACCACTCATGTGACTCATCCAAGATCTTCCTGGAATCACGTGATATTACACACGATTACCTCCCAAGAATATCATCATTTGCGTGCTCCAATATGAAGCATAGCAATCAATCAATAGACTTGCTCAACTCTAGGTAAATTGGTCAGAATAGACCGATTGATTGATAGGAACCACCCACGTAGGACCGCCCCTGAGCAGATTCAAAGGATATCGTATATCTACATGCCTACCTGTACGTAGGTAGGTAGATATTAGGTAGGTACATACCTCTTATTCCGAATGGTAAGTTGGCAGGCCATGTCCTACTGCCACTCATTTCACAGGTCTTCCGGATCCACGGAGGTTGTACAGTAGAAGAATTCAAAAATTACAAGACGGAATAATACGGGTGAATCCCTAGCTACTACCACTTTATATCAATACCTACCTAGTACCTGATCAAGGACAGAACTTAGCTGAATACAGGCCTAGTGACCATTAAGCCCACGGGACCAGCCCCTTTCCTTGATGATATTTTATATCAAGGGACATTCTTCATATATTGAATAGATAGTATAAAAATTCCGTCTTGAGTCAACGATGTACAATTGACAAGGGGGTATGCACTACCCAGATATACGGTCGAACAAAGACGTATTAACTCAGTGACCTACAGTGGATTACTCATAATATTTTTGAGTATATTCATTAACTGGTGACATTACAAGATGTGCACTCTTGTGAGTCAAAAATACTTCTTAAGCTGGTCCAGATACTTGAAATATTCTACCTAAGACATCTAGGATGCAAAAGGCACGGCCCAGACTCCCAGCTCTCAACACACCTAAAGGAGGAGCTACTATCGGAGCTCTAAAGAATACCACAAGCGCAATGGACCCGTATATATACCCTAATTTGTATAGTTGGCATCCGGAAAAGGTACACCAGGATACCGGCCGATGCGCTCGGAGCCGAGTGGAGACCTCCGATACAAGCGGGATAATCGCTCAAAAGGCCGCAGATCACAGGGCTTGCTTTTTTTTTTTTTTTGCTTTTTCTGTTTATCTCCCCTCACACATTCTTTGCAGGGGATCTAACTTTCTTTACCCATCCTCCATCCTCCATATTCCATCAACATACATATCTTCAACACAGGTACATTACTACCAAGACTCATTCAGCAGCAAAGGCTCCAAGATCTGAGAAGTATCATACTCCTATATGTAAGTAAGATGCTTTAGCATCCCTATCCCTTCTTAACGTGTAGAATTACCTGTTCACCATTACTTGTTCTTCATTTGTTCATCATCACCTCTATCCCCCTTCCCCTTCCCCTTCCCCACATTACATGTTATCTCTTCCATGTCAACATTCACTTTCCCTCGCCCCTGCACCTATCATCACATACTCCGATGACCCATCCATGGGGACTGAAAACTGTGAAGGGCACAACACAGGCAGGGTCGATTCACATGATCCGGTCAGCTTGTGTTTGACTTTGCTATCACAAGTTACGCTACATGATGATTGCTAACAATACACGTCAGGAACCCACCATTATAGTCTGGCGTCATTGCCACATTAACCCCTTTCTTAAGGCCTTTCACACCTTTATGTTGTGGTTTGATATTCGCCCCTTCCTATACCAACCCACATGGATGGAACAGTCAAAGTAAGTACTACGTCTCAGCACCAGTCCTTTCGTGTGTGTCGGTCCTGACTTACGTGTTAGCGAATGTGAAGTTGGGAAGTGTCTACTCCGTGCTGAATGGAATTATGTCCACAGGTGTTTCATAGGATTGAAGCGTTCGACCTGGACTCGGACTCGAGACAGGTATTTAACCGGTATGTGCTCACCCTACAGGAAAGGGTATAAAGTTCCAGAGGCCCGTATAGTAACACGTTACTCAATAGGGGACTACTTGCGGTTCATAGCTGCCCTGAAAGGGTACTTTTCCCAAGAAGGCGATGTTCGACTGCATTCACGGAAACCAAGATACGTGAGGAGTCTCAGGATGGAAACACAATTTTCTTGTCATCAAAGACTACTCTCACAACCGCGCCCTTCCATTCATGTCACTTTGGACAGTTTAGCAATCTCCAGCTATCGACATTTGGCTGGCACGCCAAAATCCTTTCCAATTGCGATTACAATCTTATATTCATAAGTATAAATAACTTACTTTACACTCTACGGCACCCCTTTTCCCCCCATACATCACGGGTCCTGGCAAGAGGCCTGTGTCAAAATAAATTAGGGAAACAGCTGGGATATGTTGGGAGGATCACGGAGGCCTCCTCGCAGAAGAAGATCGACTATCACTCGACAAATTCCACCCAAGCTACCTGCCAGATATACGAAGTCTCTAAACAGGTATGTATTTCTTCACGTGTCTTATGGATGTTTTTCTCGTCCCTTCTTGTTCTGTCCTGCTAATATTTGGTCGCAAGCAGAGAGATTACAGACAGAATCGATACCTTGAAGGCATTCCTAAACTTCACTGTTAATCCTACCGCTGCGTTGGATAGGTGAACTGGGGAGCCTACCCAGATCATCTCTTCGCAGCATGTCTCCCTATTCAACATAGGGGCAGCGTTGACATTTTGGTCGATGACGGGTGAGGCTCCCCTTTGCGCAGCAAATGTCAAAGAGAAGATTTGATAGCTCATCTCCTGCAATGAGCGGACCCAAACACGACGAACCAGTACCTCTCGAACCTGCCAAAAGATTATGCTTTAGTCTATATACTCGAAACTCTGAGGGTATGCTGTCTGACAGTCAGCTTGCATTTTCTCCTTTTCGGCTGAGTGGATACTCTTCACACACATTATCCGTCTCTTCATGGCTCATCGCCGACCCAACCACAAGTTGACTGCTCCTAAGTGCTCTCTTGACACATGGAAAAGCATTACTGATATGAGAGAAATTCATGCCCGTGGACCTTCTGGTACATATCCATGTGGCTTTCCTCACTTCAGAGCCCACCTTAATTTGTCAAAAAACGCATATGGTGTGCTTTGACTGCAGAAGGCCTCGTCCATGCGGGCACCCTCAACGGCATGATGACTACCATCTTGACGAAGATCTATGCCCAGAGTGCCCCTTTCTCTTTGAGAAGTGATGCGTCTATGGTAAGAATGCTCAAGAAACCAGCCCTGCTGGTTCGACCAACAACGTTGTGGCTTAGTAACAGGGTATAACATACCTTTCCGATTGTTCAGGTGACGACGGGGTTCTCTCCCGACATGATCACGCATTGCCTATGTGGTAAATACCACTTGGAGAAGCTACCAACATTCCGGTAAAGAGAGAGTACGTGAAGACTTAGTCCCCAATTGTGGGAAACCCATGTTATGCGGACACTTCTGTAAGGAACTCTGCCATTCAGGTCTTTTCTTCGCCATGTATGCTGTTGGTGGAGGTCAGCTGGAGATGCGGTCGGACGAAGACAAGTTCGGTCTGCATCGTCAAGAGGCCCGAATGCATGAGGGTTTACTACTTCCTTGGCTCACTCATCATTCAGCCCCGAGTCTTCTCTATCCGATGGTATCAATCTCGTCGCCGTAAGCTGCTCGGCACCATCACATCGGCACTTCTAGGGCGGCTACAAGATAGCCTCCACAGAGCTTGTCCCCACACCTATACCATCGGGGCTGTACGACGGTATAACTTACTGCCACTATGTAGCTCTCATCGCGCTGGTTGCAGTAGTGCTAGCCTCGCGATGGATCTTGCTACTATAAAGTCTTAGTAGACGTGGGCATATTATCAACCGCTCCTTCAGAAAGGACTAATGTCCTGGTGCGCGCCTAGCATGAGAATCTATCCTATTCCCACTACGAGTCCCGACCAACTTCCAACGACTGGTCAATTGGACCTCTAGCGTTGTGTTAACCCGAAGGCACAACCCCGCAAGCTCCAAGCCAGAAGATCAGAGACAGACTATTCCAAGGAATTATGGGTGAAGATGACTAGAAATTTGCCTTACACAATACACTTATCATACTTGAGAGAGCCCGAATCGACTATCCACAACAATGGTCTACCCCATCCCATAGCAATCCCAGCCACGTCGTACAGTCTATGACCGGCACAGTTCTATTATCCTCTTCTTAACCTCCCTCCTTCTCCCAAAAAGCCGAGTTTGGCTTCGGGTTCTTCGCGACGTATTCGAGAACGAACCGCTCATATGCCCCGAACGCTTGCTGGACCTAAAATCCAGAAACAGAGCGAATGGATGTCTACGCAACCCGGGGTCTTGGGGATAGCGATGGTATCAGCGAGTTTCTGTGAGAATCTAGCATGGACCATGCAAGAACTCTGCGGATATTACAATCAGATCCCACAAAATTCAAACTCTCAGCTTCGTCATTACGGACTACAAAGCCCTCGATAGTCAGATGCAAGACACGCGTTCTTCATAGCCGAGTTAGAGGCTTCTGACGCACAAGAACTCTACGCTAGTGAGGCTGATGGTAGCGCCCATGCTGCCTACCTATAGAACCCTTAAAGCTTTTTTGCAGGAGACGCAGCCTGAGCTAAAGAAGACCGGGGGGGACAGCAACGCCTACGGACTCGTTGCGAGGCAGGTCGATAGCCGTGCTTATGCAGCCGAGTTGGAGGCAATGAAGACGGCCCTAGAAGGAGGGCACGCAGAACTCGAGAAAACCAATGCTAGTCACGCCAAAGCGTTAAACCCATTTGGGGAACCCTGTTACTGCACCTGTTGCTAACTATCATCTATCCGGCATGATATTACCAGCCTGGGTCGAAGCACGTAAGGGTGACACCAGCTCTACTGGTCTTGGGACATACCGCAACAACGACCATGAAGGAGGGAGGCTCCCGAGCTCGTTAAGGGCGGTCTGGTCCGAATTATTCGACCTCGCGCCGAATTTTGTCTCACGCCTTGCTGTATACGAGACTTTGTCGACGTATTGTGGCGGCGTAAGCTTGTTGGGAACATTCCTACTACGACATCTCGGCTTATCGTCGGGAGCAATCACCGGCTCTATCCTTCTCGCCCTTGAACGCATTGCTCAGGAACGATCTCCTCTCCGTCGTCGAGGTGAATCGGATACTCATTTCTAGAAACACTCGGCTCTCACATTCGGGCATCCGGCTTCACCTATGGTGTAACTTTAGACAAGCAAAATTAAGATTATAGGCGATCTTAGCTTTGTATTACACCACGATCACGCTTAGATAGATCTGTTGGATCAACGTCATTCTAGTTTCCCATGGCGAAGATGCTGTTGAGATGCTCTTTTCCACTTGTGGTAAGATCTATGAGGCATTGTCGACAAGTTGAACATCATATTCCGACATAAATGTGCGGCTTATCCAGATATCAAATCCAATATCCCTTTTCTGCCCAACATGGTTGTCATTAAGGGTTAGGGTCCGAGCCAGTAGCTACTCATATTTCAACAGCACCGCGCCAGTCAGGTGTTACCATTAAGAGGACTATATCCAAAATACCCTGACCATACCTCACGCCTATGAGTAGGAAAGCTAAGCATCACGAAGCCTAAATTCACCTGCGGCTTCTACGCTCTTAATTCTCTTATATGGCCACCTTATACCTTAGGTCCATGATGACGCCGAGAAGGGGCTCGGACCAACTGTTGCTTCACTGTCCCATGAATCTCCATAGTTGAGACCCCTTTATACTATCCAGAAGGTCCATAGCGGAACCTAGAGGGTATCGTCCTGCCATTCCTTTACCGTCCTTTAACATCCTACACCACAACGCCTGCCTTCATTGCAAGGCGCATCTCAAAGAAAGCAGAGAAAGCAGCGATGAGGGAACGTAAGAAAGCAATTAAGATGTGTCTTTCCCGTCTGCGACAAGATATTCCAAAATGAGCAGCTTGTCGATCACCTAGCATACATATATTTTATCAGAGGTACAGCGGCCTGTTCTCGGGACGTTTCTTCACACCACACCTTTCGTCACTTACAAATCCTCCACATTCCCACTCTTCAGACTTCGACCCGCTCAAGCGAATAATCCTTCTAAGAAGCCAGTGAACCACCGAAGCAGGACGGGATACGTGTTGCATTTTGATGAATGTGCAGAGCGTGTCTTTTCATTTAGGGGGAGGAGGTAGACGTCCTCTCGGACTCTATTGTGTCCCTCAAACTACCACTGAATACCTCGTTAGATGATAGCCAAGGATCAACGAGCTTTGGAGAACTTCCAAGGCCACACTCATGATCCTACGGAGAGTCGTATATATTCCTTGCAGAAAGACATCGTGACTCGAGTAGGAAGGGAGCCAGTTATTCCGTAGCCCATGCTCGAGTCATTGAAGTTAATACCACTCCTGCTTAGCCTCGACCAGGTACAGACACAGATACTCACCCTCATCCTTACCCCAGATCCCAAAATACTCAATAACCTCACGACCGAAAATGTCTGTTCGACTTCCTTAGCACGCCAAGCTTGACAAGCGAACATTTATCCTCCCTTCACCGCTAACTCACATAGTGACACGGCACAAATTATCGTCTCCTAGAGACACATCTACAAGAGACTGACTGTCCAAGTAGTAGTTTACCTCAATGCTGTCTCTGCCTTAGAACTCAGGACAAAATGAGTTTGTACCTGGTAAGTTCGAGGACGTGACTGAATTATTTGTGGCTCTGCGAGTTGAGCATGATCGACTCTCCAAGACATGCTTCAAACTGAGTGTGAAGAGAAGAGGCTTTGAAAACCTCAGCGAGGGCTTCAAGATCAGATCAACGAAGCATCGCATCCAAACCATCAACGAGATTCTGGCTTTTCGACTACTTCTCTCAACCAGACCCTAGCTATCAACAAGCAAAGTGATACTAAAAAAAGTCAAGATCAACCTAGACGAAACTACTAGCAACATGGACTTCATTGAACACGCTACCGTCAACAAGAAGGGATGCTGCACGAGCGGGCCTTCCGAGCCAAGAAGTGTATAGGAGATACAGTCCATAGCACTGTAGAAGGCCTCTCATGATCCCATCATCTGCATTCATTTCCAGAGTAGCAGCTCCATTAGCAGAATCTTCCTGTCACGGTGTGAAATGTTTTCCCTACTCATGGCCTAGTCCTAATACAAGGGAAATGAATGTTCCAGACACATCAGTTGGTCGATGTACAGCTATCTTGATCAGACTCATGGCTGTAGTATGTCAGATATTGGCAACCGTTGAAGGCCCTCGTGAGAAGCCCACTCACTTCGTATGTGATACTAGATACACCGGTTTGTGGCATGCGACAACCTCGATGAAGAAAGAAGGCATCCGAGCTTTTTTCAAGGTGACCCGGTAGGTATACCTCGATCTTTCTCTTGATTTGGATTTACGCTTGCGTACGGGGTCCATCAGAGCGACTTGCTATTTTCCGGTAGTCGAAGCCCGAGTAAATCCATGCTGGCGTTACAAACGTTGTTGGTACGATCAAGGGAATGACATTGCGTCACCCCACGCTCGCAGCCGAAATGCACTGAAGATGATGTGAGCCCCCCGGACGTTCCATTGCTACGGCTCGTCACCACTACGGTGCCTATCATATGTGCACGCATTCTTAGCAAATACGTAACTTTGAGCGGCCACCATGCTACATCACGTTCCCATCCTCAACCAAGAAATCCTTAATCCCATCTTGCGCTACGGCCATCATGGCGAAGGAAAGGTGGCGTTTGACAAACTTCATCTTTTAAACAGCCGCATCATGCTACGTCGCGAGAAGAAGGATCATACCGGTTCCATGAACCTCCCCGTAAAGGAAATTTACGTGGGCTGCAATTATGAGGACGAATACTGGGGTTTCCACCTACAAGAAAATTACCAACTCGCGAATGCTTGTCAGTCTATACAACTTGAACGTACCTAAGGTACCTATTGTATTCACGAGAGCACGAGGATTGCCGATACCGAGTGTGAGGCGTAACGTTATCCTCAACCGACAACGAAATATCCCTTAACACTGTCTTATATATCATTTGTAACAGCCCCGGCTGGAGCCATTGGCACAAGTACTCAAGGCTTAATCACAACGCCCTCGATGTCTATGTTGAAAAACTAGTCAAAGTCGTCAACCTCTTTGCTGGTCGACATGACTGGACTGGCGAATAATGGGCGGAAGCCTTTTTTCATGCCCTTTTGATAGTAAGCTAGGGACCTCCCAAAGTCTTGATCTCCGACAGAGATACGAAGTTTCTCTCCGCCTTTTGGAAGAGATTATGGGAACTCTGGGGCACTAAGCTCTTCTATGCCACCGCATATCATCCAAAGACTGAAATTGCTCAAGGCTTGTCTTATCAAGCCGAAGATTATAGGGACAAACATTGCCTCACCATATGTCCGAGACAGGTTATTCAAAGCTCTCTGTCAGGGGCTAGGTAATATCGCTATAGGAGAGAGCGAAGAGTCAGAGAAACTGGCCCCAAGCGAGCCAGCGAAGGATGACCTTATCGTTAAGAAGGACGACTCAACAATTGAGGCGAAGAAACAAATCAAAAGTCCACAAGATTGACTTCTCTATAACCCTCGCAACATTAAAAACAAAAACTACGGAAAAGGAAGATTTGCAAAATACTATTTAGAAGGTAATCAACTTACCTATTCTAACTCTATCAGAACGGATCAAACTCCTCGAACTTTGCTAAATATTGGTTAAGGAGGAACTATGCCTTTTACCAAAACAAGAAGATTCGCAGATGACGAGGAAGTCTACATAACAAGACACAAGAACATGATAAGACGGCCATCCCAAGGATCAGCGGATGACGAAGAGGCAGGAAAGTTCGGGGTCAGATACATCGCCGACTCGACGTTTCAGGAAATCTGGAATCTATCGACAATGCACATGATTCTTCGACGTTAAGTCCTATAGGCCTACTCCGCATGAACCCAATACGTCTCAAGCCAACGGTTACTATCATGAGAACACAATTTATTGTCGCTGAAGGCCCTGCACGATTGCCATGTACGATGAACTCTTGACAGTCCAAAAGCAACCATAACACGCTAAAAGGACGTACCAGGAAAAAAAAAACGAGAAAAAATGTGAAAAGAATAAGAACTGGAAAAAAAGAGGAAGAAAAAGTGCAGCGTTCGGTTGCGTGTAACCAGGTCCGACAACGATGGACACCTTGGCATATTCTGGGTCAGTTGCGAGGCGGGAACGTACATTCGAACCCTATGTGTACACATGAGTCTCCTGCTTGGTGCCGTTTCTCACATGCAGGAACTAAGATGTGTGCAAAGTGGCGCCATCGACGAGACAGAGGACCTCGTTACGCCCCGTAGTGTTCTTGATGCTTGAACAATGAACAGGATGACAACTCCGAGATCGAATTTTTCGAAGTCCCGGAATAGAATCTCGAGGTGGGACTTTCTTGCAGACAACGTACTAGACGTTCTAGTGATCTGCTGTGCTTGGTTACAAGATGTACAGATCATGGCAGAATTCATAGAACGTCGTATGGATTGAGTCTTCCCCGGAAGCCGCTACAACGGCACAGGGGACGAATCCGAAGAGCACCAGTCTAAGGAGAAGAGAAAATTCGTTAGCAAGAAAGAGTCGAGCGAGTACAAGTCTGCGGAGATTGAGGTTGATAACTCGGACGAGGATGACAATGCCCCTTTCAACAAAGCGTTATACTACCAACAATATAACAACACGGGGTACACGGGACTTTCCGTGACCTGCACGCGCGTTACAAGAGCAAGCACGAGACCGAAACAGCGGATCCGAAGAAGAGTTATGAGGACCGTTGGGAGAAGAAGGGCGATGGACTCAAGCGCAAAGTGGATCAGCTAGAGGAGAACGGGAAGTTAAGACTCGGTGACGCTCGTGGGGTCATTGTTGACTTCATTATCCGAGGAGACCTGACCGTCACTCATTCTCTAGAGAAGAATGGAAGAAGATGCGCCTGGCCTCAGGGCTGCCCAACAGGCTAACATCAAGCGTGAGATGAAGCCATCCCAACTTGAGGTGTTCGCCTGCATAGGGTAAATGCTATGAGCACAACTCATTAGATGCCAAAGCCTTCTCGGCGATGAGATAGGCCTAGGGAAGATTTCCTAGGCAGTATGTCGACCATGTCGGACTGCCCGGCCAAGTTACCCACCATGGTTTCCCGTGAAAGTCAGGGCTATGGTATACCTCATCGAAGTGAATCGCAGAAATGTGCATTCTAAAAAGTGGTTGTCATTTCCGATAGTTGTTCAGGTCTCAGGATAAAGGTCATGTTTACAAGAAGGATATGTCGCGGCTGGTGACTACCTACCAACCAGTTTTGCCTTAGGTATCTAGGCCTGGCACTCCTGTGGCCCTCATGCAATGGGCCCAAGAAATTGAATCTTACACCGACGGCCAAGCGAAGACATTGGTCTTTCACGGAACCAACACCAAGGCAAGGAACACCTCAGCTAAGGAGCTGAGAAGTTCAATGTCATCATGATGTCGTACCTGGCCAAGGCACCCGCATTCAACGGCCATATGAGGACCGAATTTCCTTACTTAAAGATGGCTACGGATACTATCACCATCTTTGCTCAGTGTCATTGTCAGTCTATAAGGACCGTCATTACGGACCGACAAGATGCGACCTCCGGCCGAGGCAACGAGCAGATCAGACATGATGTCTCCAAGCGGAGACACGAGCGAACAACGAGAAAGGCTATGCGCCAACGAAAACCGTCACGTAAGCTAGGGCAGGGCGTCGGCGACGTCCCTCTCAACATCAAACCTCGCTTCCTATCTCTCCCTCCCCATCTCTCCCTCCCCATATCTTCTTCCTCATCTCCGCTCCTCTCATTCGCGCACAACCCAACTCCACTTCCTCAACATCGTTTCTTCCTACGCGGCACAAGCCTTCAAAATCGGCAGTGAACGCACTATTTGCGCCACGTCGGGCAGTCCTGGTTGTCTGTCGCGAACCACATAGACCCATTCCAGTATCTCAATGGTTGCAGCTTGCAACGTCCTCCTTGGTGTGACAAATACTACGGCTGGGTAATGTGGAGTGCGATTCCCGCACATCAACACCCAGGGGGTGTGTGGTGCTCTTCCCAATCATCTCCTATTGACAGGACTGAGAATGATGTGAGAAAGCTTACAAGAAGTTGGCTTGCGAAGTCGCAAGAAATATCATTGGTTCTATGACTTTGCCATCCTTGGTTATCTACCCCGTTATTCAACATCCTTTTCTTTGGCCAATGAGAAGGGTGAGAAGGTCAAGTGACAGTGTCCCTGTCCACAGAATCCTTATCCAGGAAATGGCAGAAGACTAGATTTTGGGTATTCGACACCACAAGCACAATGTCGTTGAGTCTGCCTTGAAAGGGGGGACATCGAAGAAAGTGAACCGTCTTGGTGTGGATGGCCTTGCGTTCCTCCTTAGGCCAAAGTCAAGTTGGAACAACAACGCCGAATCCGGCAGCGAGGACGAGTTAGTGAGCGCAGGAAGGCTCGGCAGTAGGTGGCGCTGGGAATAGAGCATTGATAATTAGGTACTTTTGTATTGGTAGATGTAACTAGGCGTATTTTATACAGAGCACATCATACAGACTACGTTTTCCATGACATGATTCATCCAAAGAGGGTTAGTAACCCTTTCCCTCTCCTTCCTACGTATAAACATGGTATAAATCCTTATAAAGCCTCTCCGACTATATTCCCAATGGCGCCACCGATTTCGCCGAATAAAACACCTTGGAAGATAGACTCGCCCATATCCTCAACCCAATGCCCCGTCTTCTTTAGTCGCTCTTTCCAGTAATGCCGATCCTTGGGGTCCAAGTTCTCCCAAGATGTGGCAGGGCCATGGACTTCCTCATCGTGAATGCCGACGTGGAGAGCTGGAACACCATCGGCACCAATCTCCCCATTCTCGTTGTGTCGAATCACTAGAGGCTGCGTATGGTGTCCCTGAGCGTCAGATAAGAGGTCCTTAATGGACTTCTCATTGGCTACGGGAACTTTTCGTAATGGCTGCGTCCATGAAGTAGGGAGGTAGGGCCTAATTCCGAGAATTGGCTTGCCGATATCTTTTGCCTCGAGGAAGGTTTGCCCGATTATAGCGAGGATAAGTATCACGATTGTAACGAGGGTGATAACGGTCACTGGCGATTCGCCCCTAGATCTCAGCGCAACTACATAACGCGATTGCCTTGGAGGCCCTCCCTTCCTTTCTGATACGGATTTGTCCACGTGCTTTTTCAGTGGTATGCTATGCACAACTGCCGTGAAACCAACAGCTACGCTAGCTAGTTTGACAGAAAGCTCCGAGGCGCCTTTAGACGACGATTTCGGCGGCGTGAATGGGGAGATAGTAAGTCCAGTGATGTTCGAAGGATGAACACCTTTGAGAACGTGGAAAGGCGCTAGATCTGCTAGGAGATCTACGCTGGCAGCAGTCTTATGTTCTAGTGTGAAGAGTGATATTGATGAGTCGTTACCGGCGACAGCGACGACGAATTGAGTTTCGCCTTGCTTATCAGACGGGGATGAGATTGGCGACAAATTTCTTACTGCGAGGCCGGTGGCCTTTGAGACCCCCTTCGGTAATTGGCCATGAATCGCAAGGCGCGCATTCTCCTGGTCTTTGGTGGGTAGACGATACCCATGGAGCGCGACGCCCTTTGAGTTTGGCTTGTTGACAACCGTGATCAGGAAACCCGGTGTCAGGTAGCGCAAAGATTTGAACGATGCCCTAACTGTGGCACCTTCATCTGGGGTAATAGTGTATACACATTTCGGATCCGATATTTCGGTCTTGGACACCTCAACGGTGAAGATTTCGTGATCATCACAATACGCTAATTGGTATGTGTCGGGTCCTGTTTGAACTACGTCCAGATCCATCGCTTCCCTGGGGATATCCAGCCTACCCCTCGATTTCCACCGCCCGCCGCCTGAACATGGTACATCGAAAAGCGCAATTTCGGGTTCTTTAGAGAGGCCAGTCGCGATAGCGCCTAGTTGTGGAAGATTTTCATACGGGTGGGACAGTCGGAGGAGTCTTTGGTAGGCGCTTGCGTCCTTATGCACGAACAGAGCATGGCGCGAGACCTCGGATACCCTTACACCGCTAGTCTTGGCCGATTTACCGGGTTGGTTGATACCGAAAACACGAAAATGGTCATTCTTCCCCTTCTTTATTTCTTCCGGGCTCGAATTAACGCCGGCGAACACGGTGAGGTTCCTGTCTTTGCGAGGTCCGATAGCAAGGGTCGTAACGTTGTCTTCGCTCGGGCTTAGTTCGAGTTCGGTGAGTACCGATAGCTCAGTTGGGTTTGAGGTGTCGAGAACGGTCTACCAAGTACCCGGTTAGTTCATCCAGAATGGAGGGAAACATCATGGAAATATCCCATACAATCTTGTTCCCCACACCATTTCGTCCTGGTCCGCCGCCTCCTGCGACAACGAGCTGGTTGGGATCTGCCGGATCGAATTCGCATGCGTAGAGAGGATAGGAGAGGGTGATCTTCACACTAGGGATAGGATTCACCATTGTCGCGATTGGGTTTGATTGACTCGGTGGAAGTAAGAAAGGACGCCGGTTAGCTTCGTGAGATAGACGACATATTCAAATTGACATTATTAAGGAAGCGCAATCGAACGACGAGGTTCATCTAGAATAGTTGTTCCTTTTTGTTGGCTCTGATGACGAAAGCGTTTTCTCGGTTTGTCCTAATTTGAAGCGAAGCAAGCTGGAAGGCCACACTTGCTTCTTTTTGGCCAGGGTCTTCCAAGGAGATGACGGTTAGCTGCCCTTGTAGCCCTGTACCTAGGTAATTTTGGGGGTTGTTACCTTCTAGCGGTATTGGCCGCTAAGTTACAGCTGCAACCCTGCTCGAGAAGAAACCCGCGTTTAGGTAACCCCTGCTGCCCTCCAGCTCCCAACAACGTATGAGGTACGTACCAACCTGAAACCCGACCTCTTCTCCATACGAACATCACCACCTCATCAACTGATGTCAACAACCATATATACATAGTACATAGTTCTTTATTCATTCGCTCAATAATATATCTCCTCCGAACACCCCAGTGTATGGTTTGTTCATAGGGCTACCACAATTTGAAAATATCTAACCAGTGCAACCAAGACAAAAGAGAAACAATATTAGGATGTTGGCAAAACAAGTCGATAAGGATGACTCGCTAATCTCCTCACTAAGAGAGACCAGTGCCCGCTATGCGAAACCTTCCGTCATAAGCAGTTACACTAAATATCAGTAGCTCCGATCTCATCTCAGAACAAAAGGAATATTCTATGACGAAAAGCAGACCATACAGCTAAATGATACAGCTACATAATGTAACCTCTCGCATGTACTCCTACTAATACAGCGTGCAAATACACACGAAATGCACCTCAAATCTCGCACAGCGAGATATCATACTTCAGCGACCAGCGAGCCTTCTCATCGCCCTCCCTCTTTTCAAATTTCACCAACAGCTCATCCTTAACCGCGAAGACCGAATCGTCAGTAATGTGTCCGTCATCAACATCAAAAACCTGCGTCGTCAGCGTCCGAAATCCCTTCGCACTGACAATGTAATGTATGTGCGCCGGCCTATACGGATGCCGGTCTAGCATCTGCAGCAAGCGGCCCGCCGGGCCGTCGAAGGGGATGGGGTACGCTGTCGGCCGAAGGCAGTACATCGCGTACCTTCCTTCGCTGTCCGTTCTGAATTGTCCCCGTAGGTTCATATCGGGTTGAGCTTCGTCTTGCTGCTCATATAGGCCGTTTGGCCCCGCCTCCCACACGTCCACGATGGCATCCGGGATGGGTTTCCCCGTTGTGGCGGAGAGCACCTGCCCGTATACGTAGGCGAGCAGGGGTTCGGCGCTCTTATACCAGTCCGACTCCGCGGACGCGTACACGATGCTACCGCCATTGGGCTGGATCGGCGCGTTGGCGCGGTAGAAGGGACCGAGAACGGCGGAGGGCGTTGCGTCGGATGAGCCGTCGGCGGAGAGAAGAAGGTTGGATGAGATTTCATCGACGAGTGATTCCAGACCCAGAATATCGCATAAGAGTTGGGTCTCGTTGCGCTTGTCGTCGGACATACGACCTGCCTCGTTTATCTACGGTGTCGTATCAGCTACCCTTCATATTCTCCTCATCCTGATCATGAGCTATATGAGGATCAGGTAGGTTGGAGGTTGAGGTGGCTCACAAGTTCAACTCCGTGCGCCCATTCTGCAACCGTCAAGTCTACCTCCCGAGCAAAGTCATGCAGATGACGTAATAGGCTCGGCATGATTTGCTTGAGACGGGGATGGGCCTTGGGACCCGTGGCGGCGATGACCGTGTCTGTAAACTCTGGATCATACACGAGTTTCGCAACACTCCCGCCTGGATCGACCCCTTTCTCGGTAACTGCCATTCCGTAATAAGGGTGAGATCTCCGAGTAAACACTGCAGATTTTCCAGTAGGTATAAAGTCCCTTCACTATCGACCTGCCTAACTTACTTTTATGTGTGATATGAGCACTTGCTCTGTCAACTTAGGGGGGGCAGTACGGAATCATGGCAACCAAGCTGAAGTAAACTCTTAAATAAGAATGACAAAAACGACCCAAGGACAAGTACAGGAGGTGTTTTGGCTGTGCTACATTTGTAGTCCATGGATGAGAGGTAAGTACCGACGCAATTCTATACTACATAATAGTATTGCAAACAAAGAAAGTGGGTGTGACCTAGCTATGTAGTAAACGTAGCTCAAAGCAACACAAACCGCATTCATACCTACTACAATAACTTCTGAGCTTACATGTTTTAACTTACACTCGTGAAGGGTAGGTCCCTGACATGGGTATTCGTGTAGATAGCCGAATAATCGAGATTTCGCGGCTACAGGCTCCGTAGCAAACGACAACAATGATTCTACGGAGATTAGCTGCGGATAGATGTAGCGAATGTCCGATAGGGTAAAAATTCAAGAGAATATTTATAGAAGAACCATATACATACCTAGTTAATTGATGGAAATGCGAATCATGTGCCTGTCGTCATCTACTACCGACTGGCAGATTATACTCAAATTCTACATGTATGCACTTTAGAGGCCCATGGTCATCTGTACTGTATAACACCCTTGCTGAAACAGACGAGGCCTCGCTTCGTTGTGATTCCTTGTGACTTGGACGAATTTCGATTATACTTCCCTTCACTGCTATAAGTTGCCCAAGATAAGCCACGGTCACGCACATCTACAAATTGAAGGTGGTGCAATCTGCCGTGGTCGTGGGGGAAGGACATTATTAGAGCACAAGAAGGGGGATTCCTGGCAAGAGAATGCGAGGGGCTAGACCATATAAGTCACTCTATGGCGTTTGAAAAGTCCTTTTGTCCTATATGATACCTAATTGAGATAGCCGTTGTTTGCCCTTTGCAACATTTGAAGATACATTCTACATATTTTGTACAACACGCCGAATCCTTCAACTCAGACCGCTCATCTATTATTACATGTAACAAGATGTCCTTTTGACTTCCCGTATGCCAACAATCTCGACGTGTGGCAAACAGATAAATTACCTACTTCTATACGACTTTGGGTACTCGTCTTATCTTAGAGAAATTCACAATTATGTAGATAGCCCTTAACCCGAAGCCCCCAGTCCCCCGCGCCCCTTAATATGCCTTTCTAAATAACTAACTTAGTCCTCTTTGATATGCTCTACACTTTCCACCGCATCTTCAAAACCACCATCTTCAATGACCTCCTCATCGATCTCGTCTCCGTCTCCGTCCGCCTCCGTAGTCTCTTCATCCGTAGTAGCGTTGCTTCCCCTCAATAAGCTCCGTAAATCTTCCTCATCTATAATGCTTTCAATACTGCCTCTCCTAACGCCCGACAGGGTCTCCCTTCTACCCTGCTCGATCAGGCGCTCTATCTTCAGCCTATTCGCAATGAACTTCAGCTTCGGGAATGCGGACTGCTGGCCCTCGTGTATCATACGCGCGAGTCGGTCAGAGTCCGGGTCCGACAGGATATTCCAAAAGTCGCTTGGCTTTGCCTGCGGCCAGATAGTAATTGTGCCGCTGAACTGCTGCAGCCATAGCTGCGACCAGTCCTGACCAAGTGGCCGTGGAAGCAATTCTAAGTGCTTAAGCACTTTCAGCCACTTTGTCAGGTCTAGCTTGATATACTGCTCCGTAGCGGAACCCAAGTAACCACCTCGCCAGCCGCGACCCTTCCGATGCGTTACTGGGGAACCCACCGTTCCTCTTGACGAGAAGAAGAAAAGGGAGATGTGCGGATTGACCTGGCTGACGATAGTAAAGTTGACATTGAAGTGCAGGTTAAGCGCCTTGATGGGGATGTCTGTTCTCAAGCTGCCATCTTTCCACTTGTGGCCGAAGGAGTACGGAACCAAGTTCCCCTCTCGCGTCTTCATCATCAGCACCACCGGATTCTGTATCCCAGGAACCGCGGCTGATGCCAAGACCGCGGACCAGATGACGCAGTCCGGGGATGTGAGGTAGTTGCATAGGATCGTCGGCGAATGGGGATCGGCCGGGACGCAGGATACGTTTAGGATACGTCCCGTCCGCTGGTATGCCTCCCGAAAGGTCATTGAGCCGCGGGACCACCAGCTGGCCTGCCGGGCCCACTCAACTGAGTCGAATCTTGCACCAGTCTTCCACCACCTCGGAAGCCAGGTACTGATTGGCTCGGAACAAGCCTTAATTTTATGCGATAATGCAGGTATTAACAGCTGCTTTAGTTCGTCGTTGGTCCGTGTCGCGACGAGAGACGCAACTAGGGCTCCTCCGCTGGTGCCGGTAATGACATCCGGCACCAGATCCGCCTCAAGCAGCGCTTTGACAACTCCGAAATGGTAGTAGGCGAACGCAGCACCCCCAGACAAGCAGAGTGCAGTGCGTCCAAAGTTCGCGTGCATTCGCTTAAACAATGCACGTTTCTCCTCGAAGGGTAGCTGCCTCGTATTGACCAGGAAGCGGGTGCTTTTTTCCACTATATAAAATCTCGTTAGCATTGCTGCATTACTCCTGACCTGCTTAGAAGCTAGGGATGGCGTACCTTCGTCTATGAAGTTTTGTACTAAATGTTTTGTTCCGTAATATGTTTGGCTATAAAGCCTCGGATTCTCGACTCCTACGAAATTGTTCTTCACGCACGCTTCCGTCAAGGCCTTCAGTTCTTCGACGGCCTTGTTATTTCCGCCTTCGCCGGAGAGGTCTCCATTTTGGTACCCTGGCGCACCAGAGTCTTTCGCTTCCTGAGATTCGGCAGCCTTCCTACTTTTGCGGAGTTGTTCCCATGCGCGTCGGACCGTCTTAGAGTCGTAGTACGCGAATTCGTTCTCCTCCTTCCACTGTTCGTTCCCTAAGAACGCATCCATCTCTTTTGCGGCCTTCACCCAATCTCTGTAGCTACTCGTAGCTCTCATATTGCGCCTCAGCTTCTCTCTCTCGCCTCTCCAGGCGATAAAATGTTCGTATAGGAAAATGTAGAATCTCGTCCATAGGTATGAGGCGCCCAGCCCAATAATCCACATCCCCACGAATAACAGGAACGGCCACTTGAGCAGTCCGTATAAATAGCCCTCCCGGGTCTCATCTACTGTGCGACGGCCCAACGCAGTCTTCTTCCTTCTCTTCCTCCGTCCTCGCTTACTTATCTTCTGGTTCACGGGTGCCCAGTCGTTCTGCGCCGTGATGAACATGCCGCTCTGGGCGCCATTTTGGCCAGTCGCACTCTCGGGAACCCCTGAGGTGTCGGCAGACGCTATAGAGGCGGATCTCGTTAACTCGAGGCTGCCCGCGCCTCTGGAAGCGGGACTTCGCAAGGAGGATGTATCGTCGGGGGCATTATTTAACGGATCAGGGGCGCTCAGTGCGGAAGCAAAAGCCGCGAGGTGTTCAGGAGGGAGGAACTCGCGGTCGTAGTCAGGTAATCTCGTGTAGTCAAACGCTTCTGGAGGGAAACCATAGTTGTGATGGCGCCTCCCGGTGAGGAAGGTCACTCGAGGTTTGGAAGAGGATTCACCTGCCATATTCTTTTTCTCGATGTAATACGCCAATGGACATCATGGAGCAAACTGTAATAGTAATAGTGACACGGTATTGGAATGGACTGCGTCAAGCTAGAACTATGACTAGGAACCGTAGAGTCTCTGTATTTTACAAAACAATCAAGCATGGCATTGTCGTGTTGTCTCGCTAGCCTTTTCGGCGTCAGCGACGAGGACACGAAAATACAAGTAGCGTCAAGGGTGGAATGACTACATAGAATGACTAGAATGCCTAGAATGACGTCGAGCCGTCGGTGCCACTGTAAACCCTGTCGTATCTATTGGCCCAAGCGTCAATACTACCCCTGCGTGCCTCGGAGGTACGTTGGTACCTAAGATATGCATATTAAAATCACGGAGACACCCGGGAGAATACCATCGTAATAACATTCTAGAAGAGTCTTGATGGTATCACCGCCTCTGCCAGGTGATTCGCAGACCACTTCATTCCAAGCTAGGTAATTTTTTTACCTTGAACTTGGTGATTCATCGTTAAGTTTCACTTCCCGTATGCAACGTCGAAATGTTTGCAAGAAGAGAAATCCCGACTTCTCGGACAGAGCCAGAGACTGTAAGATGACTTATATAGATGACGCTAGATAAACAATTCCCCGTTCGTTAGGTAGGTATTCATAGATCCCATGAGACGACCATGTTCGAATAGTTTAGAAAGTAGTAATGCTCAATTCATTATTGCGATCTGGCAAATGCCTCTAGCCATTGACTCCAAAGAAATATCCCGGAAAACATCGACTTCGGTATGGTAATAGCAAGCTGTCAAAAGAACTCCGTTGTTTCCCAGACGGCCATCGCAGTCGTTCCATCCGCGTGCTCGTCCCCAGTCTGTATATTGCGACGCCTTTCTTCAAAAAAGTAGCTTAGACGTACTGAGAGAGCCATCTTATGGCTTCGCCGTATCCTGCACCAAGTTAGTTTCGCAAAACCACTCCAAAATTGTGTCGTGTCCCACGAACCTTGTCTCATCACCACGGAGCACATAAAGATCTCAATGGGCCTAATACCCTCTAGCGGAACCTTACCCTTGCCAGTGGTCTGGTACAAGCCCAATTCGTGACGGAGCTGATCCTCAGACACGGCATCGGGGTGGTCGATCTTGTTTCCGAGGACGACAAAAGGCACTTTGGCGAGCTCCTCCATGGAGAGAAGGGCGTCAAGTTCGGCTTTAGACTCGGGTAGACGGTCGTGGTCTTTGGCGTCGACAAGGAAAACGATTCCATTCACTTCCGGGAAGTAGTCCTTCCATAGCCGACGAGCTGGATGAAATCAACATGTTAGTCGGAAGTTTCTGGTATGAAAGCATTGTCGGCATCGGTAAGCATACCCTGCTGGTGACCACCCAGGTCAAAAGTGGTGAATCGGACATTGCCAATGGCAAGTTCCTCGGACGCTAAGCGGTGTTAGTATAGCGGCGCGTGCTTGTGTTCATTGTTGGATGTCTGTATGTATGCGACGTACTAGGGTGTAAAGTAGGCTGTAGGATGGCAACTCGGTCGTTCTACAATTCATCTCATCAGCATTCTAATCCATAACGAAGAACATGAACCCCAACATATTGTAGAAATTCTCTAGATCCATCACAGGGATGTGGTAGTAGACATTGCTACGAGAAGCGGGGAGAACGGAACAACCCACAAACCTTCAGCATGTGTAGTAGAGTGGTCTTTCCAGCATTGTCAAGGCCGAGGAACAGTAGCTTGGCATGCTTGTTCATCAAGCCCAACGACGAGAGGACATCGTAAACTGTCAGACCCAGGAGGGCCAACAACGTCAGCGACTATCAAAAGAGGATCACATAGCCAATGAAAGGTAACTGGACAAAACTAACACCACTGAACAATCCACATATTGACGGTATTAAACGGATGCGAGTATGCAAGGTATTCGAGCTTCGTAGGCGGAAGGGTACACGCGTAATTTTAGGTGTTGCTGTCTTGTAGAGTTGGTCGCAGAGTCGGTGGATAATGGGTAACGATATATAGTCCGAAGCCGTCCCAAAGAAAATTGCTAATAAGGTTAAGGACAACCTGGAACACTGGTCTGGTCAAGCCACATAATTCAATAGCCACGGCGTGGCTTGAAAGAGTTGGCTTGCACATACCCCCACTTTTCGATTCCAACAAATCCGACAATTTTGTCAACACCACCTGATATCACCACCAAAATAACGTGAGACGCTTCTTAATTCAGACTAGATTCACATCTTATAACTAGGTATGTACCTATTCACTTATAATTTAAGTGTGAGGATCACAAGCCGCGATAACAAGGTCAATACTCATCACGGAATCTCTATCATCGATACTTCTAGATTTTCAAAGTACCATTTATCGCTTACCGCCACTTATCTCGCCACTTATCTCGTTACACCACAGAGAACGTGAACCATTTCAGATGAGCAACTCACCATACACGTAGTAAAACATCATTCTTTGAGCACAAAATTGTTAAATAAAATAAATAAATGACAAATCATAGATCATCAAATATGTTCAATTTCAAGTATATCACCGGATCGCCGCCCCAATGCTAAATTGCCGTTCCCAAGTGGTATCCTGAATGATCAATGCTTGCCCGCCCAATGCCGTAAAAAGGGAAGTATGCATTCTCCTGTGAGAACAGCAACGCACCAAATCCATTTAGAGCGAAAGAAAAGTAAACTTATGTACAATAGCAAGACTCTAGCAAGTATGATCTAGATCTGCATTCCAATAGAAAAATAGGTGCAATGAAAGACAAAAGTAATACTTGGTTGCCTTCAACCATATGAAAAGGCCTCCATCTAGATGGACAGGACGAATTGGTCCGGGCCTAGCTTTCCAGCCATGAGAAGTCCAATCTCCCGCATCCTTTCAGCCCCTTGGCCGGGTTGAGGCTTCTTGTCGGGAATCTGGCCCTTCCGCGCCTTATTGCAATGCTTCTGAAAATATTTCTCCTTAAACTTCTCCTTCCGTCGCTGGCGCTTCTGCTCCAGACCCTTCACGATATCAATGGCACCTCGTACGTGGCCATTCGCAGTAGCATTCGAAGCTTTTCCAGACCGGCGTTGAGCTTTTAGATGTTGAGGAAACATGGCCGGAGCTCGTGGAAGAGATTTAGTATGCGTCAAACCAGGCCGAAATGCAAGGCTCTTTATCTCAAGATGTCCACGATTCGCATCTTGAACTAGCGATGACGGAGGTGATCGGACCACAGGTCCAGGAGGTGGTGAGACAAGACGACGAGGTGAGTGCCTGTCAAAGAGGCGCCTTGGTGACCGACCCCGAGCCTTGGGAGGAGAGTGATGACGCCTTGGTGGAGGAGAATGATACCGTTTAGGGGACGTCTGGTCAGCCCTTCTCTTTCGCCACTCACCGCTGTTTTCATTTTCTTCGGATAGATGACCATCGCTCTCATGGACAGGGATGTTCAATTCAATATCCTCATCCTCCGGCTCGGACGTCGGAAAGCTTGGATCAATATCTTGAGGAATTGGGTGAAGTTTCTCTCGTCGCCTTGCAGCAATGCAAGAGATGTATGCGTCCTCTAAGGGACGATCTTCATCAAGGGTGCCACAAACAAAGTCAGTACTGTCGGGTAGCTCTGGTGTACCAGGGCGCATCTTAATCCGGCGACTTCGCACTATCCTGTTTGGAGCTTTAGGCATATCTGAAGACGAAGATGAATCAGACCGGTTGCCTGTCACGGATGGTCGACGGTAGATAGGTGTGCCTTCAGATAGTCGAAGGACGGGTCCACGACTGGGAGTCCACAGTTCTAAATTTCCGCCGTCGTTGTCGTCATCATCTGAGTCGGCAAACCCAATTTCATTATCGGTGTTATACCCATCAGAAACATCGTCATCTGATCCATAACCAGACTGGTTATCAACTTCGTAGCCATCATCCACCTCATCTTCCTCCAAGTTGTCATCTAGAGGGTCCAACTCATCCTCATCCTCATCTTCATCAAGCTCACCCTCATTTTCAAGTTCTTCTTCCTCTTCAAGTTCCTCCTCTTCGGCTTCCTTTCCCAGCCGTCGAATCTCATTCTCTTTCTGAAGAGTATCATTGATAGTCAACCGACGACCAGGCGCAGGAAGATTCAGACGAATCCAATCCTCCTCCTGCGGTTCATCACTTGCGAATTCGTGGAAACGAGAAGACTCGCTATTCAGATCAGTTGGATTGGCGGTTAGATACTTGGCCGAGCGAACCGGCATTGGGCTTCGTGCCGACGACGGTCGTGGAGTCAATGATCTCTGCGATCGTCCACGACCAATAGAAGGCGAGCGAAGTTTACGCACAGCAGTAGGAGAGGTATCTCTCTCCTTCAACGATCCATTATCCGAAGGTATAACAAGCTGTAGTGCATCGTGCTTTGGTGGCGTCTGTTGAACGGGCTTTGCAGGGCATGCAAATTTTATGCAGGGCTTCCTCTGCGGCTTCTCATCAGTTGTTGGCTTGGCCTCAACGGGCTGCTGCGGAGGAGTCAGTTTCTTCACGTCCGTTTTCGGTCCGCATGCAAATGATATGCAGCGCTTCTTGGTCAAAGCTTCAACTGCAGGATCTTTTCGCTCTTCGTTGCATACAATTGACCCACGCGATTTGGCTACAGGCGTAGTTCGCGGGGGATCGTGAAGTGGAGTTGCCTTTGGTTTTGTGTCGAAAAATAGGTCCGAGTTCAGGCGCGCGAGTGATATTACAGGTGGTGGTGGGCTTGGTGTGTTCGTGCGTGCGGGGCTTGTGAAGCCAGTGTCGCTAGTAAGGTCGGCAGTAGATGCGAGGCTAACACTGCTATTCATTGAGCGACGTCTCGATGATGAGTCGAAGCTCAAATTAACCGTTTCCTCTTCCGAATGATGAAGGGCCTTCGTTAGGAGGGATTCGGAGTGATCCGATATTTTCCGGACCTCGCTCCTCTTAAACTGGTTCTCCGAATGTTGTAAGCGACTATTGTCGGGGGGTTCGTCAACTTCAGCCGCAGCCTCATCTTCTGGTGTATGCTGCATTTGCGCTCCATGTGCTGGTAACGCCAGCACATTCGCACTAGCTGAGTCGTGTATTGGGTCGTTCGTCATTTTAACGGCGACAGCAACTATACACTCAAAATATGTGATAACAACCTCGCGGTTGAGAATTCATCCAGGTGTGGCAGGGTGTGGTAGATCTCCGAGGCGCGCTTTCTACGTCTTCAGCAACGCACTATGTGAAGTCGTAATGATGTCGATCTCGAAAGTTAGAAGGTCGTAAGTACAAATGAGGTTTAGATATAAATTTGGTCAATCAAGTTGTGAAGGCTACACAGAAAGTGCAGGCCAAGTCCCCAGAAAGGAGATTTGTGAAAAATTGTCCCTAGGGACCGTTTCGCTATAATTGTCGACCCATGATTTCGAGAAGCGCGTTCAAGGAATTTGCAGTTATTTTTCAGAGAGTCCGTTGATGTCTTACTCCTGGCAATGCCAAGAGATATAAGGTGTCAGAAGTGGTACTCGGCGACAGCGAAGTCTTGGATGTCTTAAATAGTGGCTGTTGCAGTGCCGAGGTGAGAAATATTCTGACTATAGTAGCACAGAATAAATGGTACCGGTAGTCGTAAGCCGTGAAAGGAGTATTGTCTTGTCTGAGTAGGGAAAAAAAATGAAATTGCTCAGTCAATTATGGAGGCGTAAGGGTCTTGGAATCCTTGGCCGTAAGATATGACGTCGAGGCAGTGCCGTGCTAAAGGGAAACAAATCCAAATGGATTTAGAATTTCGCAAACGTCCAAGGAGCAAGAGCAAGGAGCCCAGGCCCTAGACCCTAAGGACTCAACGACGATTTCCTGGGAGTGATAATAAACCCAACAGAAAAAAGTAGGAGAATGAGGCGATAGAAATGGGAAATTAGATTTAGGAAATCGGAAACGGGAAGAGGGGTCTCTTTGAGAGTGAACCAGAGGCTACGGGATCTGGTTCTGTGGTCTTGACGGTTTGTTTGCATGTGGATACTTTCTAGGATACTTCTAGGATGGTATAGAACTAGCAAAGATTTGATCATCGCACTGCTGGAGCGGTGGGAAGGGGGGGTAGGGAGGTAGGGAGAGATGGAAACAAGTGGGAAACAGGCGGTATGCGCAACTTCTTACTGGTCCTATAGTACATCATATACATAATAAAATAAGGTAAATGGCGACTTCCTGGGAAGTTGTAGTAGCTTCCATCGAGTGTGTACCGTAAACGGGGCTGCCCTTGAACCAACTACTAGTAACTCGAACTAACTGCAGTTGCAATGCACCCTTAAGAACTCACACCCGAGACCAGGTACTGTACTCCGTATGACACCAAGATGTGTAACACTGTGAGATCATTACTTGTTGTTCTGGCGGCGGCGGATAATGAAGGCTTGGAAGGCTTGGAAGGCTTGGAATCTTGGCTTTAACGTGGGTTTATGGGCGGGGATTTTCGAGGAACGAGGTACCCCTGTCTCATTCGCCTTCCAATCTTTTTTTATCGCTACAGCATCTGCCATCAGCAACCACTCATCGCCGAGAAACCCCCGGTCAGAAACAAATATCGCAATTGTACGGTACTCGTTCGCCCTACAAATACACCATACGTACTTCAGTAGTACGCAGTAAGTGCTTACATAAATCCTCGCCTATGTAGGTAAGTACATCCATCTCACGACTGTCTTACTTTGGATTACACTATGCGCGCATGCACCTACATACATACATACTTAAACAATTCCACCTCGGCCATTGCGAATAAATGAAACGACAGCTGCCGGGTAAGCGTATGCGTACTTCCTGATTTTTCCATGGTGGCATTCTATTTCCCAGGACAATGGGCATAGGATGCCGATTTCGCTTTTCTCATATATCATATCTGCATTGCTACACGACTTAAGGAAGCACGGGTAGGTAGCACAATCTGTGCAAATATGTACAGGGGGCCGAGGCCGCTCTGCAGAGGCGTCCGGGCGCATCTGGACCTGCAAGTAATCTCTCTAATTTTGTTAAGCTGTACATGAACGATGGGCTGAATATCAATGGATCCGCATGTTGTGCTTCATTGCGAATGAGCCACTTTTCGAACTAAAGAATTTTTTTTTCTCCTACCTAATTTCGCCTGTCTCGTCGCTTCAGTTAGGTAGTGAGATATTTCGGCTGCATACTTGCAGTTCAGCTAATCTAGAGCTATGCAAATTTCTCCTGCTAGCCGAGGAAAAAAAAAGGGTTTTTTTTTCCTCCATTACCCGTGTGTTGTTGAGAGATAACCATCGCGTACACGGGCCACTTCTAAGTCGCTCACAGTGTCCGTAATAGAGCGCAGAACCATTCTCACTAACACCCGGGGAAAAAAATTGGTGTGGATTTTTTGTTTCGCAAGTTAATTACCGAATTCTTATGGCAACATGACCCTTCAATGTTCTCCAGCTAGGGCTCTTTGACTCAAGATACAGGTACAGATACAAGAATTCGGATGCAACCGTACATCGATCATGTCGTCTCACCCTCCATCACTTCGCCTATTCCGAAAAAAGTAGTGCAAGGACACTCTTAGCAACTATCTTCATGTTGTCAGACCATTACTATAATCGCCTAGAAAGGTTAATTCTACCTACAACAGCAAACACGCCAAAACCATAAACGCCTCTAGTGTCCCGTGCCATTTCACAGATACGAGCGTTGGTTTGTTGGAACAAGGCGGTGAGCTCTGACTACGAACTTACGAGGTCTTAAGTTTCAAGGCCCCAATGGATCCGGATTGTTTCGAGCGAAAGTAGTAAATGCTTACCTAGCTAGGTAGTGATAATACGGTAGAAAGGTCAATTCTCCCTTATAAGGCTTGCGAAAACAAACCCATTTGTCAACTGATGCCAATACAAAGAGAATGTTGTACAGTGCAAGACGGTATAAAAAATACCATCCGTTGCCCCGGCTCTGCTCAGCTTTTTGATTCGCTACGTATCGATTGGAACATGTCCTCCTGCGTTCAGCATGACATTTGGTATGTACTGTTACGACAGCACCCTGCAGACTGCAGCACACAAACCCAATCCGGGCCACACGCGGGTACTCGGGATAATAAAAGCATATCCTCAATGGCATGTGGGCTCTTCGCTTGCCTCAGATGCAACTCTATCACTCACACCATCATGCCCTCTGACGTCGGAAATAAAGGCAAGCCCACTAGGATTCAACCCTATTACGATATCGTCAGTCTCAAAAGATAAAGGTTACAGTTCTCCCAGAACACGTGTTGGGTTTGCACTGCTGGGACATGTGAGACTTTCGCATTAGTTGATATGACGGTAGTGGCAAACAATCCTTGTGTGCTATTCTCTCCAATCCCGTCGGCGCCCGCCAATAGAAGAAGTTTTGCTGGAGCACCACACGGCGAACGAGGGCTGACCCCAACAGCTCTCCAATCTTGAAGAGGTAAGGAGGTTGATCTCCTCTGCCAGCTGGTCCGAGACGCGCTCCCTGGGCTGCCTGGCGGCTTGAGAGGGAGTCTGACTGTGCTTTTGAGTACTTCATTCGCTCTTTTCAATTTAGCTTATAAGCTGAGCATTACCCAACTGCCTATCCATTTTGTCCATCATTGCTGTTCTACTTTATGATCGTAGCACCTTTTTGGCTACAGTAACCTATCTTGCTGTCAGATCTTCCCAGTAGCGTATTCTACTAGCTTCGAACACCCCGCATTCACGACTGCTCATCATGGCTTAGTACTGCTGGCGCGCGGTATCAGCGCGTGGTAGAAAATACTTAAATCCAGCTCGACCAGTTCCCTATTGATGATTCGCGGTTTGATTCCTGTTATACATCTTTAGAGCGGCATGGAGCAGGGTCCAAATCCCTGCTATCATGCCCCTCACTCGTGATGTGTGGTGTATGTGCGACATGGCTCGTAGGATTAATCCTTCAGGGTCTCCAACTCTGCCGTTCAACCGTGATTACCTAGGTTAGCGAGTCCAATGACAGCTTGAAAGCTAAGACTAGTGTTGAAGGTAGACTCAGAACCATGATGAAATAAAAGCAATGATGCAATGCTTTGATCTACATTGACTGTATCAATCCATTTGATTCTTGTCTTGTTGTTGCGGGAGAACTTCAATAATACTTTGAAGTAGTACAATCCCGAGACACGACTCAATTGTCCAGGGCTTGTCCAGGGCTTGGCAGGGCAAAGTTCCCTCTAATGGACGCACTACATCAAAGGCCCAGCTCATTCTGACAGTTCGTATCACTTTTATCTACATCTTAGGGTGTTAAGGCTTGTGAATATGCAGATACATGTAAGTAGGAAACCATTCGGCTACACACCGCTACATTCTCGCACCATACTATAGAACTTGATAAGGAGCCGAGAGCCAACGTGATACGAAAGTGACAGGTGATGGATGAACAATTTTAGAATAATCTCAAGTGGTACTTGTTCTCATACAGGTTTTGTAATACTACGTCGGTAGACACCTTCATGTCGTACAATACGGTAGTTCCCAGGCAAGATTTAAGATGTTCGAGATTTTGAAAGACTCGGATTGGGGAATGACGATATCCAAGTGGTGTGGAGGTACGGGTCGCTCCGTCTCTGGTATGATGACTTAGGTAGGTGTTAAAGTCACATGACTTAGCGTATAAATCGTCAGAAATCGGAATCCCCAAATACCTAGAAGTCACGTGCTTACACCATACCTAATGAGGCTAGGCTGGTTTCTACCGAAAGCCCGACAACTTCCAAATTGCTTCAAGTCAATGTTCATCGTGAGCTTGCTCTGTCGAGTATATTCCAATTGACAGCACCAGTCATCATGAACACTCTCCGCGTTGCTCGCGCAGCCCTTAGGGCCCGCCCCGCAGCTATGCGGCTACCTATTCAACCCGTTCAACGAAGGACCTACGCTGATGCCGCATCCGACAAAGTTTGTCTCCTCTATATCTCTCTAGTGGAAGCTTTATTGCTAACGTCTATTTCAGATCAAGCTGAGCTTGTCTCTTCCTCACCAGGTATGGAATTCGAGCTCGTCTTACCTCCGACCGTAACCATATCGACTTCGAGAGCACAATACCTTATTAGCGCATATTGCAATACAATCCAAATCGCCGAGCTAACTAATTCCCGCAACAGTCCATATACAAGTCCCAAGACGTCGTCCAGGTCAACATCCCCGCCGAATCGGGAGAAATGGGTGTTCTTGCCAACCACGTTCCGGCGATTGAGCAATTGAAGCCGGGTCTGATCGAGGTCGTCGAAGAGAGCGGCAGCAGCAAGCAATTCTTCCGTATGTTTTGAAGAGAAGACAGCATTGAATACATAGGGCTAAATATCGATTAACTATAGTTTCCGGTGGCTTCGCCGTGGTGCAGCCGAACTCGGTTTTGAGCATCAACGCCGTTGAGGGTTATCCCCTTGAGGACTTCAGCGCGGACGCTGTCAGAGCTCAGATTGCTGAGGCACAAAAGGTCGCGAACGGCAGTGGTAGCGAGCAGGACATTGCGGAAGCAAAGATTGAGTTAGAGGTACCATAGCTATTCATTCAGCCATGTCACTGCAGAGAAAAACTAACGTTATCATAGGTTTTGGAGAGCTTGCAAGCCGTTCTCAAATAGATCATATACTAGAGGAAAGGAGGAGCATCAAAAACTTGTACATCAGACCTGTTCCTTACTGCAAAGCCACCTAATAGCACGAATTGAGCATGCTTAAGGTTAACCTACAAGCGCTTTCCATCATTATTCCAGTGCTTGCCTTGCTACTCCTAACCGCAGCTTCCATAATTCCTTTTCGCTAGTGCTCATCAAGGTTTATTTTCACTTCTATCCCACCTAATCTCATCTAGCTTTTGTCTGTCGACGATCCAAGTCCATCTTCCTATCGGCCGCCACAGGTATATAGAATATTGGTTATGTATTATTGCGCCAGTCTATCGCTGGCAGACGCTTGACATTATTCACGGGCTCAGTACTAGAAATGTCGACCTGTTCATGGGACGACACCCCGTCAAGCCGAACTTCGTCCATTGCCTACAAACCGGCGACTCCAGCTCAAGTGGTTATCCCTAAAGGAACTGTCTCGTCGCGAATACATCGGCTTCATCGTCTTACCCATTCCCAGCATGGGATGCCAGAGGACCCCGAATTTGCAGCTCGAGAGCGGAAATATGTATCGACTGGCTAGGGGCGGCATTCTGGTTCATATTTCGACGCTGCGGGACCATGGACTCCCCATCTTGGGCATTCGTATCTTGGCTTAAAAGGCGGCCGAAGCGCTCATGACCAGGAACATGCCTTTACTCTTGGCTCCTCAAATTTAACTGAAAACCCTCTCGGGTCTTCAAAATTGGACCGGCAGTTCCGACAGAACTTCTATGAGGGCTTATTTGGCAAGTTGAAACGCGAAATTACAAGCTCAACCACCGGTTTATATGCCTTTCCAGTACCGGAGAATATTGACCCAAATTCCATCCCCGTTCATTCTCCATCAGCCAATCCTCTAAAGATAGCGAAACCCATTCCAACGGCATCAAGCACGCCAAGTGTGTCCTCGGTTTCGCAGATCTCATCAGAAGTAAAACAGCGAGAGTTGGCCCGTGAAATATTTGAGCAGCATGGCATTAGGAGGCCACCCGGTTGGTTTTCTGACGACGAAGACCTGTCCCTTTTAGGCGATAGAACTGCCGGTCACCGGAGATTCTGCAGAATCTGCCACGTCTGTCTTTCACGAACTTGGTCGCAAACTCACTGCTTGTCCTGTAAGCACCGACTGTGCGCAAAATGCGTTTGCGAAGTCCCTAAGAGCACTAAAGAGGCACATTCAAGCTTCTTACATGACTCGAGTGATGCGGTAAGGCTTGATGAAGCACGATTTATTCAGCCAGGAGTATCAACTCCAAGGCCCAGGCAAGTGGCCCAGAAATTATCGGAATCATCTACCACGATCGTTGGTAGCCGGTCAGCTCGCCATGCGACCCATGGACACCATCAGGAAAATAACGACACTAGTTTACAACTCAAAAAAATAGGCGACGAGAAATCAATACGACCGCCCTCGGCAGCAGCTACGGGTCCTTTACTAGGGCGACCGGTCACTTTACAAGAAAAGCCCATTCGCTTGTTAAAGCAAAACTCATTTATTATTGCAGACAGAGAAGCAAGAGAAGCCAGTATTGAGTCTCTTATTGTCGAACAATCGGCTTTTGGCCAGTCTCGCGACCATATCTGTTCCCAACGGCATACAGATGACTCAGACCATGGAGCATCCAGGACCAAGGTGGAATGTGATGACCCTATATGCAGGGCAACACACGATGGACATCATCCATATCGACATAGCATCACCTGCGCTTTACATCGAAATGAAGAAGCCGAGAAATGCAAGGGCTTACATAGAGAATTTCTATCGTCAGAGAAGGCCTGCGTGACTCACTTACCCAACCCACTATCAAACAAGGATGGATCACGATCCTTAGACTATACAATCCATCAGCATTATGCTACAGTTTTACACCATCATCACGATATTAAGCATTCTCGTGGTGAAGCTAGCCATGGATTCCATGAGCCATACACCAATCATAATGAGAAATTTATTGGTGAGGCCAGAATTTCTACTCCGTTAACCACGCCATGCTCAAAATCGAGGTTGGAGTCCTCCGAGACAAACACCGTTGCAGGCCAAGGCCGGGGATTTAAGTCTTTCGAGACGAAGCATGTCGCCCATAGCTGTCCAAGACATGAACACAGCCATGAAACCATAGGTAATAGTGCGGTAAATGAATGCATGGCTGGCAATATAAATCCCAGTCCAGCCACAATAAGAGAAGCCGGAGATCATATACAAATAAAAAGCCTCATACCTAAAGGCCGCGTGCTGAGTCCGCCGCCATGGCTAAAAAGACCGAGCAAGGAAGCAGGCGATGCTAGGTCTAGACTACGCCATGTCATCAAGAGGAGCCATGGGAATGCACAAGAGTCTCGGAGGGCGAGCTCAGAGGGAAAAGCTAGGCATCCGAGAACACCCGTCCATACGTCTGAGTTTGTAAGAGGTTCATTTAGCATGTCAATTAACTCAGGTCAAGATCTCATGCGAATCTCCGCTCCTTCTCCGCTGACAGCCTCACATGTCACACAGCATCAGAGACCAGAGCCTTGGTTAGATCATTCCTCGGAGCATGTACACTCAAGGACAAGTCACAAGTCATCGACCCATGCAATAAGGACACCATCAATATCGCATCGTGGGTATTCGCCAACAGTTGATCAGAAGGTGTCATCTCACCACAGGCGTCACTCAAGTCACCTTCAAGTTGAGAACGCCAATTTTTCAAGGAGTGCATATCTTAGTCCTTCTTCCGCTCGTTCTCTTACCCATTCACGTCCAACCTTTGAAGGATCCGATCATGCTCCCAGCTCAGCGTATGAGAATTCCTGGAATGGGATAATCCGACCTGAAAGTAGATACTCTGATGTTCAAGCTCATACTCATACCATACGTGATAATGCATCAAGCTCGATAGGCCGTATAAGTCATTCACCTCTACAGCCACGATGTATATTAATCAACATCGATGAAAGCGCCACATCCGAAAGTCATACTTCAATGGTAGCTCCAGAATTAGAGATACACCGGCCAACTCCCATTGTACCTCCGAACCACGACTGTAGCTGGAAAGATCGCTATATGGCACTAGCCGCCGAGATTCGTTTACTGAAAGCAGAGCTGTCTACGCGGGCTTCACTCGCGATCAGAGATGTTGATTATACAGGAGAAGGCGGCGAGGGTGCCGTGAATGACGATGATGATTTGGGGATTGAAGGAGTTACTATTATTATGCACTTGAGGGGAAGAGATGACTTGGTTATCAATACGGACTTGACGCGAGATCCTAATTAAGATTAAGATACGTGGAGTTAAGGGACTACATGCGGTCAGTTCAGGGAGAAGCGCACGGGACAATGGAAACATTCCATATATTAAGATGAGCCTGTAGTGGGATAGAAGAGACTAGACAGTAGTTTCTAAGCATCATAATTATACTAGTATCCGACATATGTGCGATGCGTCTTTGACATAAATGAAGGATACAAGAAACCAATAATGTAGGCGCGAGGGTCTTAGTTAATCGAGACGCAGACATTCGTGCTACGAAGGGTTAGACGAGAGAGCGACCAACCTAAAAATACTTGTATAGCTTCGTGTCTTCAATCCTAGCCCAGTCCAATCTTACTTCATTGTAATTTCCCCACTGCTACTCGACCGAGACCTCAAGGTGTCTTACCGAGTAATGCTTCAGCATACTCCGCCGAGTCTAGACTTTTGGCTTTCATTGCTTTTTCTTTATAGACTACTCGGTTGTCCTTGCATTAAGCGGAGGCAGAGAATGTTGGGTAACCACTTCCATTATCAACGTCCCTTTTCACCGATTAGTATGAGCACTATTCAGTTTATCTAGCTCTTCCTGGCGTAAACCACACTCTCTTTAAAAGTATACCATTGGCTATGGTTCTTGAGTTCTACAGGTCCCACGCCTATTTCACACTCAACAAATGTGACACAAGATACCTAGCTGGAAGGGCTTCTTCGGCGTTCGATATTGACAACGCTAGTATAGGTAGACTGATATTTCAAATGCCGCGGAAAGGAGGCTTCGACACCGTATTTCGGATACGGATCAGAGGTAACTCTACTTGCTGATTGAATTCGCGTGGAAGGCCCGGCATCTTGAGCCGAAGTCTCGTGAACTGACGAGAATGAAGAAGCGCCACTTGAGACAATAGGGCTTCCTGTAGTGGCCTGGCGCCTTGGACACTTACGAAACAACTGTCCGGCTCACATCGTTAGGACTATCGTTGGAATCTAGCGCACGGCATACAGGCAAAAGGGCGAGAATAAGAAGCTAAATAGTCTTAGACTTCGAACTGGTTCAAATAAAAGCGATGTTTTCGTTTTTGTTTCCCAATGTACAACGAATCCCGTATGATGATCTGTGCGTGGTGTGTGATGCAGATGCCCATTATCACATTGAAGGAACTCTAGCCCTTGCAGTGACACAGTTTCAAATTGAATACATCCGAAGTAGTACGAAGTAGTCGATAATATTTTACCTACTAGACAACCACGCCTACACTGCCGCGAAGTAGGACCCTCGCAAACCCAGAGATCACAATTAGATACACATGACTCCTGTAGGACGAATGCTTGTCGGAAAGCTCCCATCACGACGAGTTCCTGGCTATATGTAACTCGAACTTGATTAACTTTCTTGATAAACTCTACGAGAGAATACCTATGTGCTTATCATATCGAATGAGCTGTTTTCAATACCTAAAAGGCTCTCCGTCACTTAGGAAATACCTGTTAATAGCAAGCAGCTTAAGGAGGATCATTGCCGAGGTGGTGCTGTCTCGGAGGTTACGACTCCCAGGCGACACGGCGTCGTTGGCGGGTTCCATTACCATGGTTGCATATGCTCCTAGCAACCAGGAACAATACGACGGTCTAGATCCTCCATGTCTTAGAGTGTCGACCTGGATCCGGGCGGGTGTCCGAATCCCCGGCGCGACGAATTGTTTTTGGGGCTATGCGAATAATACCTTTTTCTCGTGTGATTTGTAGCTAACCAGAAACCCGCGTGATGAATCGGGTTATACAGGTGGCGCATGACTGCTATGAATTCAGTCAATAGTAACAAGAAGTTGATGATTGCTCCACTAACATATGTTCTAGAATAACCCCAACTTATAAGGCGGTGCTACATAAGAAACGGAAAATAGCACCCCGGACCATTTGAAGATAATCCGCCAACGCGTTAATAAACATGATTTCTTAAAATTTATAATGTTCGGGCTTACTTATATTATATTTTAACGATTATAATTAGTAAATTATAATTACTTATTAATAATAATAGTATAAATTGCTTTATTTATATAAGCTAATAATATAAATTTAAATAATATATATATAATATAATTATTAAAAATAAGTAATTTATATTATTTTTTTTATTATAGCTTTTTTTTTATAAAAAATACTTATTTTATTTAATAATTTACAATTATATAATTAATTAAATTAGTAAAAGTTATTATATATTTTTATTCCTTAATTATTTAGTTAAATTATTAAGCTTATATTTTTTTATTAATTTAAAAAATAAACTTATTAATAATTTTTAAACTATTTTAATAATATTAAGCTAAAAAAGTATAAAAATATATTAACGATATAAGTTATATTTTAAAGTATATTATTCTTTATTATAATATAACTTATTTTAATAAAACATTATAAATTTAAATTTTAAAAGTAATAATATATAAAAAGTTAATAAGTTAGTTTTATTATTAACTTTATAATTAAGTTAATTATTAAAAAGAAATAAAAGCCGGCTTTATAAAAACTTAAAGGCTAATAATATAAAACCTTTTATTAAATAACTTTATAGTAAATTACTTAAAGCTTTTTAACTTAAATAACCTTATAAAAAATCTTTTAAAAATTTTTAACCTTAAATTAATAAAGTAATTAATTAATTATTAATTATATATTAAACGAAATAAAACTAAGTAATAAAAAAGATAAATAAAAAATAACTATAATAATTTTAACTTATTTATAAATTAAATCTTAAATTTTAAAATAAAAATATATTTTATTTAATTAATTTAAATAATTCATTTAATAATAAAATAACTATTACTAAAAAAGTTTAAGTTATAAAAGATATAAAAGAAATTAAAAATAACCTTTAACATATAAAAATACTAAGGTATTTTTAAGTTATTAAGTAATAAATAATAATTAATTAAAATAGTATTAATTTACTAAGGTTAAAAATATTTAAGCTAACTTTTTATATTATAACTTAATACTTAATATATTAAATAATGTAAATTTATTTTATATATGTTATTATATTTAATAAATTCTTTAATTAATATTAAAATTTTAATTTAAAACTTAATATTTAATCTTTATACTTAAAAAGAATAACTTATTTTATTATAATATTATATATATTTTTCTTTTTTACTTTTATTACTATATTTTTAATATTATAATTATTACTATTAATACTATTAGCAAATAATAATAAAAGGTTAAATGTTAAGTTATTATTAAAACTATTTTAATAACGAATTTTTTAACCTTTACGAAATTTTTTATTATTAATAATATCCTTATTTTTTAACTTATTTATATTATAAATTAAGTATATTATTTCTTCTTAAGCGATATTAAAATATTAAGGATAATTTTTTATATTATAATTAAACTATAACCGTTTTTTATTTTTAAAGCTAGTTATTAACTTATTATTTTAAGCCTTAATTAAAAAAAAATAAAAAGCTAAAATAAAAAACGAATAATTATCGTAGTAATAATTAATATATTTTTAAAACTTTTTAATTAATAAATAATAACTTTAATAAAACTAGCTTATGCTTCGAAAATTTATAATATTAAGTTATAAAAAAAAAACTAAGTAAAACGTGTAAAAAAAAATTCGCGGATAATATTATAAAGTTTTTAACATTTATAGTTATAATATAAACTTTTTTACTTAAAGAAATATTAAAGTTATATATAAAATATATAAGTTATTATTTTATACTTTTTTCTTTTTAACTTTAAAATTAAAATAAGTTCTTTATAATTAAATATTTTATAAATATTAAGGCAAAGAAATATTATATTACTTAACTTATTAATTTTAAATATTATTAATAAATTAAAAAAGTATTAGCTTATTTTATTACCGATAAATTAAAAGTTAATAACTTTAAGGATAATATATGCTTAATTAAAGCTATAAAAAAATTATAAAATTTAATAACTTTTATCGCGGTTATAAATAATTTTTAAGCTTATTTTAAGCAAGGTATAAAATTTTAAATATAGGATAGGATAAATACGAAAAAAGCATTAAAGAAAAGGCAATTTATTATATAAAAATATTTAATAGTTAAAAATAGAAATAATAAAATAAGGCTTTATATAATAATTAATTATAACTATATTAATTTAATTTAATAAATATTAAACTTACTTAAAAAATTTATATTAACATGAAAATAATAAATTTTCTTATAAAAAATACTATTAAATAATTATAAAATAAGTATTATAATTAATAAGTTTAAAAATAAGGTAAAATAAGTTTTAAGTTTAATATTTAAATAGCTTAAAGTATTCGTTTCTTCGTTTTAAGTTATACTATTTATAATTTACTTTTTATTAAACAAAGCATTACTAGTTATAATATAATAAGCATAATAAATTAAATTATAATTTACACCTTTATTATTTAAAGTAAGGAAATATAAAAATGAGCTATAAACCTTAAAATATTTGGGATAATAAATATTAATATTAAATAAATAAGTTATAATCGAAGTATTATTATTAATATTTTTAAAAAATAACATAGTTAGCTTAAATTTTAACTTTAAATTTAATATAATATTATATTATTTTATATATAATATAAGAAATATATAATTATACGTTATATAATTAAAAGTAAGATAAATATTAAATTTAAAGTAAAATATTTACTACTTAAAGTAAGGCTTTTTAAAAGTATATAATACTTATTTAAAAAACTTAAAAATAAATTTATATATAATATATTAAATATTAAGTATATTTAAATAAAATTTATATTATTAAAATTATATAATTAAGCGCTTTTAAATAATATAAATTTTATTTAAATTATTCCTTTTAGTTAAAAATTATTGTTATATAAGCTATATATATATTTAATAAGTAAAGGTTATATCGCCTAATATATTTTAAATTTATATATAGTTAATAACATATTATAAATTTAATATTAGCTAATAATAATAAGTATATATAGTTAAGATTTATATTTTATAAAATAACTAATTAAAGTAATTTAATTTTAATAATATAAATTTTATTAAAATATATTACTTTTTAATTATAAAAGTTAGTTAAAAAAATAAATAATAGCTAAAGCCTTATATTATATAAAGCTAATACGTAATTATCCCTTACTTTTTAAATTTAAAAATATAAGGTATTATTAAATTTAATTTATATTATAACTTTAAATTAAATTAATAATATAAACTTACTCTTTTTAATATATTAAAAGCCTTTTAAATTTTAATTATAATAAAACTTAATAAACTATGATTTAATTACTTTAAGCTTAAGTATTTTATTTCGAATATAAACTTACCTTATTTAATAATACTTACTATATAATATTTTAAGTTTATATTTAACTTTTACCATTTTATAATTAAAGTATATGTTAAGTATTCTTTTTCGCTTAACTATAAGCTTTTTTTTAATATATATAAGCGGCTTATTAAAAATAAATTAAATAAATAATTTAATATAAGATTTGAAAAAAGGATTAAATTATTTATATAGCTTAATTATTAAAGTAATTAAAATTATTAAAAATTAATCTTAATTAAACTTAAGTTAAATAAGCTATAAATCTTTACTAGCTAATAATAAAAATATATTAAAGTTAAATTAAATAAAGTATTTAATATTAAAATATATAAATAACTTATTAAGATTTAATATTAAATAATATTTAAAAACTTAATATAAAATTAACTAGCTATAATTAAATTAAATTATAGGTTTAATATTAAAATATAAAATAAATATTTAATTAAGGTTAAGTTAAAAGTATAATTTAAAATTTAAATATATAAATGCTTAATATTAATTTAAATATAAATACGATTTAAAATATAAGTTTATAAATAATTAATTAAGGTTAAAATCGGATTAAACAAAGGCTTAATTTAAGCTAAGCTAAATAAAAAATTAGCTATTATTAACTTAAAAGGGAAGTTTATAATAATTAATAAACAATTAATTAAATTAAATTTATATATTAAAGCTAAAGCTAAGATTTATATATAATTTATTAAGATTAGGTTATATATAAACTTAATTAAAAATATTTTTCCTTTTATTTTCTTATGCTAATAGGCTTAATAAATAAAAACGTTAAAATTTTTGTAATAATTAAAGGAATATTTATTCTTAAATAAACTTTTTAAATTATAACTTATTTTTATCCTATCCTATTTTAATAATCTTATTTTAATTTACTTAATAATAAATAAACTAAATACTAATTAAATATAAGAAATTAATTATATTAGTATAATAATATATATATAAGATAATAAAATAATAAGAAAAAAAATATTAAAATAAAAATAAAATAAAAAAAGTATATAAAATTTAAATAAAAATTAAATTTTTTTAATTTATAACTATATTATTATATAGCTTACTTATTTAAGTAATTTATACGGGGTTATTTTATCGTAAAAAATGAAAAAAAAATTAGAAATTATATATTATATTATATTATTATAAAGGTTTAATAAATAAAATTTATAAATAAGTAAAAAGGAATATATTAAAAGATAAAAATAATATAGTTTTATATATGATTTTAAATAAATACCTTATAACTTAAAAATACCTAGTATAAATGTTACCTTTAAAAGTTTAATTTATAAGAAAATAACTATTATTTAATAAATAATTATTTAAAAGCTAATATTATATCGTTATAATAGCTAATATTAGTTATTAACTTTTAAACATAATATATAATAATAGTTATAAAATAATTATCGTTAAATAATAATTATTTTCCTATAAATTAAATTTTTAAAAGGGATATTTATATAAGTATTAATAAAGGCTAATAAAAATGATTTAATTATTCTTTTAAAAATTGAAATAAAAATATAACTTTTTCATAACCTTTAATAATTTTTTTTTAACTTTTTTAAGCTTTAATAAAGCTATCGTTAATCTTATTATTACTAATAATTAAAACCTTATTATTAAAATATAATTATATAATATTAGGTTATATAATATATTTTATACCTTAAGTAAAAATAAAGCTAAAATAACATACCTTATAAAGCTATTCTTATACTTAAACTTAAATATTATTAATTAATTTAAAATTAATTTTATTTATAATAAGCTATATAATTAATTATACTTTATTATATATGTAATAAACCTTATTTATTTAATACTTATAGTTAATTTAAATTTATAATTTATTAATAAATATAATTTTTATAACTATAAAATTAAGAAAAAAAAAGGGAATATATTTATATAATTATTATAAAGTTTAATAATATAAGGTTAAAAATCTTAATTTAATAAAGTTTATATCTTTTACTTTATTTTACTTTTATTTATAACGTGGTAATTAATCTTATACTTTTTTATTATTTTTATTAAAATATAATTATAACTTAAAACTATAATATTTCTTTTCGCTTAAATATTAATTTCCCTTTAATATTTTATATTAAGTTATAATAGCTTATAATAAATATTATATTTATAAGTTTTAATATTATTTTTATTTAACAAATTACCAAACTTAATTAATACTTTACTAACCTTTTACTTTTTAATAATTATATAATAAAATAGGATATATTAAATAATTAATAATTTAAGGATTAAATTACTAGCCATTAAAAGACAATTATCGCTAATAAGTTTAAAAATAATTTTAATAAATAAATAAGCCTTTTTTCTTTTATTTAAATTAACCAAGTCGTTTTATATGCTTAACGTTTTTATATTTATAATAAATATATTATATTATATATTTAAAAAGGCATATATAATATTTACTAGGATTAAACTTTACTTTATAATTATAGGCGATTTAATAAAGTTTTTATTATTATAAAAAAAGCCGGGTTTTTTTAATTAAAAAGTTGGTAACTAAATATTATTTAGCCGTGGTAAGTTTATATTAAGTTTAGCCTAATCTTTTTATTAAAAAATTAACTATTTTTAATTAAAATTAACCCTATTTTATTTTAAAGAACTATTTATTTAGTTTTTAAAAAAATAATATCCTAGTAATAATAGTAAAAAATTAATATCGAAGTTTTTATCTTTAATTAAATTAATAATAGTAAACTTTAGCCTAAAATTAATAATAATTTAAATAATAAATAAGAATAAAAAAGGTAAATAAAAAAATTAAAGGGCTTTGCTTATTATTATACTTTATTAAAATAAAGCGTTATTATATAAGCTTTTTTTAACCCGTAATAAAACGGTAAAGCCTTTTAATAAAATTTAAATATTAAAGCTTAAAAATCGTAGTAACGGTATTAGCTAGTTAATATTATACCGGTTAAAATAAAGTCGTTTTTTTACTTATCCTAATTATTCTTTTATAGTTAAGATTATTTAAGATTAAAAAGTTTTATAAAATAAAAAGTTATTATTAAAATTTTTATTTTATAAAATTTTATATAAACTTATTAGCTAATTTTATAAAGTAAAGGGGTTAATTTACTTATAATATATAATTATAAAAGTATAATATATATTAAAACATCGGTTATTTTTTTTTAACTTTTAAAGCATATTATCCTTTATAAGTATATCCCTTATTATTATTACTTTATAATCCCTTAACTAATTAACCTATAAAGGTTAATCTTTATTTTTAAATTTAAACTTAAAAATATAATCGTAAAATATTATAAATTTTATCTTTTAATAAGTTATATAAAAACTACTATTAAACTAATTATAAATAATTTAAAATAAATATATTAATAAAAGTTAAGGCTTATTATTTAATACTTTAACCTAAGTATAAACTAAAGTAAAAATAATATTAATGTTAAATCTTAAGTAAGGCAAAATTAAATAAAAGTTAAATTAAACTTATTATATTTTTTTTCCATTCCTAACTTAAGTATTTTTTTATTTAAGCTTTTATTAATTATATAATATTAATAAAAAACCTATTCGAAATATAACTAAATAATATTATAATTTAACTTAAAGTTTATTTAGTTTTATTAATTCTTTTAAGCATTAACCTATTTAAACTTTTTTAATTTCGTTTTAATACCTTTATAACCTTTATTAAAGTTTTATAAAATATTAATATATGCTATATTCGATATATTTTTTATTAATTAAAATGAGATAAGATTATAAAGATATAATTTTAGTTTAAAGTTAACGTTTTTTCCGCCGATAAAAGTAATAAAAGGTATATATATAAATAAATTTTAAAGTATTATTAAATTATAATAAGTAATAAATAAGTTAATAAATAATATAATTAATTAATTTATTTGTCTTATATATTACCTTATATTAATAGGATTAAGGTTAAAAAACATATTTAAAAATAAGATAGTTTTATTAACAAATATTACTTATTATTTTTTTTCCTCGCATTAATTTATAATGTTAATAATAAAAAAATGGTAAGGTAAATAATAGTAATTATAACGATCGTATTAGCTATAATTAAATATAATATAAAAGTTTTTATATAATAAAGTTATTATTTAATTATATTGCTTAGGTAATATATATGTAATATTTTCCAAATATTTTAAATAAGTTATATTAAAGATAAGAATTAATATAATTAATATAATGTGTAAACCTAATTAAAAAGGTAAGAAATTAAAAAATATAACAAATATAACTTTATTTTTAAAAGGAAAAAGGTTTAAATTATTTGTCCCTAATATAAATTAAAATAAGTTAATATTTATTTTCTTACCTAATTTAATATTATTATATATTTAATCGCTATTATATACATCTTTACCTAATTATATTACGTTAGTTTTAATGGCTATTCGCTAATTTTATAAGCCACGATATTTTATAACATATTTAAATTAATATTAATAAATAAAAAACTAGCTAATATAAATCCTAATTACTAAGTATTTAATATATAAGATTAATTAATAAACCTATTTAATTAAAACTAATAAAGTTATATATAATATAATTAAAAAATAATTTATATTATATATATTATAAAAATAATATATTATATTAAACTAATTATATTATATATATTCGTATAAATTTAAATTTAGTTTATAATATAATATAAAAATAAATCGCTCCTTTAAAAATAATTTTAAAAGGGATAAAAAATAAATTATCTTAAGTATTTTATTTCCTTATTATATAAAATACTTTCGTTTCGCTTATTATAAAATTTCCTTTTTAACCGCTTATTTTAATGTTTCTTTTAACGTATTTTTAAACATTCCTTTTAACGCCTTTTTCGATACATTTTTTAATACCCTTTTCGATAACTATTCGATAATATTTTCTCAAATTGTAAACTATTCCTCTTTTAATTATAATAATAATAATTTTTAATTAAAGTTAAAAAAATATTTAAAAATTATAACCTTATTCAAATTATTATTAATAAAAAATAAACCTTATAATTAATAAATAATTAGCAAAAATATTTTATAAATAAAAAGCTTATAAAAAGTTACTTAATAAAATTAACCTATTATTTTATATTTATATTTTACTCGCTTTATAAATATATTAATCCTTATTTATAAGTTAAAAATATTACTAATAAAGTTATATAAATATAATGTTAAGGTTATTAAATTTTAAACTAGTTTATTTATAACTACTCGTATATATTTAACCATTTTTAATTTTTTTACTTAATTTAAAATTTCTTTTTTTTTACTTATATTAATAACGTTAAGTATAAAATTATTTACTATATAAGTATATTAAAAATATTAAAATAAATGATAATATCGTTAAATAATTATTACTTAAGCTTATAACTTTAATTAAATATACCTAATATAAAATTTAAAAAAAAGTAATATTAAAAAGTTATAAAAACTAAAACTATTTATTTTTTTATATATAATTAAAACTATATACGTTCGAGTTTTTAACCGATATTTATACTATTTTAATTATTTATTATAATTATTATGCCGCTAGTACGTGTAAACCTTAAACCATATAAAAAATTAATTAATTAATAATATATAAAAAATTAATTAATTAATAATATATAAAAAATTAAGCCTTTTAATATATTATTATTTAAAGGCTTTAAATTAAATATAATGTTATAATTAACAAACAATTTTTTTAACGAGATTTGACAAAATAAGAACTTTTTAAAAATAAATATAATACAAATATTATTTAGCTTAAAATTTAATAGCTATTTAAAATTAAATTATCCTATAACCTAATAATTAAATATTTAAAAAAAATAACTTAAAATTAAGTTAATATATTAAATATTAAAGTATAAATTAAAGGTATAAAAAAAGACTTAATTTAATTTAATACCTTATACTAATAAACTTATAAACCTTATATAATATTTATTCTTTTTTTTAAAGCTTTGCAATACTAAAATTTTAAATTAATTTTAATATTTATAAAATATTAAGTTAACACGCCCCCTTTCTTATTCGAATTCGATTTAAAAATAATATAAAAAAAAAGATAATTAATACGAATAAATAATATAAAATAACAATTAAGTTAAACAAATTCCTTAACATATATATGTAAATATTAAATAGCCTTAAATATATAAAATAAAACCTATTATAAGGATAAATTTATAAAGTTTTATAAATCCTTATTTTATAAATAATAACATATAAAATATATCGCTTATATTACTTTTAAATTATATAATAATACGCTAATTTTAAGCTATAAGTTAAAGTAAAAAAGTAAGCATAATATAAAATACTAAGGCTAAATTTTATATAATATATAAATGGCTATTATAAGTTATATTTTATTAAACTTAAAATTTATATAATTATTAACGTATATTCTCGTAAAATTTTATAATATAATATTAATAAGTTTAACTATTTATTTATTAATATATTATATTAGTTTTTTCAAATCATTATTAAACTAAGTTTTTAACCTTAATATATTAAAATAAACCATAAAGTTAAAATCTTACTTATAGCTTAGGTATAATATTAACTTATTATATATTCGAAGCTATTAATTATTATTATAAACTTAAATAATATAAAAACTTTTCGAATATAAAGGTATTATTTCTTAAATTTATATAAGTATAAAATAAGTAAAGTAAATAATAAAATAAAGTAATAATAGCTATAATTATTACTATTTATTAACATATATTAAATTATAAGTTTATTTTCTTAGTTTTTTTTAAAAAGAAAAAATTAGGTTATAACTAATAATATTAAAACTTTTTTTAAAAGCTAGTAAACCTAAGTAACTTTAATAAGGATAAAATACTTAATTAAGTAGTTATATATTTCCTTTATAAAAATATAATATAATAAAAGGTTATTAACTTTATTACAAAGTAAAATTAATATAAAATTCGGTTTTAACCACGTAATAAGGATATTATAACTAATTATATTTATTTAATATAATTAAACATATTTAATCTATTAAATTTAAATATAAAAAACTATAAGCAAAGCTTAAAATAAAACCTAGGTTTATAATAATTAGCTTATATATTAAAAAAGTCATTAACTTATTACGATTTTAATAATTTTCTATTATTAAAAATAAAAAAAATTTATAATAAGTAGCTAATAAAAAACTTATTAAATATATAAGATTTAATACGGCCATATAAAAACGAGTATATTACTTTAAAAAATTACTTAAAAGATTATAAAAATAAAAGTAAAGGTTTAAAATTAGCATATAATAAATTACCTTATAGTGGTATAAAGTAATATTATAATTATATATAAAAGATTAAAAAAAAAATAAAAATTACCTAAAAGGAATTAACATTTAATAAAAACTTATATACGAATTAATTTAATGTAAATATTTATATTATTTAAAAATAACTTAGGTTTACTATAAATTATTTTAATAATTAAATTTAATCTTTAATATATTTTATCTTTTTTAAGCGTAAAAACTTAATTCTTAACCCCTTTTCTATTATTTATATATTTTTAAGCTTTATAATAATAAATGAAATTATATTTATAAAAGATATTAATATAATAAAAGTAAATTTAAATTATTTTTACTTAAAAGCTTATATAATTAATTAAGTCGAAAATATAATAAAGCCATTAAAGATTATAATAAATAACTTATAAATATAATATTTATAAGCCTTTTAAATTACTTAGGCAAAATATATATAAGTAAATAAAGTTATTTACATTTTTAAAAATATAAAGGCGTTTTTTTCTAATTAGGTAATATAAATTAAAAAAATAAAATAGCTTAACCTATATATATATATATATATATATATATTAAATCTTATATTTATATAACTTATATAATTAATTAACTTAATTATACGACTAATATATTTAAATATATTATATATTAAACTTAATATATAATAATTTATAATAAAATAATAAAAATAAAAGGATTTTATACATTAAGTACAACGTATAAGTATAAAATTAAAACTTTAATACTTATATATATATATTATAAGCCGGTAACTTTTACTCCCTTTAATATAATTAATATAAGATAAATTAAAAGCTTTAATTATTTAATATAATTAAACCTTAATTAATTAATATAAAAAAATAATTATTAAAAAGTTAAAACTTTATATATAGTAAATATAATTAATCTTTTATTATTTTATATTTGAAAAAAGTATTATATTAAAAATTAAAAATAAGGTTAATATATTTAAATAAGGTTTATATATAAATACCTTTTTTTAACTATGGTATAATTTATTAAATTAATTATATAATCATTTTAAACTTAGTTATATATATAAATATAACCTTATAAAAAATAAAATATTAATATTATATAAGCTAATATAATATAAAATATTATAAATAATTTATATATTAATAATATTTAATACCTTAATAAATTATAAAAGATATATTATTTTAATCCTTATGGTAAATTGTTTTTAATAATATTATTTTATTTTATATTATATACTTAATATTAATATAAAAATAATATTATTATTAATTTTAATTAAATATTTAATCTTTTAAAATATATAATATAATTAGCCTTAAATAATATTAATGTAAATATTATACCCGATAATAAAAAAAAATAAATTAATTGCTAAAAATAATTTAATTAAAGCGTAATTTTATTTTTTAAACCTTTAAATTATTAAACCGCTTATTAATGTAATTATAATAGTTCCTATTAGTTATCCTTTATCTTTTTTTATTAATAATTTTATTATTTCTTTTTAAATTTTAATTTTATTATTCCTTTTAGCTTTTTTATTTCCTTACCGCCTTATCATTTATTATTTATTATTAATATTATTATAAAAGGAAATATTATTTTTTTTTATCCTAATTCATTTCTTTTTTAATATATTATATATGCCTTTTAAAGTATTTTTTTTCTTTTATTTATTAACTTTTTTATATTTAATCGCTCGTTAATTTAATATACGTAAAAAGTTAATATATTATAGCCTTTAATAATTAACTTATAAGATTTTTATTTAATAATTTAATTTAATCTTTAAATAATCCTTTAAATTTAATTAAAACTATTTACCTAAGCTAAGTTACTTATTTAATTTTATTTTAAGTTTTAATAAATATATATAAAGAAAAGCTATTTATTATAAAACTTTTATAAATTAATATTTTATAACTTAATATATATTACTTAGTTTTATTTAATAATTTTACCTTAGTTACTTTTATAACCGCGAAATTTAATAATAATATTTAATATTTATTAATATATTATATTTTTTATATTATTATCGAAAATTATTAATATAATAATAAAGGTTATTTATTTTACTTTTTTAATGAAAATTATTAATTAAATAATAAAGGAGATAAAAAGTATAATGGCTTTTATTTATTTAAAAGTAAAAATCTTATATTTGTTAAATTTTTTAAAATACCTTTAAATAATATTTTTTAAATAAGTAATATTTTTTCGTAAAAGCTATACTTTTATATACTAGTTTTTTCTCGTAAATGTAAATATATATACTTTTATTCCTATTTTTATTTAATAATAATTATCGTAATAAATAATATAAAGTATAAATATCTTATTATTATAAACTTTAAAAATTAAATATTCCCTTAAAAAATATTTAAGCTATAAATAAAACTTTTAAATTAAAACTTTATATATTTTTAATTATTATATAAATATATTTTCATTAAAAAAACCAATTATTATAATTTAATTAAAGTAATTCCTAATATAATTATATATTAAGTTAATAAGTAAATATATTATTTTGTAAAATATTTAAAGTTAAACCTTTTTATAAGATATTATAATTATATTTTTTTACGAAAAAATATTTATAAGTTTTATAATATAAGTATATTTACTTTATTTTTTAAATTTATATTAAAGATTAATTATTATAACTTATTTATTTTTATTTTAATATTATTAATAAAAAATAAAATTTATGTTTTTAAATTAATATAATATTATTAAAATTATAAATTTAATATGCTTTATAAGGTTTTTTACGAACTTATTTTTAATTACTTCGCTTAATTTTTTTTTACTATTATATATATGTTTATTTTTAATTTTAATAACGATATATTTTTTACTTATATTATTATTAACGTAAATAATAATATAAAAAATAAAAAAGAGAAAATATTAATTAAGGAAATAAAGTTATTACGAATAAATTATAATATAACTAAGTTTAAAAAAGGTATTAAATATTTTAAGTTAAATAATATTTTATTATTTTATAATAATCCTTATAAAAATATATATAAAAATATAAATAAAGTTATAAGTAAAAATATAAATAATTAATAATAAAATATTAAATATAATATTAGTTTAAAATATTAAAAGTTTATAAATAAACCTTATAATTAGCTAAAAAAATATATAAGCTTATATAATATTATTAATAATAATAAATTTAAAAATAATAATATTAAATATATATTAAAATATATTTATTATTATAACTTAATTAATTTTTATAATAAAAAATATAAGTAAAAACTATTGTTTCGTATATTTATTTACTTTTATATTTTTATTAGCTTAAGTTTAAAAAGTTAAGGAAAATTTTTACTAAACTTATTTATATTTATTATTAATAATATAAGTAATTATATAAGTATAAATATTAGTTTAAAAGTTTTTAAAATATTATTTATTTTTACTTTTAAATTTATTAAATATAACTTAAATATTATATTTAATTTTATTAATTAATCTTATATAATATATTAGTAAAAGTAAAAAGTTTTATAATTAATAGTTTAAATAAAAATATAAGCGTTAATTACTTTTTTTTATTTTAATAATTAATATTTTTAAATATTATTAAAAAATTTAATATATAAGAAATTTTTTATAATTAATAAATTAAATAAAGGTATAAACGTTAATTACTTTTATAAGTTAAATAAGGTGTATTAATATTATTAATATAGGTCTTATACTATAATACGATTAAAAGTGAGGCTATTCTTAAGTGTGTTATTGTTATTATTAAATTGGTGTGTGGATTAGTGTGTGTGCCACAAGGCTATTAAATAGCCTTGTAGCGCACTGACCAATCCGGCTAAACCTCGGTAAATACATTCCGACACTGGCAAATTTTCTCTTCTCCTGTATCTCCTCCTGTATCTCGTTGTCTCCTTAATAGCTATCTACAGTTGTATCAGGTCCTCCTGATTAAACGTTCCCATCACTGCTAACCTGTATCCTTCCTTATCTCGTCGTCGTCGTATTGATTCGTGGTTGTCAACAGCTATTTGATTTGACCGTATCAAGTAGCTGGATCAACGTTGATTTGGAGTAATTAACTGCTGGCAGTTTTTCTCTTCTCTGATTGGTCGAATCTCGTACGGCAGAGCCTCAATGAGCCTCATAGCAGAGCCTCACAGAGCCTCAACGTACGTGAGCTCTGTATCAGGTATCAGGTCTGCCAACAGGTCCAGGTTTAGGTCTCCTCCTCTTCTTCTGACGAGTCTCAAGGTGTGTACGAGGTGGTCTCGTCGTTGTCGGTTGGGAAGTCGATGCAGTTGTATCGGTAGGAGTATCGACAGGAGTATCGGTTGCTGTATCGGTGGCTGTATCGGTAGCTGTACGGGTAGCTGTAGCTGGGGTCGGTCTTCGAATTACCAGGTCTTGTGTTGGCAGGAGTGGCGTGGTAGCTGTGCCTAATCTCGTCATTTCTTCGAATCTCACCCTTTTATTCTCTCTGTAACGATTGTTGAATGTGCTAATAAAGCCATAAGGTGCGTACGAGGTAACCTCGTCGGCTTCTCTAGCTGGGAAGGGGATAAATTCTGTGGCGTCAGCTATCGTCGCTAATCTCTCAGCTCTGTTGCGGCTAGACTTGTTGCTACTGATCTCACTGTATACGCCATGGTAATACAGGTAATCAGCTACAATCGTACGAAGGTGTGGAGACATTCTCGCGAAGTGTGTTGTCGTCCAGCCTTCGAAGAATTCTTTGAAGCTCCACCAAAGCTCCTCGTCTTTATTGACTCCCATCAGGTCCTTGAAGGATAAGAAGCTCTCAGCAACGAACGTATTAACCTGCTCTTTGGTAGCTGCCGCCACATCTGCAGCGTTGAGATCGATACCTGACGATGGCTTGTGGATATAGGTCTCAAAGACGTGGCTCCAGGTCTTTGCTGCCATGGTGACAGGTGTATCGAGTGACAGGTGTTCAGCTGTGTATCGAGAGATCGAGAGATGTTCAACTGTATCGACAGCTGTATCTTCAGCTGTATGGATGGATCGTCTGGCAGTTTTTCTCTTTTTGGTGGCTTTAGCTAGTATAGCAGAGCCTCAAAACAGAGCCTCACGCCAGCTGTATAGCTGTTTCGATAGTCGTATCGAGAAACAGGTGTATCGAGAATTGTATCGAGAGATCGATAGGTGTTCAGCTGTATCGACAGCTGTATCTTCAGCTGTATCGAGGGATCGATAGTTGTTTAGCTGGTCGATAGGTGTACAGGTTGTATCAAGAGAAGTATGGATAGCTGTATCGTCGGTTGTATCAGTGGTTGACTAGCCTGGTTGCCTGGCAACAACAGCTTGATCGCGAGAGGTGTTGTCGCGATAGGAGTGTCGAAAAATAAGGTGGTTAGGGTGTCGGATCGATTCTTTCTCGTAGAGATTACGCTGTTGACTCACTGGCGAGTCCCGAGTGTTGATATCTTCGGCGATAGAGGTTATCGACAGAGTGGCTTGATAGACTTGATAGCCAACGGGCCTAATCAAAGGGTCGGCTCTTAGGTGTGTGTATGTGTGTTCGACTGGCTGTTTGGGTACAGCAGGCTCGATCGATCGCGAGGTGTGTTGTCGGGTATAAGGTGGTGGTTAGGGTGTATCGGATCGAATCTTTTCTCGAAGAGATTACGCTGTTGGCTCACTGGCGAGCCACGAGTGTGGTATCGTCTGCGATAGAGGTTCGTAGAGGTTGAAGAAGCTATCGTCGTAGCTTCAACGCTGTTGGCTCACTGTTGAGCCCCGAATGTTGATAGATACGATAATACGATTCCTCGTGCGTGATGGACGCAGATACTGTTGACTCACTGGCGAGCCACGAATATCTTTAAGGTAGCGAGAGACTGGAATCGATCAAACAAGCTTTGCGCAACAGGTTGACTGAAGCAATACACTTGTTTAATCCGATCAGAGCAAGAGGCTTTACGCAGCAGCGCATCGGCTGAGCAATACACCGTCTTGATAATCTCCCAGGCTCACCTCTTCTTGTCCGAACCGTTCAGGTATTAAAATACCTGCCGGGTTCTTTCCAAATGAAATCCTAGCTGTCTGTGATTGACTAAGTTGTCCTGTCAATCACTGATCAGTGTAGGATGGACAAGGTGTATTGATATCATCAATACAGGTCCTGTACTGCAGTACGATCAAAAGTGAGGCTATTCCCAAGTGTGTTGTTGTTATTGTTCAATTGGTGTGTGGATTAGTGTGTGTGCCACAAGGCTATTAAATAGCCTTGTAGCGCACTGACCAATCCGGCTAAACCTCGGTAAATACATTTCGACAACTTTCCTTTCTTTCTTTTATTTTAATACTTAAGGTTAAGTATTATTAAAAGGTTTAATACTTATAAATAAATTTTAAGGTTAAATATAAATATATAAATAAGCTTTTTTTTTCTTATATTTTATAAGCTTATTAAGTAATTATAATAAATAATTAGCTAAAATAAATATTTAATAATATTATTACGTTTATTTTAATATAAAATATAAAAGTTTCACGTAAATATTAACGTTATTAATTAAAATGTTTAAGGTAAATTATTATTTTATTATTATTACCTTAATATTTAATATTAATATAATTATAATTTTAAAAGTATTTATTTATTTAATAATATAGTTTTTAATTTTTAGCTTAATATTTTTAAAATGTTATTAAATATATATTAAAAAAATATGTTAATATTAAATAAAATTAGCTTTAAGTTTATATATAAAGTTTAATAAAGCCTTATTTATCGCTTTAAACTTTAAAAAATCTTTATTTATTAAAATATAAATAAATAAGTTAATATTATTTAAAAACGTAATTAAAATATACTTTTATTATAACTTTATACTTTTTTTAACTTATAAATTCCTTAATATTTTTTTACGAAAAATAAAAAAATAAGTTTATAACTAATAAAAGAAAATATACTTAAATAATTTTAAAGGATTATTAATTAAAATTATATTAACTTTTTTATATTTAAGTTAAAAAAATAATCGCTAATAAGTTTAACTTTTTATTAAAAAATATAATTAAAAATAAAAAAGGTTTTTTTTATTACTTATAAAGGTTATTTAAAAGCGTAGTTAATTATATAAGTAATATATTATTATAAAGGATAATATAAAAAAAAAAGGTAAATAATTTTTAAAGAAAATAAAAAAAGTGTTATTTTATTTTTAAATTTTAAAAAGCGATATACCTTAATATTAATAAAAATAATAATTATAATAAAAAGTTATAAATTTTTATTTAATATATTAATTATTTATATTTTTATATTTATATTTTATATATTTTTTATAAATATTTTATTAAGTAAAAAGTATAAGTATAAAGTATATATTTTAAAAAAAATATAAAGTTATTTTTATTAACGATATAAGGATAATTTAAATTTAAAAATAACTTGTTTTTAAGGATAGCTTAACTTTAAAAATGGCTTAATTTTAAGGATAGTTTAATTTTAAAAGTGGCTTAATTTTAAAAATAACTCGTTTTTAAAAATAACTTATTTTTAAAAATAGTTTATTTTTAAAGATAGTTTAATTTTAAAGATAGCTTAACTTTAAAGGTAACTTAACTTTAAAAATAGCTTATTTTTAAGCGTGATTTATTTTTAAAAATAGCTCGAATTTAAAAGTAACTTATTTTTAAAAATAATTTAATTTTAAAGGTAACTTATCTTTAAAAATAATTAAAAATAAATAATATATAATAAATAAATAAAGATATAATATTATAAAAGGCTTAATAAGTTTTTAAAAAACTTAAGTTAGGAAAAAAAAAAGGTTAAACATATAAAAAAGAAAAGAATAATATAAATATTAAAGTATTAATTATTAATAATTTAAATAATAATAAAATATTAAGTATTTATTTAAGTAATAATTAAAGTGTATATATAAGTTTAATGTTATAAATTAAATAAAATGTATTTTTTATTGCCACTTTTTTTTCCTTAATTTTTATTATTATTAATTAATATATACCTTATATAAGTATATTAAATTTATATTTTTACGTTTACTTATTTATTTTATTTAATATTTATATATTATACTTACTTATTAATAATAATAAAGCTATTTAATTTATAAGCTTTTTATTTAAGTTATAATTAAAAAATATAATATTTTATATTTAATAAAACATTTTTTAATTTTATATTAATATTTAATAATTAGTTATATTTTAATATATATTTATATATGGTTTATTATTTTATTAGTTTTAATTGTTTTTAAAAGTAATATATACGCCACGTTAAACAAATACTTATATAATGCTTAAAAAATTAACAACGATTATATTTATATTTGTAAAATTAATTAAATACTAAAATACATATTAATATTTGCTTTTAAAATATATATACCTTTTTTTTAAACTTTATTTTTATATAATATTTATTTATTTATTAATACTTATCGTTTATTTTTATTTATTAATTAATATTTATTATAGGTTTAATTTTTAAAAAATTTATTATATTAAAGCCTTATATAACTTATTTAAAAAGGTTAAACTAAACTAAGCCTAATATTAATTAAAAAACTATTTTTAATATTATATTTTAAAAGTAAAAAATTAACTTTATTAAGTAAAATAATAAAGCTTTTAACCCTTTTAATATTAACTTAATAACCTTTAAAACCGTAAATAATAACTCGGGCTTTAATTAAAATTAAGTAAAAACTTTTAACTAAAATTTAATTAGGAAAAATTACTTCTTAATTAAGTTTTAATTACTTATTAATATTTCTTTTTGTAAAAAAATTAAAAATAAGTTAAATATAATAATAAATAATACGAACTTTATTAAATATATAAGTTAAGTTTTAATTAAAGTTAAAAAAATATATATTAATAATGTTATTACTTTAATAATTAATAATTTAAATATATAAATACTTTTATTATATATATATATATATATATTTAAAAAAAATATTAATAAAAATTATAGCTTAAAATTAAATAAACTTTTTTATTAAAAAAGTAATATTAGCATTAAATATATTATTACTAAGAAATTAAACTTATATTTTTATTTATTTTTAACTATAAAAGTAACTTTTTATTAACTTTTTTTAATTATAAATTTTTTTTTAATATATTATAATTATATATATAATAATAATTAATATTATTTTACCTTTAAAATATACTTATAAAAGTTATAAAATAAATAAAAATATATTTTAATATTATATTATTATATTAAATTATTTAAATAATACTTATATTAAATACTATTATAATAATAATAAAAGTAAATATTTTTATAAAATTAATATATTAAATATTAGTTATAATAATATTTATTAAAATATAATTATTATTTTAATTTTTATAAATATTAATAAGTATAAAAAGCTAATTAAATTATTTTTAATAATTATAAAATTAAATAAACTTTATTTAATTATTAATAATAAAATATAATTTATTAAAAATTAATAATATAACTTTAATACTTTATTTAAAATATTTAATAATATTTTAGCTTAATTTTTTATCTTTATAAGTTAAGTAAAAAAAATAAAACATTAAATTTATTTATAACTTTATATAATTATTTAAATATATTATTATTATTATAAATATTACTTTTAAAAGTTTAATTTATAAAAAAATAATTATTACTTAATAAATAATTACTTAATAACTAATATTACATATCACTTATAATTAATTATAAAGCTTTAATTATTATTTAACTTTTTATTTAATTTTCACGTTTAAAAAATAATATATTAAAATAAAATTTATATTATTAAAATTATTTTAATTAACTTTTTTAAAAAATATAAACCTTATTTATATATATTTAATAATATTAAAGTTATTTATATATTTTTATAATAATCTTATTATAAAATATGGTATAAGTAAGCCCGAATATTATAAATTTTAAGAAATCATGTTTATTAGCGCGTTGGCGGATTATTATCACCTGGTCCGGGGTGAAATAGTCTCGGCAGAGCGACCGAGGTTCTATTCCCGAAACGCTCTCAAGCTGTATGTACATCTGTCATTTCCAAGGCACGTAATGATATATGGGATGGATGTAAATATCATTGACTGGCTGTAGCAAGCCAATTAATTTGGAATTGCATAGTAGCGTGGGTGGCTCGACTTCTTGGCTTTTAGTTTCGCATGGAATGGCATGGCTGGAATCTTTGAAGTCATTGGTTGAACTCAGGTATTCTCCTTCAAAGCGTTTTGAAATATACATTACCTTCTCTTCAGTCTGGTCTAGTTAAGCCGTACGGGAGATCATGTTTAGAGCAGGTTCATATTTGCCGCTCTCATATCAGGTACCATAGCAAGACTTTCCTGAATCTTCCAATGCTGTCGATAGGTATCCCGTTCTTTCGGCTTCATCTGATCCATGTATCTCATCCCACCACGATCGGCCAAGGACTTTATCGTGTTTGCATCTTCCTAGTAGCCGACAGTTTCCCAATCAATGATGTCGGTAATGCGGCTTGATTGAATTATAATGTCCTTCAGCGTCAGATCTTCGTAAGTAGGTAATCATCGAAACACTTTAGCGGTGCAGGATGTCGGAGAGCATGCCCTCGTATAACCGACCATTCAAGTGAGTATAGCGCTTATAAATCTGGTCTCTAGCGCGTCGTCGTCCAAAACCTGGGCCGGGGGCGAACATAAGCCTTGAATAAGCACATCAGTACTGGGTGATCCGTCTGGGCCGCGTCAATAGACGAAAGTTCTCCGGTGGGCAAGATCTCCCGTAGCTTGAATACAGAGTCCCATAGGTATCTCTCCATAAACATGAAACTTGACATCGTCGTTAAACCTATCCTATACATGATTAAGAGTTGTGCTCTCAATCATTTCTACTAGTAGCAGACCCTATTCCTATCTCTCTCTTTTAATAATATGTATATTTCTTTTTTTAAAACGAAACGATCAAAACGGATGCTCCTTAACAAACTGAAGGGCTACCAGTTCATCTTTCGTCACCCGTGTCCCTCGCTTAGACACGACTCCCGATCTGATCTGTTTAACTTGACATCCGGCCTGCCGAGAAAGGATAATAGGGCCTCATGTGGTTAGTATTCGCAGTCGCGGACGCCCGAGACTAGTCGGCCCTACCTGATTCCATCATTCCAAATGTACCTATAAAGGGTTTAACAGCACGGAGTGGAAAGTCAACTCGTTCGTGGAAAGAATTACCGTCAACCGCTAAAGTCGCTTTTGCTTTTGTTGTAGATGAAGTCTAGTAGGTATATGTACCCCGTTCATTGGACGGAGTTCTAGATTCCCACTAGTAAATCACGCCTCAAAGGCAAAGATATAAACCTAACACTTTACATTAGGTAGCCAACCAGAAACCCGGCCAACCAGTATATATTATTGCACATTTTCCTAACTAATAGTATTAGATTGTCTTTTAGAATCAATAATATGGTTTCATTACCAAAATGTTCTCGAAATAGATTATATGGTAAAGGTTTTATAAGCAAGGGTTTTAGATCTTAAGAAGTGGGTTAGCAAAACCCGAGCATCAAGTAGATAAAAATACGCTAAATGTAATAGCACAAACCAAGGATTTAGTCTCCTTGTCAACGTAGGATATAATCGCTGGTCTGGAAGCATTGGGCGGGAGATCGTCTTTGATAATGCCAAGCCGACTTCCACGAGCAATAAGCTTTGCCAAGTTGCCAAGGATATGCCCATCATCGAGCGCCCGCTGGAGAAGCAAGCCAATTTTCGGGAGCCTTGGCGACGGGACGCTTAACGAAGATCGCGGGGTATCTAGTCGGAGTTGGGAACTATTGCATGCAGTCATCTTGGTGAAAGCTTGTTGAGATATCTTAACGTCGTTGTTTGATCATCATTGCACTGCTGGTTCCCTCAATTTACATTGAAACCAGTCAGGGAGAGGTGTTTCTGTACGTGTTATACAACAGTTGTGTGAAATTCCGATAAACGTGTTTGCTGTTGTCTTTTAGTACCTTAACTGAACGCCGAGTCTCTTCAGAGTCAGGGACAGCAACCTTCAGTCTTCATCTCCAGTCACATTGTTTGTGCTACCTACATGTATTAATCAATGTCGAGTTCATCAATGTCCGCCACGCACTGGCATTCCATGTCGTGCGCCACCCTGTGTATATGTAGTAATATCTACTTTGTTCCAATCAGTGAAAACCGTTGGGGACTGCTCCGTCCGTCACGCAGTGTTACCCTGCACAGGATCTCGGCTGAAGGGCATCTTCCAGAGACAGAGAGAATCCCCTCTTGTTACCGTTCCGAGTGGATAATCAAAAACCGTTGATGTGTCTTTCTTTCGTCCCCTCCCCCCAAGGTAACTCGGGTAGCGGGTCACGGCGTATAACCTTCATCAAACGAAAATAAATAGACTCCGTGGGCCTTCTGCCTATGTATGCGTGCGGGCACATTGGATAGGTATTGGTTCTTGTTTGCGGAACGTTGTCCACGGCAATTGCTTCAAGGGACGTCATGGCTCTTAAAGTTTGATTGATTTCCTTCCGGAAACTGCCGGGCGGTTGCACGGGTTTAGATGTCGCGATTACTACAACGCCAATGCCAATGCCATACGAATTCTACTACCTTGTTATGTAAACTGTACCTTTGACGAGGTAGACACGAGGGTAGGGTTATACTAAGCATTATCGGCCGTTTCTTTTGTGACCGTTATCAATCTTCGAAGCCATATCCATGTGGCGAGAACGATGCAGCATCATGTTGCTGTTTGAAATTGCATGAGCCTGCATGGTACCCGATTAGATACACACTAGTATGGCGCTAAGCCGTTATTAGTATGTTGCACGGTGTTTATGTGCCTACTAGTCTGTTAGTGTGCCGGACCTCCTATATTAGGTAATGTCTCTGAGTTGACTTTCTAAACACCTTCTGAGACGGTTCACTGTTAAGGAGAGGTCAGTCCACTAATTAACTGATATCTCCCACCCAATCCAATTCGGACCCCAGCCATTCTAGTATCCACACAGCTTAAAATGTCCTTCCCCACTTGGCAGGGGTCATTTGCGATGGGAGTTCAAGCAAGCGAGTTCTGACTTTCTCGCCCTTTCCCACCCGAAGAACCGTCGTTGGCTTTCCATCTCCCGTTTCTTTTCCACCAAGACTTCTCGGCGCCCAGACCTTCGTCCTCGAATCTCAAGACACGAAAACTATCCCCGCCAATAACTGCGATTAAGTCATTGTAGAACACACCCGAATATTTTTAACGACATCGATTAAAGCAAAACCAATTCTTGATTGGCAACAGATAGGTCCGATTTTGAAAGACGGGTACTGTTTGTGCGAATACCGGCTTCCCGGGTGAGGGTGTATATACCGCACGTACTCCGTACCCGATCGCATCGCCGTAATCCTCGACCAAATCGAACACGTAACACGGCCTGCCGCGTTTCCCATTCCATGGCGAGCAACTCGCGATAGCAATACAATTGCCTGAACGTCGTCGCCTAGCGACTGGCTGTTTGTCTACCCACCCACGATGGATTTGCCGCGTGTTCGGTTGCCGAGGGTGGTACCTACTGCGACGTCTTGCTTGCCTTTTACCATTCCTTCGAATGCTATATTGCAACTCCCAGGAGCAGACCCGACGACTTTGACCGCAGACGCCGTCTACTCACCGCTATGTACGGCTACCGCCGTAGTCCAACCCGCCATCATTGCGAATGGGGGGTTCGATTTGGACCAAACAACATCGACCTCTAGTGGCCCTCAGTTCTCCGACCTTCTCGATCCTTTCTATGCTTCGATATTTCCGCAATGCTATGCTTTAGCCGCTACCACAGTTCTGGCCTATTTACTTCTTATCATGCTTGTCATCGCGCCTCGATCGTTCCTTGACGGTGGTGTGGTCGTGTTGGGCCGACGTGGTTTTACGAACGGTCCTTCCAATGGTATCAGTATTGGCGGTCGTCCCTGGCTACAAAAAGTTGCGGCTCTGACAGTCGCCATCTCTCTAACCATTGCGACAGCGGATACCTTTCGCGTTGCCGAGGAGCAATACGTGTGGGGAATCCAGAATGCGCAACAACTCCAAGAGGAGGTTCTTGGGGGCACCCAGTTGAAGGTTATTCAACTAATATCCGATACTTTCCTTTGGCTAGCTCAGGCCCAGACTCTGATACGGTTGTTTCCCCGGCAGCGAGAGAAGGTTATCATAAAATGGACGGCTTTCTCACTTATCACACTCGACGTCATCTTTGGTGCCCTTAATAGCTTCCACTATACGAAATCCGGGAACACTAGGCCGCGCAGTTTTACGGATGCGGTACCGGCGCTTAGTTACCTCTTCCAATTATCTCTTGGTCTACTATACGCCGCTTGGGTGCTCTACTATTCGCTAATGAAGAAACGTTATGCTTTTTATCACCCCCTTATGAAGAATATTTGCCTTATGGCAACCCTTTCCATCATTGCAATTCTCGTTCCCGTGGTTTTCTTTGTCCTGGACATCGCGAAGCCCGAATTAATTGGCTGGGGTGATTATGTTAGATGGGTCGGCGCGGCCGCCGCTAGTGTTGTAGTATGGGAGTGGGTTGAACGTATCGAAGCATTAGAGCGGGAAGAAAAGAAAGATGGAGTTCTTGGAAGAGAGGTGTTCGATGGTGACGAAATGATGGAGGTATCTTCGGATCTCTCGTGGTCCCGGCGGCGGAAAAGTAAGAAAAGGGGTGACGACGACAATGATGGAGGAGAGAGTGGCAATAGCTCGTCATTTGGTGGCCGAAGCAATATGTGGCCTGCCATGTCGTCTATTGCCAGTCGGGTTAGGTCGAAACCAGAGAATACCCCCGATGGAAGACAACAGAACCAGTCGACGGGCAGGTCGGCAACACGATTTTTACAGCCTCCACTGTGGCCTTCTCGACCACCTCCGGCAGTCACACCGGTAAGTAGGACGGATACTGCGAGTGCTGATAGCACTGTTTACGCGGTTCGATATCAGCCTCTTACAGAGACAACCACGAGGACCACCGATGACAGGCACGGACGGCCGCTGTCTAGAAGCAACAGTGCCGCGTCGTCGGCGTCAAGCCCATTGCCGGAGAGCCATGGGCCTTCTTCCACTTCATCACGTGAAACGGATAAGCAGATAGAAGAGGAAACTCCAGGGCGTTGGCACTACTTGAACCCGTTCCATCGTACTATAAGAGAACCCCCTGCGGAGGTTCTTCCGCATACGATACCAAAGCAACCCAAGCCACGTCGCGATTATGAAAGTCTTGGTAGATGGGACCTGAGGGGGCGGATGGAAATATTCGCTGCGACGCAGGCGGAGAGAATTCTAGAAAGAGTCAGGCCGACTCCCGACACGGATAGCTTACCGGTTACTGTCATACCTGCTCCTCCGCGACGAGGGGCTGCACTGGCTCAACTACTAGAGGAAGAAGAACTGCAGATCGAGTCTCATGGGCAGCATTCCGTTGCAGCATCTAGACCCTCGGCGCATAGGATGATGAACTCGAGTGCTGTGACCGAGTCGAACCCACCGCCACATCACAGGATCGGAAACAATAGCACGACCCCGACCGCATCCAAGCAGGATCCAAACCCGGCAGAGAGAAACAACGCGTTCGTTCGTAGGTCACATAATCCTTCTGACAGCAACTCGTTGGCCGCTTCATCTCGGAGGAGTGTCGACCAACAAGAAAGAGTGGCTGGTGAGAGGCGACCGGTGGATGATATCTTACGGGATGAGCAACATCCTAACTCACCACCAGTGTAGAGAAGTCCGGCTTTGATCTATTTGAATCTTCCTGCGATTGGCAAGCGTGGCGCTTTGGGTTGTTTTAATCGGGGCTAATGGAGTTTATTGAAGGCATTATTATATGGCGTATGGGTTTTTAAAAAGGGGGGAATAGCGGAGTTTCCTGCCCTTTCAACATGGGCGACTGGGTATAACCAGTCACGATATGTTTACAGCGATGGAGGCTATCATACGGTATGCCCTACAGGTGGCAATGACCACAGTATATATATACCTGCATCTTTGGCATTTACAATTAGGGATCTAGTGACCGGGAGCATCGATGGCGCATTGGAATTAAGCAAGGTGAAGACTCTAAGCAAGATGGCTCGAGTCTTCAAATCTACCACGTAGACAGTTTACTAAAGTAGGGATTGAGGTGGACCAAAGGACAGTGCGTTGATTGAGTATTAGGATCATGAACATCTAGGCAATGGGCTACTCGCTGACTCTATTTGACAGGAGGTTACTACTGTATAGAATAGGCTTGAATCCAATTCACAGCCTACAATTAATCATAACAGGGTAGCTATAATAGCCTCGTCATGGCTTTTAGCAATGCAATAAGTTTAGATGCTAAAAATGATCGATATCATGGCCCTGATGTTGAATATTGGAATAGTGAGCTAACAAGGCTTCAATTGCCGTTCTACACGCCTGACTAACACGTGAGCCCCTGAAGACGAGTACGTAGAATCACAAGTGGTGCGTACCGTAGGAGCAATAACTGGGTCTTGTGATTTAAACACGTGTTTCAAAAAAAAAATTTCTATACATCAGTGAAAGATTTATTATTAAGTGGCGACAGACTACAGGATAGCATCGGATAGCGGTATTATGATTGATATAAGTTATTATGCTTTCACATGCATCAATGGGTATTATGGACATGCTAAAGAAATTGTTTTTTGCCTACCGTTGAGCTCCAGTTGGCAGAAAGGGGGCTAAGACGTAAGGAGCTGGGAGCACGTCTTGGCAGGTAATATGGGCCAATCAGAACCCACAAAAGCCCCAGCTGAATCCTAGGAAGTAATTAAAGTTAGCAGCTGTCATATGCGAAAACTGTGCTGTAATGCAGAAGGGTCCCAACTAAAAAGTTTTATTGCTCATCTCATAGTAATACATACATACATTCAACCTGGCCTGCCTGGGTACCTACCTAGGTACTTTGACGGGGGCTAGTCTAATCTGCCTATCAAATCTCCTCGAACACCACCACCGCAACTTTTACTCCTCTTCCTCCCTTCTCCAAACCCTCGATTCTTTTCAAAGTCTAACCTTATTCACCAGTTCCTGGGATCGCTTTCACTCCTTTAGCATCCTAGGAGTATTCTGGATAGGCTGGCTAGTCATATTGAAAATACAGGAGTTAGCCGCTCCAATTGGCAGAACCCCCTAAGCAATATCTGACCTCAGATCTATATCTCGCTATTTTCGTTCCGTCCTCTAGTACGCCTTTCGCGATAAGATTCAATTCGTGACAATGGCGTCGTCCGAACCCTTCCCTCTTCTCAACACCTCAGCCGACCAATTGCACTCGGCTGCCGATCATGGAAATGCGCGTCGACGTAGAAAGTCGAGCGGCCTAGGCGCTGATATTAGAGTGGGAGATACTGGCGCACCTAGTCTCCAAGCAAGTCTCGAGAGCTTGCAGAATAACAACCATATACAAAAGTCATCTTCGGACAGTAAGGAAGTTTCCGGGAAGGGCTCGAAGCGTCGCAAAGCCCGCTCTTTCTTGCGTCGCTGCAAGCACTACGCCATCAAGCACACTTGGGTTCTCCCTCTAGTCATCTTGGCCATCTTCCTGTCTCTGTTCGCCATTAACCCGACCGAATCGAACCCTATACACCATTTTATCTTCCTCTCCTATCAGCTCCCTCGTGAGCCTGGTGCCGACCCTGATACTCCCTTCCAATATGGCAAGGGGCCGTGGGATATCGCTTTCGTAACCTTCTATATCGTCGTTCTCTCGTTCACGCGTGAGTTCATTATGCAAGAGCTCCTCCGACCGCTTGCCAGGCTCGCTGGTTTGAAGTCGCGCGGGAAGCAGGCCCGTTTTATGGAGCAGATGTACACCGCCATCTACTTTGCTTTCCTAGGCCCGGCCGGCATGTACGTGATGAGCCGAACCCCCGTTTGGTATTTCAATACTCGCGGCATGTACGAGAACTTCCCTCACAAGACACACGAGGCCGTTTTCAAGTTTTATTACCTCTTCCAGGCCGCCTACTGGGCTCAGCAGGCAATTGTGCTCCTACTTGGGATGGAAAAGCCCCGGAAGGATTTCAAGGAACTCGTTGGACACCATATCGTCAGTTTAATACTTATTGGACTTAGCTACCGTTTCCACTTTACGTATTTGGGCCTGGCTGTTTATATCACTCATGATATTAGCGACTTCTTCCTTGCGGTAAGTTCAACCTATACGACTTCAGCATTTTGGCCGATATCACGTGCTAATAGACATACTGATAGACCTCGAAAACTCTCAACTACATCGACCATCCGCTTGTAGGGCCCTACTTCTTCGTTTTCATGTGCTCCTGGATCTACCTGCGCCACTACCTTAATCTGCGTATCCTCTATTCGCTATTTACCGAGTTCAAGACTGTCGGACCCTACGTGGTAAACTGGGAAACTGGACAGTACAAGTGCCCCTTATCGTTCTGGATTACTCTCGGTCTCCTCTCTTCGCTGCAAGCTCTTAACCTGTTCTGGCTCTTCTTTATCATCAGGATTGCCTACCGCTTTGTTGTCTACAGCGTGGCGGACGATGATCGATCCGAGGCTGAAGAATCGGATGTAGAGGAACCAGCCGAGAAGCCTGAGGCAATTCATGAAAAGAGCACTGAGGCGACACCATTGCTTAATGGCAAAGCCGAGGCCAATGGTATCGCGAATGGCGCCCTTAAGACACGCCAAAACGGAACGGCTTCTTCGCCGTCGAAAAAGAAGTCGGCTCGATAGAACCTGACTGACTTCCCTTCATCCATGCTTCACGACATTCGCTTGTAGATTTTTAACATTTTTGACTGCTTACGGGGCTAGCATGTATATTATACGACACCGGAGTTCAGCATAACGACAGGTCCAGCCAAGAAAAACTAGGTGCTATACAGCTCCCCGCAAGAATAAGCGCAGTATGTGTCTTGGCAGCCTCGTTGCATTATCATAGGCACAGGCGTTTAGGGAACGGGTTAGCATCCCAAGCCACTCGCTCATCGGTTATGGAAACGGCGTATTAGGGGAGTTGCTTGGTCGCTTGGTTATGAGGCCCGGTGATGAGAGACGTGGGAGCAAGATACATGAGTCTGGTCCGGTGTTGGATCTGATTTAATCTTCCAGGCTTGTCTCTGGCGGCCCTGAGCTTGCTCTGGATGCTAGAGGAATCTAAGCCGTAAGCTCGGAGGAGAGGGGTGAGGGGTGAAATGACCACGTCTTATCTACGATGGGCAGTATGCATTGATGAGAAGAGAAGAGCACCACGACTAGTTCTTTCGCTTCCTACGTACCATTATTACCTCACACTTATATAATACTTAATGATAAGGTGGGATGGACTTTTGTTGGCAAAGGTCCGCCTACTGAGATACGCAACTAATCTCAATGTGTCGTGTTTGTAGCTTGGCTTACTAGTGCGTGTATATGCAATTACTCGAATATCATGAGATATGGCCTACATGATGCTGTCCTCGGCATCGCGTAGATTCTAACCTCGGCCGAAACCCTAGACTCCCGGCTATGGCTACCCTGTGACGAAGCTATAGATCGTCCTCCAAGAGTCAATTCGGTTATACGTGCAAGTGCCCTTAGCTGACAGTAACGAATCGCAGTGGTTCTTGTCGGTTCCTACCTAATGGCAGTAGTATTTAATTGTAAGACGACCTCACATACTCATCGTCCGGTACACTAAGTTAAATACCTACGTAATCAAGTAGATTAGAGCGGCAGCACAGCGGCCCAACGTACCGACGGAGCTCGGCCGATATAGAAATGGAAAGGAGAGATAATGAGGCCGTATGTATGTACATCATCCAAGTCACCGCAAAAGTTCCCCCATCACGGCTCTACCTGACGTATATGTATCTCTCTGTATACGTCTTCCCCACTCGCCCTGTCCAGGGCAAAAATGCATGAGGCCTGTCACCCCAACCCAGCCCAACCGAATTAGGCCCTTACCAAAACAGCACAGACGTTCACGAAAGTCTTTCTCGGTGGGAGTGTTACACAATCATCCTTACCTTGCTTTCCCACTTGCGTTCCTTAATCACACCTCACTTTACCCATCAGGTCTTCTTACCTTACCCTTTTACTGTACCTTAGCTTCGGCACCTTACCTCACACCGACCATTCCCCTTTAACCCTGCTCTTTCACCCTACACGGCTACTGAACACCACGTTCTTTTCCATACCCTAGCTGATACCTACTATAGTACCTACATACATTGTACTATAATACAAGCATATACATACATCTTACCTTATCCATTCAACCTTCTCCGTCCCATTCCTTCTACTCTATTTGGTACGCGCAACGTTGCAGGGACCAAAGAATGTTCGATGCAGGTACGCGTTTCGACAAGACCCTGGTCCCCCTCCATCCCTCCCCTAGCCTACCCTGGCCTCCTATCCTCCCCTCCCTTCCCACCCTTCATTGCTTAGTGCTCCGACCTACCAATGCCTACCGGGTACCCAGGTCCAAATGTCACACTGCGGGTTATAAAGGGACCTAAGAAAGGGTGTTTTTTTTTTTTTTAAAAAAAAAAAAAAAAAAAAAAAAAAAGCGCACAAAGGGGTTCAAAATTTATATTAGCCATCAAGGCAGATCGGGATACTTGCCGTCATGACACATGGGAGCCGCATGGGCCGTGCCGCGGCCGAATCTATTTGGAATTTTCGAATATCCCCCCCCCCCCTTTTTCCAACTCCCCCCGGCGTTGCAACGTCATCTAAGCCCAAATTACACATCCTCATCAGCCTCACATCTCGGGCCTCTGAAAGAGACACTTGGCACCGATAGCGGATCACATGAAGCGTCATTGCATACATAGACACAACAAGCCGACTGTAGAAAATGTTTCCGGTATTAACAGTCGGTCCATTTGGGTGGAGTGAAGCCACCTATAGGGTCTAGCCATTTGCAAATACACGTTCCCCTTGCCGCGAATCTCGTCTCTTCGTCACATGCTTTATGCTGCCAGTCATCATCTCATTAAGGCTGTACTCTCTGCCCATCGTTGAAAAAAAAGCCATAGCAACCCCGACTGACTGAACCGGACCAAAAAAAAAAAAGTTGCTCTAAAGTAAAGGCCTTCCTCCTTCCCTCCCCCTGACAGTGGTTTGTTTCCGTTCCGTCCCTCCCTGTTCCATCCCGCCTTAGCCGGAACTTTTCATGTAAAGGCCATGACTAATCGTCTGATTTGCAATCAACGACGGAGAATTAATAAGACAGAACGACATGAGTCTTTTGGTATCGTTGCGAAGAATCGTGAGAACCGGAAATGCAAAGCCGCCGACAGCCTCCGATGTAGAGGGGTCTTTTTCTGTATATGCCACCAACGCCGTCTGTAATGCAATGCCCGGTAAATCGGGGTGTAAGAAGCTCATTAGCAATAAATAAACTATATATCGCGGAATATGGGAATATGGACATTGTAATCGAGCCCAATTCGGGGGGACATTAATATTAATGGGCCGATCGAGGAGAACCATCCGCCGGTGTAATCGACTCAAACTGGTTGCCGAGTCTACCAGGCGTGACCGATTCGTCAGATGAACTACTTGAATCATCGTTGCCATGCGAATGCTCGTTCCGGTTGTGGTGGTCATTGGAAGCAGAAGGTATATTAGCCTTGCGCAGAAGCTTTTCCGCCTTACGGGTCGCATTGCGTGCATCCTCGGCTGCCTTCTCGGCTTTCGCTTGACGATTCCACATAGATGCGTATCTACCATTCTGTTCGAGCAGCTTTTCATGCGTACCCTTCTCAACAATGGTCCCCTGATGAAGAACAAGGATCTGATCTGCATGAGTAATGGTTGACAGACGATGCCTAAATAATGTGTCAGTTAGACAGAAAATGGTACACTGTACGCAGTAGGTAGATATTCAAGACTTACGCAATGATAAGCATGGTACGACCACGGCCGATACTGGCTAGTCGAGATTGAATTTGCTGCTCTGTGTGGCTATCAAGAGCCGAGGTAGCTTCGTCTAGCATGATAATCTTGGGATCCTTAAGCAAGGTTCGTGCAATGGCAACCCTCTGCTTCTCACCACCACTCAGACGAAGGCCACGCTCGCCAACCTTGGTATTATAGCCATCCGGAAAAGACATGATCCTGTCATGGATACTAGCAGCTTGACAAGCGGCGATGATCTCGGCGTCAGTCGCATTCTGGTTGGCGTATCTCAGGTTGTACATCAGGGTGTCATTGAATAAAACTGTATCTTGCGGCACTACTCCTATATAGCGTCGAATAGAATCAATCGTAACATCCTTAATATCGCGGCCATCGATTCTGATGGTGCCCTCCTGGCAGTTGAAATAACGATACATCAACCGGAAGAGGGTAGATTTGCCGCCACCTGATTCACCAACCAGAGCTGTTGTCGTGCCAGGTTCACAGGTGAAAGTCAAATTCCTCAGTGCAGGCTTTCTCTTATCGTATGCGAATTTTACCTTAGAAAACTCCACACGGCCATCGCACGACGTGACATTGACGGCACCGGGACGGTCGACGACGGTAGGACGCTGCTTGAAGAGTTCCAAAAGACGCTCTCCGGAGATCATGGCTTGCTGTACAGTGCGATAGAACGTTCCGAAAAAGTTGAGCGGACCCTGCAGCTGACCTAGATAGGTCATCAAAGTAACGAAATCTCCAACCTTTCGGCTGCCCATAGTTACCTGATACGCACCGAGCATCATAGCGACCAGCATGCCTATCATAAACACTAATGACTGGCAGATGTTCATCGTGCTTATGCTCCACGTGACTCTAGCCTCAGCAACCTGGAAATTATGAATTGCTTCCTTGTACCGGTTGAATTCAAAGTCTTCGGCATTGAAATACTTAACCGTCTCGTACGAGATGATCGAGTCATTCTTGACTGCTTCTTCTTCTCTGTCCGCATTTGACATAGCTCGTCTTTGATCCGCAGTCTTGGATGCCATTCTTATCGTCAAAAACAAATAATAGAAGGTAATTGAACAAACAATAACGGCATAAACAGCGTCAAATCTGACGTAGAAGTAGCTAATAGCTACAAACAAGTCAATGAGCATCGGGAAGACCTGAAATGTTACTTGCTCGAGGAAAGCATTGACTGAAGAGCCTTTGTTCAAGGCAGATAGAACCTCTCCGGTCCTCTTGCCCAGGTGGAAATCAAGACTCAGAGAATGGACGTGCTCAAAAGCCGAGGTGGTAAGAGCTCGGTAAGTGTGCTGAGAAACCGGAATCCACAGCAGCGACCTAAGGGATCCCAAAAGCCCAGACGGCCCTTGCAGCAGCTTGTACAATATGAGCAGTCCGAGCGAGACCCAAGGCATCGTGCGCGGCTCGCCTTCCTTGAGATCATCCCCAGAGAGCTGGTTCGTCACAGTACCGATTTGGTACGGAACCATGATGTTTACCCATCGTTGGAGCGCCAATAGGAAGAAGCAAATCACGACAATGATTTGAAGGCGGAATTGCTTGTTAGGCCACATGTACGGAAAGAAAACGGAATAACCACGCAGATACTCGAACCAGGTGGTGTGCGGTAACTTTTCTGGTCTGTAAAAACCAGCGTCCTCATCCACCATTTGGTGGCTCCCATCAGCAGCGCCATTAGCGTTACCGTTGGCGACACCGTTCGCACCTGGATGAGGAGGATGGCCGTTTGTGCGGTAACCGTTCGCCTCGCCGTTGAGGAGGGGAGTGGACTCGTCAGCCTCATAATCATATTCTTGTCCCTGCTCATATTTCTCAGGCTGGGTTCGTCTTCTCAGAAGCACGATGGTAGAGTAAACCACGATCATGCCAAGTAAGAGAGCAATTCTTGCCATGTCTAAACTGAGATCGATTATATCCCATTTGTTCACCTCATCCACGATTACATACTTATCGCGGTTGAGATTGGTCATGACCTTATGGGGGCCAGACAAGATAATTGCATCACAGACAAAGATGATGATTTCCCCGCAAAGTGCGAAGCTCCAGGTGAGGATATGGACTAGGCTTGGGCTACTTTTCCAGTCGAACATCGTCAACGTCAAGTAGACATAGAGAAAAGCCGAGCCAAGGACAAAAACCTAGGTATTTTCAAATAACATATTAGCTAATTGCATATAGATATAAATGCAGTGCGCAATGTTGAATTACTTACGGTTTTCGGCTCACCGCACCACCATCCATGTTGGCCGTCTGCGCTTCTGTGGATCAGAGCACGAGCAGCAATTGCACCACCCGTAGCGAAAAAGGTCAAGGTTGCTACAACCATGGAATATTGGAAGAATCTCCTGGCGTGAGGACTAAATTCCTCGGAATCCGTGCTGTCTTCGTCGGATCTTCTTCTCTTAGTTACGGGCAGTGGCTTGCCTCCAGGGCCTCTAACGGTGGGCACGACTACATCCTCCTTACGCATAGCGGTGTAGACCGAATGGGTGGCGCCGATGGTGATAAAGGCCAGGAGGAGGAGGTCCGGATAGAGGTACTGGGTAATGTCTCGAACCCTCTCCGCCGGGGAGTCGGGAGGGCTGGTGATGACTTCAGCCATCTTGGTCTGTGAAACGTGCAAAGTCAGCATAGATATTCACGGATACATAATGACTGTACAAATCGGACGAGGGCATTGCACTGCATGCTGCAAGGCGTGCTTGACGTACATATTAGTGACGGCAGTGCTTGCACTGGGTCATTGCCGCAGCTGCACGAGATCACGACCCCCCAATTGCTTCAAGCAGCAGAGCACGGAACTGCCTGGCTGCGATGCTTGTCTACGGTGATAGTGATTTCAAGAAATCAACAAGAATTGAAGGTCAAGTGTTCTATGCTCGGCTCGAGTTAGTGGGATACCGAGTCCATGTTCTGGTGGGGCTGGTCACCAGACGGTGTTAGTGGCGAAAGCCACACCTCTGGAGCACACTGACTCGAGACTAGCGTACCTAGACAGAAAAAAAGGGACTCCCTCTGCGTAGTCTATGAGCGAGCAAGTGACGAGGCACTGCTCGGTCTAGCCAGGATCTGCGCCAGGGGGATTATAGGTGCAGTGCTGGCAGCGGGGACCCTTTGATGTCAGAGCTATTAGGGTCCGGCGTAGTGAGCTGACGGGCTCTTGTTGAGTCCTAGGCGACGGGGTACAATGAAGTGGGTAACTCTATGGCCTCACGGGGGGGAAGGGGGGAGTAAAAAGACAATTGCAAACGAGCGTATGTTTACTATGAATAAAAGTCGGTTAAAGGAGGTGTTGTTGTAGAAAGGTCGGAGGATCTCAAAGTTGTAGCGTGTCGCACAAAAAAAATCGACGAAGGAAGTATGTAAAGTAAGTAGAACAAGGGATCCGTATGGGTGGGCAGGGTAGCAGCAGGGACTGAAAAAGGTGGGATGTGCCTGTCTTGATTCTTGCCAAATTCAGATCAGGTAACCCGAACCCAGGGTAACTGATCCTTGCAAGATAGGTCGGTAGAGACTGGAGTTGTATTGTATTGTAAACTAGCAGCAGGACTAGTGTGTGGTGTTGTTTGAATAAAAACGGTGCTGGCCCGCTAGAAATTTTAGAAGTGGAAAGGGGCGTGTCAGATAGTCGTGATAGTAGCTAGTGACGGACGAAGATACAAAGGTCAAGTAGTTGGGAAAAGGTGGTGTGAGTGCGAAGAAAGATGTGGGAGGATAGAATTGGCACCCGGGCTTCTAGACCCGAACTGCTAGATGCACGCTGATGGGGAATCAACTGAACAATGATGAGCTGTCGGTAGTCGCGGTGGGAGTCGCCGTTGCGGGAGGACTTTTACTTTGTATTGTGACTTAAAAGTGAGTATCTGCTAAGTCCTTTTCCAGGTTCCTTACGTGTCGAAGAAGTACCGGGTACGAATTCAATACCAGGGCGCTCTGGGGCTCCAGGGCTGTCTAGCAAGCAATAGAAGCTATCCTCCTAGGAAATCCAGCTGTTAGAGACCTGGCAGAAACAACTTGACACATGCGTGCGTTGACAAGGGAAAAAAAATTGGACCGTCAAAGAACAATAGGTGATTTAGATGTAGCCGTAAAGACCCAAATATCCCCCTAGCTTATTGATGCCAATGTCGAATAGGGAGATATGGTTTGTCAGAGAGCCTTACACAAAGTAGCCAAACGGCTTGTAGCCTTCTCACCGCCTTGCATCTAGCTCTGCTCTGGAGAGGGTCGAGGTTGTGATTGCAGCGCACCTGCATGCATGAGAGTCTTAGACTTATTCGGTTGACAGGGGTATTTCTGGGCAGTGCTCTGGATCTAGCCTAATAAATAATAATCATAAAGCTGTCCTTGATGGTGGGCTTTTCAGAAAAGAAGGTGTGGTGGGGTTTGTGCTCGTGGTCCGTGGTCCGTGTTCCATATGCCTCGTGCTGTGGCTGTGGAATGGGGAACGTGGGAAAAGAGAGGAAAGTGTATATTATACCACTTGGTTGTACAAGGCGGTATACATAAGACTTTTTCAAAAGCACAAACTTCAGGTTGCCTGAAAATAGCGTTCCAGATAGAGACTTCGCCTGTGGGAGACGACGATAATAGCCTTTTTGACAATTGCAACCCTATGTGAGCCGACGGACCATGGACCATAGTGGATATGGAAGATGGGACGATCCCTAATATATAGATTAGCAACGCGTCACTAGGTTATAGGAGAGCTCAAGAACTTCTATATCCATCGGTAACTCGTGCTCCCATGACGACCTACTCTTCAGTGTAACTGACAGCTCTCCCAAGTAGCCGCACCTGTCCCAATATCACTAGGATTGGAGGCTTTCGTGCAAGGTTGTCCTGCAGCCGAAGGTAGGTAATCTGTGTTGCGCGCTTTGTGTGACATTCCCAGTAGGTACGTTTGACAAAGTAATACCTATAGGGCAAGTATATGGGTGGTATCTGTCTCAATGCTTGTTTCGAAACTTCCACTTGCCCAAAGAGCACAAGGCACAGAGTACATATCGTACATGCATGTTATGTAGAGAGCCAGTTTGTATGTACTTCGAGTAACCCCCCTCCCCTATTTCCATGGGGGCATCGGGGACATGATAGGGTCGTAACTACCTGAATAGACGAGAGCTGATCAACTAGATCATCTGATACTCGACGGCCAGTAAAGCTTAACATAATGGATGCGAGCCAACTGTCCCGGCTCAATTCGGATAGAGTCGCAACTATTGTACAATTGTACGTAAGAACACTTGTTAGATGCAGCCCCTGCTAGGAGGTTAAAGAAACCTCAGAGGGCGTATCGGTATCTTGATGTCCCGAGTACCTTAGTACTGTCCCGCCATGGCTGGTCTTTGACCATCCTAGTTGCCGTATTAGGTAGGATTGTGAAGAAAATGGGAGAGGTAGACTCCTACCTCCGAGTATCACATATCACATAGTATCTTATAATTGGAGAGTTTCTTCAAGGGTATTAGGAGTATCGTGGGCACTTGCTTTCTCTCCTAAGCGTACTCTTTTTAGATATCCTAGTCTTCCCTCAAAATCTGAAGAACTGGGCGAAGTGCCCAATTTGGAAGAGGGAAGGGGGGATAGGAAATAAAGAAATAACGACAGAAACAAACCGGGACGGCAGATGAGGCGTGTGCCTTCACCGACTGCGTCATTACCAAGCTTCGACATTACTTTATTCATCCAGCTCCAGATCACCAATCCGGTCTCCTCATCGCCGTCGCTTTCACGAGCCTAGACACTGACGACTTCAACCGGACGGGACACTCATCCCACTAGGTTAGCAAGCTTTTCTGCACCTCAGCTTCCCTGCATCTCGCTTGTCTGTCCCGGAGTCTGTCGAGGCTGGCTCAGTATGTCTTGGCGCTCAATCCTTACTGGTCGTCCTCCTGACCGACTCCTTCGATAAGGCACGATAAGATCCAAACCTGGCGACCGGTCTGGGAGTGGATACCGACATTCATGCAGTCAGATTCTGAGAATCGACAACAAATGCCTGCCGACCAGAATCCCATGTTGCTCATGTCCATCAGCTTTCCATTTGCGGAGTTCGGCTCCGAGTCCGTGTAATAATAAGTGTGGTATCCGCCCGCCGAGGCACTTAGTCGTCCTGGGGCGTCCTGGGTCCTAATTCCTGAATTCTGCAATTCCGTACTTCTCATCTCCGCCATGCGTTCCAACTTCGCAACGTGTCATACAGCAGCCTACAGCGAGCCACCGGCAAATCGCAGTAAGCCATTGGCAAATTTGGGATGACATGGATGGGAGTAGCGCCCCCACCCCCGGCTTGGTGCCATGCTTTGCTATCATAACAAATTGGCGGGTATATTAGTGTCCCTCACTATTGAGCACTATTTCCCGCTGCCATGAGATATTGGGTACAGATGCAGTCCAAAGCTGGTACGCTTACCTGTAACTTCGGAGCACGGCTGCAGAGCCCGTGTGATAGCTCATGGAGGTGCCTCTAGTGCTGCCATCCACACCGAGAATTAAAGGGCCGCTAAACACTTCTGCCGCGTGGGTTGGACAGGCATGACTTGCAGCTAGGAGAGAGCAGGCACGGTCCGCTTCAAGGGCCACCTCGGCTAACTCTCTTAATAAGTCTGCGACAGCGTATGTCCTGCAGCTGGGACGTAGATTCGACCGCTTGGCGCTCTTGTCTGACATCCTGCATGCTCAGGTGGACAAAGACCGGCAGCGGTTCTGTCTCACAAGGCTGAGACCGCCTGGGGCAACTTGGCACAAGTTTATTGAATAGCTTGCTGGTTGGAATCATCGGAGTGTTTGCGGGGAAAACCACCCCGATCCCTATTGAAAGCCGGAGGAACCTTCAGGCACCATGAAGTCAGAAAATAGGAAAACTGGAGTCAGTTTACCAGATTTAGGTGTCACCGCCATCCACGTAAAAAATGCTGCCCAGCTTACGCCGAAGAGCCTCCCCATACCTAACGACTTCCTGTATCGGAATGACGTCTAAAAACACTTGTCTATGAGGGGTTTATGCAGTAACTACTGCAAGCACTACAGCAGCAGATTCTAGTTTTAGGAAAAGCTGCGGGTCTTCGAGTGAAGATGTTGAAAAAGTAGAAGGGGGGAAATCGGCGGTTCCGTCAATTGGTAAGAGTAGGTGGTCTTCGCCAACCAGGTTTCGGTTCATACCCTAAGAATAACCACCACTAATCGGTAGGCGCAAGACATAGACGGACTTGCAGGTGATACAAACCCTACCAATGGTTTGATTCTGATGCAAATATATGTATCCCTGGCTCTAGGACTTGCAGTCGGGAGTTGACATGGCTCATGGTTCGGTTGCAGATGCCAATGTCACGTATTTGCGGCTCTCTATTTCTGTTAGTGGCAACGTCCTACCGTAGTGGGAGTGCTCTCATAGAAAATATCAATCCACGTGTATCGAGGATACTGACGTACGAACCTAACCGCCGTCGGCTTTGTCGAAGAACAATCTGGCTCTAGTGCTGCATACAAACGGCGGAGCATCGTCACGAGGTATATTGAATAGCGGCCAGATCTCGTGTATAGTGGTTGGGCTAACGAGTGAGGAAAGGACGTGGCAGCGATTAGCCTTTACGTGCCGTGGAAATGAGCGGACGCTGCATTCAAATCTAAACGTGGATAGAGGGGCTGCATGATGCTTCTCTGCAGGTTGTTGTTGTTGTTGTTGAAGAAGATGATTGAATGACATGTTGTCCCACGTCCTGAGTGGATATGTGGGAACAAGAGATAGAAGGAAACAACATCGGACCAGATTGGACAGGAGCAAGAGCAAGGCAGCCTCGCGCCTTCCGAAGTGTACTTTCATGTTGATCTAAGGGTTCAACCTTTTATCACTTGTCTACAAAGTATGCCCTTCAGATGTCATTACGCTCGCCAATGCTTTGCTGGTACTTGAGATATCAGTATCTAAGGTACCTACCTACATGTATGTATGCCACAACAGCACGGCGGCAATTGTATATCCCTAGATTATACATGTAGGAAGGTGCCAGAACAGGCAATGAAGTAGTTCCTTCAAAATTTATTAAGGTTCTGGACTAACCTATAGCTTATCTAGGCTCAGCAAGAAACTTTCAGAGGGTGTAGTTGCTCACCCATTCAATGTTGACTGACTCATCCTACCTTATTCCATGTCTTACCAATCCCCTACTCACATGTTTCATGGCGGGTACGGTAACCTACCTACGCTATCAGCATGTTCCTTAATGGATCTACCCCAGCTTGACTTACATGTAATTTGTCACATTCAAATCTGCTGCGGGTGACTTGCCGCCCTTCATGCGTGGCTGCCGTGTCAAGCCACCAAGAGTACATCACCCACCAGACCGAGTTTACTTCCCCTGTTCGTGGACTACACCATCAATACGACGCCTCTTCTAAGGCTGAGCTTTGGTGTACCAGTCTTTACTACAAAGGGGCCCAACCTGATACGTCAGCTGAGGCGGCAGCCGGTGTAGCAGATCGGTTAGGTTGTTCATTGGGCGATAGCTATACGATATACAGAGCAGGGGATTCCCCCACTTAGGCGTCGTTGATGCAAGCTCTCGGCATTAGCAGAAGCACCTACGCCCAGTACCCGCTTTTCGAAAGCATGGAGGGTGCATTGGTTGATCTCAGATACTTCCTACATACATAGATGGCAGTAGATCTTGTGCAAATCTAGGAAGGTGTGAGCAGACGCGAGTTAATCTCCGAAAAGGCCCAGGTAGCAAGGCAAGAATCTCAGCCTTCCCCCTATTTTTATCTCGCCACCTACAGCTTGCAGGGGGCTAATGGGCCTTCGTCATTTCTTCGACTTGAGATAACTACAATTTATTCGTTGACACGCTCGCTGCCCAAGCATCGAGAGGACCACTTCAGCTACAGAGCCCAAAGGCCAACAATGGATACCTCATTATTCCTCCTTCAGATACGTATAATTAGCATTCCAATGAGACGGAGCTGGGGCTAGCTCTTCGCCACACCTCCAACGGCCCTAACATCCATACTTCCTCATTTAGCTTGCTGCAGATGCAGGCCGCACTACCTAGTCTGGCCCTCGATTTCCAGCAACCCGGTAGCCTCCCATGCGGCCCGTGTCTGGTCATGCTGCCTGGGTCGTGCGTGTGGGTGGTTGACCCCCAAGCCCCGGTTTCCTGCAAGCCGGAACCAGCCGGCGCCACATTCATACCGACTCTGCATAGTGTAACCCCCCGGATCTTGGATGACCCTAGGACATGCGTTTTGCATCTGGCCCAGTCCACTCAGAAGCCCAGAGCACGGGTGCCCGGCGCGGGGGCTACTGCCAGGCTAAGATCGGGTAATATCGTCGTGGGGGGCATCATCCCTGGTGATCGTTCTAGTCAGTGTTCCCGTACATAAGAGCTAACGACGCCTTCGCAAAAACCTGACACGATACCCCTATCCGACGATGCTTACTGTGAGACCTCAAGACGCTACTGCTGCATATAACTGGTCGCGCTCTCAGAATATCCAATCACGACTTCTTGGTGACATTCTAGAACAGCTGCGCGTGACAGATCGAAACCGGCTTGCCCCGTTAGTTGTGCCACTTGAAGTTATAATCCTACTCTTATGCCCGGTCTCCTATGATATGACCGTTCGACACGACCTTCTGCCATTGACCATATGACCAAGTATTCCGCAGAGACTTGCCTATCAAAGAGCGGCTCGCTGAGGTGAGGATCCATTCGAGATAATCTTTTCACATTAGACTACTTCAGCAGGGCAATATTCTAACTCAAGTCCACGCAGCTACCCGAGCCGCGTTTGCGTTCAACGAGAACCACGATGGCGAAATACGATAATGTTCATGATCACTAGCACATGTGTATCAACTGTCCTAGGCTCTAGTCCCGGCGGATGATAGCAATACGTTCCGAGGCGATACCTGGGGGGTACTTTGTGTTCTATTCACAGCTACCTTCCCATATTCCAGCGCCCTAAATCAGAAGTCCGTTGAAGAACGTGGAACAGAGATGATATTATTACTAGGCGTCGTTAGCCGGGTACTATAACCCGTGGGTAGCCTTTTAAAACGAACGTCAACCAGGTTGATTGAATACTGGAGACCCTTATTTCAGCACGCCGAAGCGAGTTCCGGAAAAGGAAGAGATATATGCAGGGTGAAGGGCGAGACGAAAAGATCCATAAGCCTCTCAGCGTCGAGAATAAGCGGCCCCAGTCCGATGAAACGGCATCAACCACGTATGTACGTCAAGTTCCTCAGCCCATGCGTGTCTTAGATCAGAAGGACATTAGACTTGGCAATGCTTGCGGTGACAACAGCAGGGCGGATACACACTAATGACTTGGTGCAGATCACAGCAAGCAGCGGGGCTGCGAGAAGCCTAATTTCACGACCAATCGTCTTCGAGCAACACCAGATGCCAATCTCACTGTAACCGCCATCTCTAAGTACCTTCTTTCATCCAGACCGACTTTTTTAGCTTCGAAATTGCCCATCGGCCCGCTTGTTCATCGAGGCCTGCACTACAACATCATCATCCCGACCAAGCCTGGTAGATGCGCCAGATCACATATCATATTACGGGGAAGGAGCCCAACGATGCAAAGAATCGGTCATTTGGACCAGCCAGGGAAACGGACCCCTTAGCGCGACCGTAGTGCGAGGTCTCAAGCAAGATTAGCGAATAGTGTCAAGGTCGCGGCTGATCCGGCTAACTTTGATTCGCCATCCATAGACAGACTCAAATGCAAGAATCCTTACACTGCAGCATATAATAAAAATGAGAAGTAATAGTCGGTGTGAAGTATCTTTCACCTACAAATGCGAATTAGGAGATATACGCCGAAGATATCTCTTGAAAGATCACAAGTAATAGTGGCATATTTTGGTAGCGGAAACCGCTAATTCAACTACTATACGGCTCTGGCCTGGACTTTAGGACGTGAAGCAGGCGCTTGGTATGTAAGATTGATGTAAGGGTGTTACTCATCCTAAATGAATATTCAGGTATGTCAGATTCTCAATGCAATGACGGATCACACTGGGATACGATTCTGACGTTGCAATGTTCTCGATTTGAGGGTGCCAAGACTTCAATTCTGCTTGCATTCAAGATGTCATGTGGACACACCATTCTCGGTGGTGAAAACCAGCGAGAAGAGTATTAACGAGAGGGAAGTCTACATTCACTATCACTGATCCTAACTGCGCACGACGTACTACTTATAGATTTTTTCACTTTTAAAATCGTATTAAGCTTTATATTGTTTTCGAACTTACTTCGATCTTGTTCTAACGAGTCTACATGACTAGGTATTGAATTCGTAGGCACGGAATTATTGTGTGCTACTTTCTTCCTGCTGAAACGTTTATTCCCATTTGGAAATTTATTGCATTGGCATCTTACTTCTGGTTTTTTTGGCTAGCCTATTTCTTTGATGAATGCCACACGAGAAGTACTTCGACACTAATCAACTCCAAATCGTATTTACTATCTAGGTAGAGTATCAATATGCGGACAGCTTCAATGACAGCTCATTTCGACAATCCACGACTGCAACTTTCGGGCACAATCACATTGATGCACATCGTCTTATAAAGCAAGGGGCTTTGGGCGTGGGTAAGACTGGACAAAATAGTTAGGTAAGGACCTATGTCAACGATGTAAGATCGAAATAAGTCCTTATGCCTACCTATCTAGGATCGAGACTTAGCTTTGTGAGGAGTGACAAGTATTAAGTGCTTATATTCGAATTTAATTCGGATGGCGGTAAGGATAAATAAGCCTTCAATGACATATCACTATGCTGCTTTCCCATTCCATCGAAGAGTTGTAACTGTTAAACTACCAAAATAGTTCAAGGGGAAAAATAGATACTTTGTATATCACTGAGAGCTAGAATACTGCATATACGCAGGTGTCGCCTTGAAACGCAATTAACAACCTTAGATAGAGGTTGTGTAACTTTGGTCCTTATGGTAATCTAAAAGTATTTTGAGAGCCTCGAGACAAATCGCTCGCCTTCATATACATACATGTACCTACATATATGTACATAAGAGTTCGAGGATGTTGAGGTACATATGATACGTACAGTATTACCTTGGTACCGAAAAGGGGATGCTCTACGTAGAGTGGCTGGCTCTAGCCCCTATTAGTAACACACTAGCCACACTTCTTAACTGGAAACTTTTCGGTCCCGCACAAGCGGCTAAGCCTGACCCTTGGCACGGGACGGAAGCTGACGACGGAATGTCCAGGCGCTTAGAGTTGGAAGCCCCACACTCTCCTGCCTTAGACTATCCACTTATTACGAAGCTATTTCAGCCTCGCCCTGGCAAACTTTCCCGATAATTGTCAGCCTCGTCCTCAACTTTCCAATCCAGCGAACTAATAGTCCCGCACGGCGAATTGCTATAGCTTGTACTTATTTGCTTATAAAACCCACTCCCTGCAGAATTCTGGAAGACGCTCGCGAATTCTTAATCGCTAAAAAGGAAGAAGAAAAAAAGCCCTTCCCTATACGTTACTTTGCATTCGTGGCGCTTCGAAAATCACATTCCACTCCAAAAGCCGCCACTAGCTTCGGTAGCCTGCTCACACCACCCGCCCGTCCGAGCCACTTATACGGCCTACCTAACCTGCCACTTCCTCACCAAGAGAAGAAGCACCATTCTAGAGGAGGAGGAATACCCCTCTATCCTACCATACCACACAACCCACTGACACAATGTCGCACCCATCGCAAACACCAGTCAAGGTCCCTGCGTCAGCGACGGCCTACACGCCCGCGACGCAGGACCAGGATCTGCGCTCGCAGATCAATGCGTTGCTCATAAAGGAAGGATACGTTAACAAGTACGTTTTCAAACCCCCCCAAAATCTAAGCCACAACTAGACAGCACCGAGCCGGGGCTAACAAGTCGTCCCCATAGAATCCAAGAGCACCTCCTGCACTCCCTCAACGCGCACCCCTCCAACTGGCCCTCAACAGTACAATCGCATGCGCTCACGCTTCTCCGCTCCGGCGACGTAACCACATTCCCAGCGCTCGTGCGCCGGGTCCTCGAAGATGTGCGCCACGACACCACCGCCGCCGCCTCCTCCTCCTCCTCCTCCACCTCCACCTCCACAACCGAGAATGGGACGAACGGCGGCGAAGTAAACGGGTCTAGCGCCAACGCCGCCACCAACGGGGCCAGCAAGGCGAACGGCGCTCCCAGCAGCAGCAGCGGCACAACAGAGGGCAGCCTAGCCATACCGCAGGCGGTCATAGACGCCGTGTTGAAGGTGACGCGGGAGTGTTTGGAAGCCGTGGCGGAGGTCGACGACGGCGCGACGGCGGGCTAGGAGCTGCGTAGTAACGCGTCGAGCGCCACGTTAGGACGAGACTCCTCACCGGCGTCGGCCTAGGGGTCGCAGGACCAGGACCAGTACCAGGACCAAGATAAGCATGCGCGGAGTAGCGTCGCCGCAGCCCAGGGGAGCAACGATGAGGATACGATATATTGTGCGTTCAGTACAAGGCGGTGATTAAGTTACGTCAGGTTGGAGTTGTATACATAGCACGATACGGACGCGGATGATTAGATAGGTATGAGGGGATATTCTTCTTCCTGCATTACGCAGTTGTTTTTGCAAATTCAGAATGGCATAGGGGGGGTCAGGGAGCATTGGCGTTAACAACAGGCGCTGATTTTATGAAGGAGGCAGGAAGGCATCTGTGGATCATCCTTTTTCGCTTTGATCCGCAGCAATAGCAGTTACTATCTCACTGTTCTGAATAAGACTTATTGCTATCGTTGTCTAGTGCTTCTGCAATCATAGCGTGCGAAAATCCACCCTTTGTAATCGGCAATATGGAACTTGTCAGAAGTTGAATTACAAGCGTTACAATGTGTGTGCAGTTACAATTGCCCAGGTTGTGTTATACTACCTCAATAACGACATCGTCATTTGCAGTGTACTTATTATTTGGAAACGAAGAAGATTAGAAAAGAAGTCAATTTATGAGTCTATCGTAAGCTATCTGATCTGTTACCATAGCGCACTATGTCGTATGACCACCACATCTCATCCCAAGAGGATGATAGAAATGGTTTTCCATGTTCGTCCAAGGTCAACCGGTCATACCTATCAATGCGTAAGGAAAATCAGCTCATTCCGCAACTAGCATTTCACCGCCACCAGTCTATCAGAAAGGTGAATCCCTTTCACAAGCCATACTAAGAGGCATGGACACTGGCATCAAACCTAGGTCTCGAGAGGCGGGTTGTATTGCGAATTATGTTGAGACGTACGGTGAATAGAGGAATTAGAGTACAAGTGCGATTTTGAGCGACTGTTGGGTTAGACTTAGTCATATAGACCATCGTCGTCACCGGCTTGGCCGAAGTTGTTGTCGTTGCCAGAGCCAGCACCAGCAGCAGCTCCAGCGGACGGGAACTGGAAGAACGCGCCGGGTCCGGCATTCTTCATTTGCTGTGCGAAAGCCTCGTAACGGCGAATCTCAACATCGTTGACGGATCTTCGGGCCATTTGCATGGCCTCCTCGAAATGACGTCTCGTCAGCTCAGGAACGGGGTCCTCAACTTCCTCATCCACATCCATGTCGCCGGCGCCCTCGGCCTCACGTGCACGTTGACGCTCGATTTCGAGGGTGATGGATTCCTTAATGGCAATCTTGACGGCTCGTTGCGTGATGAAGCCAAGATCGGCACCGGAGAAGCCGTGAGTCTTAGATGCGATGTAGTTAAGGTCAACATCAGCAGCGACGGGGGTCTTGCGAAGCTGAGCCTTAAGAATGCTCAGACGACCAGCCTCATCGGGAAGAGGAACATATATAAGCGAGTCGAGACGACCAGGTCGGCACAGAGCAGGATCTAATTGCTCGGGTCTGTTCGTTGCTCCAATGACGAAGACGTTCTTCTTCGATGTCATGCCATCCATTTCTATTGTCCAATGTTAGCTGTGTAAAGTCGAAAAATGAGCTCTGAAGAAACTTACCAGTCAAAAGCTGATTGACAACACGATCAGAGGCACCACCGGCATCGCCCACAGATCCACCACGAGCCTTGGCAATCGAATCCAGCTCATCCAAGAAGACTACACAAGGGGCAGCCGCACGAGCCTTGTCGAAAATGTCTCGGATGTTGCTCTCAGATTCACCAAACCACATACTCAGCAACTCGGGACCCTTGACGGAGATGAAGTTCGCCGCGCACTCGTTTGCGACAGCCTTGGCCAACATGGTTTTACCGGTACCAGGTGGGCCATAGAATAGAACACCACGAGATGGGGAGAGACCAAACTTGAGAAACTTCTCGGGGTGGTCGACTGGGTATTGGACGCTCTCCTTGAGATCCTGCTTGACCTCTTCCAGACCTCCAATATCTTCCCAGCGAACGTTGGGAACTTCGACAACCGCAACTTCGCGAAGAGCAGAGGGGTTCGAGACGCCCAAGGCGAATCTAAAGTTCTCCATAGTGACACCCAGCGAGTCCAAAACCTCGGCGTCAATGGTATCTTCATCGAGGTCGATAAGATCCATCTTCTCTCGGATTTGCTGCATAGCAGCCTCCGAGCAAAGAGCTGCGATATCGGATCCAACATAACCGTGTGTCTCGGCGGCAATCTGCTCCAGATCAACATCGTCGGCGAGCTTCATATTCTTCGTATGAATCTGAAGGATCTCCAGACGACCGGTGGGGTCAGGAATACCAATATCTACCTCACGATCGAAACGACCGAAACGTCTCAATGCGGGGTCGATAGAGTTGGGACGGTTAGTGGCAGCCATGACAACAACGTTGGAGCGAGCCTTCATGCCGTCCATGAGGGTGAGTAATTGAGAGACAACACGTCGCTCGACCTCGCCGTTCGTCTTCTCTCGCTTGGGGGCAATGGAGTCGATCTCATCGATGAAGATGATAGCGGGCGAGTTCTTCTCCGCCTCTTCAAAGGCCTTACGAAGATTTGACTCAGATTCACCAGCCATCTTGGACATGATCTCGGGGCCATTGATCAGGAAGAAAAAGGCGCCAGTCTCGTTGGCAACAGCACGAGCCATCAACGTCTTACCGGTACCGGGAGGACCATAGAGCAAGACACCACGCGGGGGCTTGATACCGATAGACTTGAAGAGCTGAGGATGACGTAATGGCAGCTCAACCATTTCTCGGATCTGGGCCATTTGCTTGCGGCAACCACCGATATCGTCGTAGCCAACCTCATTGAGGTTGTTCTCCTCTTCTTCACGCTGGATGGGCTCACCCTCGCAGTGAATGACAGTGTCTTGCGCAACGATGCCGAACTCTGGAGGGTCGACCTCGACCACCTTGAACTCCACTTGTCTCATACCACCACGAACGATGAATAGATCACCTTGGCGGACGGGTCGGTATGCTTCTCGGAAGTACGGGGCAAGGAAGACATCGAAGAGTGAGCCGGTCAAGCCCTCAACAGTATCGGCAATGGGGAGGACCGCAATGCGCTTGGCCTATTGATATAATCAGTAAGGAGTTGTAAAATATAGCTTTTTCTCAACAGTAAATGTAACTTACATATTTGATGTCCGGGCACGGGTGGATGGTGACAATATCGCCATGCTTGACCCGCAAGTTGTGGCGAACGACTCGGTTAAGTCGAGCGCTACCGTCATCAAGGTCGTCATCGGCAAGGACAATTAGAACAGTGTCCTTTCTCTTCTTGCCTCGAACGAGGACAGTGTCACCCCGGAACAGCTGGAGCTGTTCCATCGTGTTGTTCGATAAAGCGATGATAGAGTTGTCATCGTTAACAGCATCGGTGACCCTACGCATATCAGTTAGTAAATGCCAACTACGATGACTTGGGAAAGTAGTGGTACGTACATTAGCTGGTTAGGCTTCTTCTTCTTCTTGAGAATAGCCGTTGCGACATCGTTCTCCTAGAAGCAGTTAGTTTGCAAGTCCGTTTCGGAGTAATGGTTGTTATCGTACCTCTTTGGGCTCAGCGCCGGAGACGTCGCTAGAAAGAGGTCAGCCCAAGTCTTGATTCGTACCAGAATTGTTTTGCAATATTGTGAAACTTACGCCAAGTTCACCTTCTTCTTGTGCTCGTGTTCGGGAGCCATATTGTTTGCTATGGAAATGAAGGTGTTTGTTGAGAATCGGTATTGAGTGGGTGAAAGTTGTGCGAAAAGAGGGTGGGGTTTGGGAGATTTTATAGGAAAAATCGCAGAGGAACCTTGATCGTCCTCAGTGATTGTGGATGATTTGGGAGTTGAAAAGGACACGGCGATGATAGAGGAGGGATGGTGAATGTGGGAAGAAGTTGATGAAGTTCGGAGGTTTGATTGTTCTGACGGCTCAGTGTTTGAGCTGTTGATGACGAGAGGTAGAAGGAGCTCGGACCAAGTGGCCTAACCTAACGTCCGCCACACCTTCCAATAATTTCTACAGCCTGAACAAGTCAGATTTATTACCTGGAAACCAGGGCTTACTAACTGATAAACTTTATCGACAGGCAGACAACTTGGCTACGCAATCAGGCACTGTAGGTACCTGCATACGTACCTAGGCAACACTGTGTTGCGACTACCTTAACAATCTTTGTAATTGCTTCTTGCCTCGTCAATTTGTGCACCGTCCTTTGAAAGTGCGGGAAATCACTTTTGAGATCCAGTCATTAACGGTATATCAGACAATTCGCAATTGGATTAGATTCATATAATCTAAGTGCTATATCCCACCTCATACCTAGCAGGTATAAATACACCTGGATTTATCCTTTGAAGCGGAAAGACAAGACGAAGTTTTATTTTTCACATGCACATATCCTTATCCCTTTGATCAGCCTATCTCTACGCAACACAATGAATCTTTGCCCAGGATCACAGAATAAAGTTTTACATATGTAGTTGCTCATGCATCCATTGTAAGCAGCCCACCTATAACCCACCTAAACTACACGTTAGGTACCTACCAGGCAAGCCGGCAAGATTACGTCGCCCAGTAACATGAGTGGAAGTCACCATGGAATGCGCTCAATTCACCAGGACTTGCAAGGCTCAGGGAATGAATCTTAACCTGCTTCTCGGAAAGAGCCTCATAGTTTTTCGTAAGGACTTCAGCACTCAGAGCACTCAGCCTTATCTTCTCTCAAACATTACCCCGCAGAGAGGGGATATGTGGAAATATGTACCATACCTACCTCTATTAAAAATTACTCGAATAAATTTCACTTTTGTTTGAGCTGCATGCCGTATGGTAATATACTGGTTTTATTCTATCATAACAACAGTGTCTTCTCTATTCCTCAATTTACCAGAACACATCTAACACATATAAGACATGATTGCTTTCTCTCAATCAGTAGCATCACTTCTGCGACAACATCCCTATAATTCATGTGTTCATTATCGAAATAGATATCAAAGCAAGGAGCAGGGACAAATGAACGCACTGGGAATACATATTTGTATCAAGATTAACTCAACACTAATTAACATAGAACACGACAATATGTCTTCTTTTACAGGCTCATGGACTAGGAAGAGGGTCACTACTAGCGAGGGCAGGGGTATGTTGAAGTCCCTCCATGCAGATAGCGTCCTTACTTACCTAGGTAGGTAGGTCATTCAAGAGTCCAAGGGTCCCAGAAGAATTCAGTATCAAGAATCATAAATACCTACATATATTCCACTTCGCAGAAAAGCAATCTGTACCTCCGATCTCGAGTCCACAAGTTGAAAGCCATTGTGCATGTTCGATCTTTCGCGTGAGTGATTAACACATAGCCAATCGAACTACACCGCTATAAGCGGCAGCTCTTTGGGTGAAAGTCCGCGGCACATGACTTTTGCTTGCAGCTGGGAAAGTTGCCGACATTCGCCTGTTACCCCATACAGCAGCAATGACATCATTTTCATCAATCTCTTCTACTATCTTATCTTTTCTCAGACTCACCTCGCAGTAGGATCTACCCTAGGCCACAACCCATAAAAATATGGTGCGTTGCGTCCAATACCCATGAAAATTCCAGCATCTGCTTTCAGTTTCTAACAATAATACCTTCCACGACCTATGCCGACGAGAAGCGATCTCAGCGAAAGCCGTCGCCAACCACGCTGAGACGTAGCAGCGTAAAATTACTGGTCGTCACCAGGGCAAAGGAAAAAATTTTGCAAGACAGAGAACATATATGTATGTGACACAACATACATACACTAGTATCAGCCTTGCTCGATGAGTTACGGGTATGGCTAACATTCCCCACATCGAATCCATTGTCCAATGAGGTGGGGCATGATGGAAATGTCCGTGATAAGTCGACGGCGCCTTTCCCGAGGACCCAGATATGATATACAAAGTTGGTTCGAGATCTTGTCTAAGCTAGGCAGGCACAAGGAGCGAAATCATGAGACCATTCTCCATGCCGAGAAGTATATCTTAGCAAGCTAATAACGTACTAGTGTGATCTAAATAAACAGCTTCAACACCATGTCGAAGCATCGTTGTGCATACTGGCTCCACCATTATCAAGCAAGGTAGCTAGCTGCATGACCAGGGTTCATGGGCATGTTTGCGTCTATCTGTTTCTAAATATCGCTTGTCAAGTCCTTCTCGCTTTTCTTTTATCTCGACTGCTCTTCAACGCCTCTTCAAACTCTTACTTTTCTCCTTTCGCTAGATCTTGTCGTTGTAGAGTAGTTCAAGCCGATCCCATGCCTCTCTAGCCCCTCTTCCATAGTGACGCCAAGAATCATTTCGTTCAGTATTCAAGGCCTGGATTTCTAATAACCTGTACGCAAGCCCACCTCGCGACGATCCGGGCCCTATCCTCCTGCGACACTTTGACAGTCTTGTAAACTAGGAATTCAGCAATGGCTTCGAGACAGCCTACAACCTGGGATGAGTACCATCGCGGGGCATCTCCTGGTCGAAGTGATAGTTTGTCGTCCATTGGCAACCATAGCGGCCGCTCCGAGGACCAGGCCCTATTAAGTGACCAGAGCGGTAATGGATATGATGAAGAAAGGCAGCAGCGTAGAGAACGAAGGTTCGCAGTTTCGCTATCGATCTATTCTTACGTAGGCTAATTGTATCGGTTTCCAACAGACCGTCCATAACGAACCACTTGGCTGCGCTTGCCGATATTGGTGGAGTAAACAGTATTAGATCGTTTGGTCGGAGCTGGCAGCGAGCCGCCGGCTTCCCGGAGATCATACCGCAGCAACCAAACTTTGTATTTGCTCCCGATCAGGAACCAGTTCAGACGGTGGACCCTAGCCCGTACGCTAGACGCGATATCGAAGCAGACCAAAGGACGTCTCTTTTGAGAAGAGATTTGGCGGAAGCGCATTCATCCGACAATATCGACTACGAGGAGCCTGGGCCCGCCGGAACGTCTCCGTCGCGAACCGAAGGTCAGGAAGGCGAGCGTAAACCCTTTGGTGGTGACCTTTACAGAACGACATCATCGTCTGGCTCCGTCCGAAGTACCTCGATATTCTCAACACCACCACATCTAGCAGTTCCTCCCCTGGTTGGTAGCTATGGGTCTATTCGAAGCTACGGCACCGTGGAATCAGCGGCAAGTCATGGTTCTATGGTTCATGCCGCCGACCTCTGGCGCCAGCAACGAGAAACAGGCGCTAATTTGCCCGATGGAGAACGCCCACCTATACTAGTGAAAGAGGTTGAACAAGAAGGGAAAATCGTGCTGCAAGTGTCTGGCCAATCAACTCTACCTCAAACAGTTGTGAATTCGACCAAGTAAGTGGCTTTCTTGGTTCCCTGAAGAGTCCGATGTTAATTCCCGAGTCAGTGTCTTGATCGGTGTTGGCTTACTGAGTCTTCCAATGGGTCTGAAATATGCTGGCTGGATTTGTGGAATGATCGCACTATGCTTGTGCGCCGCAGTAACTAGCTGGACGGCGAGATTATTGGCGAAATGCTTGGATCTTGACCCTACCATGATCACATTCTCCGACATAGCGTTTATTTCCTTTGGAAGGAAAGCGCGCATCATGACGGCGGTCCTGTTCACTCTCGAATTGCTTGCGGCCTGCGTAGCCCTCATCGTGCTTTTCGCCGACTCATTGGCACTTTTATTTCCCGGTAAATTAAGCGTCACGGAGTGGAAAGTCGTTTGTACTTTGATCTTGATACCCTTACAATTTGCTCCGTTATCTCTTCTATCATTTACTAGTTTTATCGGTGTCGTCTCATGTTTCAGCAGTGAGTCTCGCCCACAAACCTTTGCTTGCCCGCACTACTTATAAATGACCTAGTTTTCATCATCGTCATACTTGACGGCTTATTGAAAGCCCATGCGCCTGGTTCTCTCTGGGAGCCGGCGGAGACCTATCTATTCCCTGCTAATTGGCTTACCTTGCCCTTGTCCTTCGGTTTACTCATGTCTCCATGGGGTGGACACAGCGTATTTCCAAACGTAGGTTTACTTCACTCAGAAAATTCGAGCAGACTAGCTAACCATGCTTCAGATCTACCGTGATATGCGACATCCATACCGCTATAAGGAGGTACGGAATTATTTACTCCTTTACTAAATAATATTTGGACTAACTCTTCCCAGGCGGTCAGGTACACATTTAGCTTCACTGTAAGTCTCAAGTAATTTAGATCGGTGAGGTTTGCGCAGACTAATAGCTCGTAGTTGATACTGGATGCAGCCGTAGCCATTGTGGGACTAGTTATGTTCGGTGATGGTGTACGAGACGAGATCACTAGCAACATCCTCGAGACCACAGGTTACCCTGAGGTTTTGAACATACTGCTCGTGGTGTTCATCGCCATTATTCCTTTGACGAAAATTCCCTTAAACTCTCAGCCTATTGTTACGACAATGGAGGTTTTGTTTGGCCTCCGACAGCAAGTTGTTGCTGAAGAGACACCGCTAGTCGGACTCTCTAGTGCCTCAAGGGGAGTATTGAAAGCTCTACTTCGAGTGTTTACGCTCTTGGTGTTCTTAGCTATCGCCATTCTATTCCCACAATTCGATACCATAATGGCATTCATGGGGAGCGCTTTATGCTTCACCATATGCGTCACGTAAGTGATAATTCTTCTGGCTCATTTCTTCGGCGAGGATTATACCAGCTGACGATATCTCAGGCTTCCTCTGGCCTTCTACCTTAAGCTGTTCGGGCACGAGATCAGTTTACAGGAGCGTATATTTACTTGGACCACCATGCTCATATCTATCACTCTCTCAATTGTCGGAACCGTATGGGCCTTTCTGCCTAGAGATCTAATTGGGGCAGATTAATCAATACGCCTCCTAGGGAATTAATCCTATTTATGTACTCCCAAGAGTATAGTCCGCCTACCTACTTATAGTATGCATACCTAGGCACCTGAGGTAAGCATCAGCAACAAAGGCGGCATCGATTGGCATAATATCATATAGTATATTGTAAGATAGTAAAATGGGTTTTGGGATACACGAGGAATATTTGATTATGAAGGATGCATCTTAAAAATACCCAGCATAGGTTCACACATAAACAATTCACAATTGAACGTTCCCTAAAGATCGAACGGCTTCATGGTTAGGCTGTACAAGTGTGAGGATAGAATCATGATTCTCTAATCCATGTCTCTTTTCGAATAATACAATTCTAGCGGACAACCCTTCTAGCAACGCCCAACATCTTTTGAATGCGCACTTATGTTCCTTTCTAGACACGTAACGAGTGAACGATCTCGTTTCCTCTCACTAGGATCCAAACTCGTCACCAATACTAGCATCCTCGAAGTCTCTGATCTAGCCAAGCTACCAAGGGAACACGATCTTGAGCAAAACAGTACAGATGACGAAGGGCTCCCACCACTTCCAGTTTCTGCTGCCGTCGACGTAGAACCACACCATGAACACGACAGCCACGAGCTGCCCGGTCACGATGGACTGCCCGCAGGCGCACTGCCGGGGTAAAACAAAGATCTGCCACCACTGGAGGAGAACGAGGCCCGCGAAGCGCAGCATCGCGAAGTTGTGCGAGTAGAGAGACATGTTGAGCAGAGCTACGCCGAAGCCGGAGTGGATGGCTTCGCAGAAAATCATGAGTATCATGATAGGCCGTATGTGGGTGTATCGGCAGTACTGGGAGTCGCAGTGCGGTGGTTTCTTGGCTCCTTGGGGGGGTTCTGTCGGTATAGGCTCTGTGATGGGGAGGGAGGCCGACTCTGAGGTAGGTTTCCGTCCCCGTCTGCACTCCGTGATACCTAGGCATACGGCGCAGCAATTGAAGTAGCTTAGTAGAAGCGTCTTCCGGCAGACAATGCAGGATTTCTTAGAGGCTGTTAATGTATGCTTGTTGGCTCTTTTGTCATTGGTAGCGGGTGATATTATACTCGGTATCTCGTCTTGTGAAGTTTGGTCGTACTCGTTTTTCTCAAGGTCGATGTTGATTACATGGTCGTGCTCCATGATGGTGACTATGGTGCCAATTGGTCTTATTTCTATCTTTGCTATTTGTTTAGATAGTAGAGTGACGGTGAGAAGGGTATATACACGAAGTCTTCCTCGTCTCGTTCACTTCTTTCACGGCTGGCAAGAGAATGTATACAGTTAAGTAAGATGGAACGGGTGGTAGTAGAGGACTTGAAATAGATGGGTTACACATAAGAGGGACGAAGGACGAGAAGTCATACGCCATGTGCTTGAGCTTTTCTCATAAAAGGTTTAACCGAACAACCATCTTGAAGGGACGACCTCGATAACTAAACGCCCACGAAGGCAATAGCTACCTGTTGCTCCTGGTTCCAATTTACCTCAGTCGTCTGCGACCTTTTTTTTTTTTAATTTTTATTTTTTATTTTTTTTTAGAGTTGGTCTCCGCCTCGGCGTGTAACTTCCCACTCATCTTAGGTACCACGGGTCATTTTGTTATCCTTCTTCTGACTCTATAACGTGTATTTACCTTATTCTCAACTCATTAACTACGTAGGTAGTCAACAGTCCTACTATCTGTACTACCTGAACCTCTGTAGGATTCTCATAATTACGTAATGTGGACTTGGCTGAGCATGTATCGACGCTTTTAATCTTACTATACTTTTTAGCTCCAAATCTCCTGATTACAACCAACATTGAATTCACTCGGTTAAAGTCTATGAGAATGTCTCTCACCGACGACTCAGGATGGGCTATCCGCCGAAATGGGACGTGCCTTACCGGTAATAGAGGCGATGAAAGGGACTGTGGCGCGACACGAGCGCCTTTTCATGCCTGCTGCCCATCCTCAACAGACTGCCCAAGCCAATACAATGTGGCATGTTGCCAATCGGGCATGAACTGTACCTCAGCGCTCGTTGATACGCCTAGATGCGCCAACGCGTCTTGGGTGATGTATGATAATGGAGGAGAATTCTGTTGTGATGAAGGCCAAGTAGGTTATAATCTGCATGGCACCAATGGATGCTCTCTATCAGGAAATAGCATACCAGAGGGTGCACAACCGCTAGCTGCAATCAGTCAAGGTATAGAAGAGATGTTACTATCTTCCCACGTTAATTGAATCAACCAAGCTCACTCTGCCCCCCTCAGTTGCTCGCCCTTCAACTACCACTTCCAGCACATCAACATCCGCGTCAACATCCACATCAACTACTAGCATTATCTCAACTACGCCATCTTCGACGTCTGAGACGAATCAAACCTCTGTCGCAGGCCCAGTAGCCGGCGGTGTGGTGGGAGGAATAGCTCTCATCGCAATCATAGCGATTGCTTTCATATTCATTCGTAGAAGACGAAGCCGAGATCGAGGCGCTGCGACATACAGTGGGGTCCCAAATATTAGTGAAAAGGACGCTACAACGGCTGCACCAGATCGAGTCGAGCTCGATAGCAGTCCTCGAGTCGAATTGTCTAGCGAACCTCCCGCGAAACGGCCAGTATATGAACTGTCTTGAAGTTCGTGAGAAGGGCAAATCCGATCCTGTGAGCCAACCCCCTTCTATATACCCCCAAAGCTTAGCCCCTCTTACGCCTTAATGCTATGCCCATTGAAGCTCGTTAATAATTTGACCAATAGGTTACCCCATCACTATTCTACCCTGTTACCATCACCAACTTAACGTGATCCTGTCACTTTTATTCTTAATAGCACAACCTTTATTTGGCATATTTTTTTCTCTCTTTTTTACTAGCATGAAGAATATAGGAATTGATGTATATAATTTCCCCGGCATTTTAGACTTCCTCATATCTACGAGGTATTCCTCAAATATTCATTTAAGGGCACGAGACACACCGCAATTTGAATGTTGCCTTGCAAAAAACATGGATTAAAATAAACTTATTTATCTTCAAAAGTTTCATCCTTGAAATCACCACCTCACAATATCACATCCTTCATGAGAATTACAATGGATAACCTCCCAGAAGAAATCATCAATATCATTGCCTCCTTTCTTTCCGGACGCCCTCTGGCCCCTCTCGCCATACTATCAAGGCGATGGCAGAGGGTAGTCGAGCGGTACACCTTCTCACGCCTTCACATCGATAGCAGAGATGAGGACATGGAGAGTTTTGCGCGTATTGTCACGCCCATCCGCCGCGCTTATATACGGTACCTCAAGTTCGCAGTCGTCTTGCCGTTCAGCGGGTCGAAAAACACAGAAATGCAGCACTATAATGAGGCCTTTACGGGTGCTATGTATCGTCTATTCCAGCTCCTAGCCCGGGAGAAACCCGGAGACGTCAATGAGGAAACTGATGCTTGTGATATGACTCTCGAGATAGGCGAGGTCAAGGACTACGGCGAAAAGCGGCGTTTCCGTCACCGCTTTGAGTTACTTCACGATGGCCGGCAGCTTCCCGAAGTCAACCGCGTATCGCGCCTGGTTTTTCATAGAGGACCTATGGACCACATGAAGGTGATCACATTACGTACCGCTGTCGACCTAGCGCAACGCCTTCCATACCTACGAAGTATTGATATCATTGCGGGCGACCTGGAACTCACTGGTCCGGCCGGGCAGGATAACCCATGGCATCTTAAAGATCGAGAGGCCCTAGCAGCCGCCGTAGTCGAGTCTAACTTCCCGTCTCATTTGCAATATTGCAGAGATGTGCATCTATCCCTAGAGTGGCAGGATCCTTTTATGCTGAGCATGAATCCCCGATTTGTGTTTCCAAACTGCGTGAACCCGCTATCATATGAAGTGCTGGGATCAGCTATGCGCACGTGGTCGCACAACCTTACCTCGCTTGATATCAGCGGCGTGTTCGACGGATCTCTTTTCTGGCCAAGCGAGCATGAGTTGTCTCTCATGCCTGCCTCTCCTTGGCCTCGCCTGAGATACTTCCACGCCTGGCTAGGGATGACAACGCCGACGGGGGCTTGGTACTTCGTCCCTAAACTCGAAAGCAGCCCTCGCAACACGCCTTGTGAGGACACCATGCACCCGTTACTTGAGTCCTGGGCCAAGGCCCTCGAATCCATGCCAGTCCTAGAGCATGCTTCAATTCGCTTCCGGGTAGAGCTCGAAACCCTAGGTACGAGTTTTGCATCAGAGACGGGCGTCGAGGACTGGGCCATCGGATTCCATGCTCCTGGAACAAATCGCAGCTTGAAGCGAAATAGTCGGAAATTAATCGGCCTTGGAGAGATTCCCGGCGGCGCAGATTATTCGCAAAAACCAAGACTCGTTTTCAGAAACGTTGGAGGCTGGCGGCCTCGGAAACTAGTCTTGGATAAGCTGCACGCTTTGGGGGAGGATAGGTTCCCGAGCGGGAAAATGGTCGATTTGGAGGTGGACATGTTCAATAACGTGATTGAAACTTGATGTGCACTTTACTGCGTCTAGAGATATCTTGAGCGTCGATATGAACCGTGTCGTAGATCTGTCACTAAGATAGCCTAGAATATACATAACCATGTTCAGGAACAGTTTCTTAATCACATTACATAACCGCGAATCAAAGTTCATCGTTTAGCCTCTTGTATCAGTGCTGGTCACGTTATACTCATGGTACTGCTTCATTGAGGCTCATGCTGCGTTTACTGCTATTAACCACAAGTTCATTGATAGTATCTAATACTAGGCTTGACTACCTACGAGTACCCCATGAAATGAATAAATACCTAAATAACCAAACGAAAGGGTTGAAAATTAATTAGGTATCAAACAATCGGAGTAAATGTGTATAAGCTGGAAACTGCTTAACAATTAAACAAGACATGTTTCTCCGTTCTAGACCAAGATAGCACCGAATAGCGGACACGAGAGACAGGGGACTACCTCCTGCTCCTATCCAAGCTCCCCCAAGAACGCACTGAAACAGCCTAATAACAAGGCGGTGCTAATCTTAAGCTGAACACCTATCCGTTCAATCCATAGCTGACAAGTAGCTCGCCGGAGGATTCGGGGGGCATGACGTGTCCGCTAGAAGTACCTATAGTAGGTGGCTTTTTCTTTTTCCCTTCCCAGACCGAACCTATTTCTAGTAGCCGAGGTATCTGACGCCATCGGTGCTAGAGACGGGCTTGTTGGTAATGCGCGACGCTCCTTCTGTCGGGATCTTGAGTGATCCTTCGGTGGAATATAGCTCGGATTCGGAAACCAAAAGGCCTCCGAACCTTGAAAGGATTTGCTAGTTTTATGTGAGGTACATACCTAGGTGCCAACATATTAGATATGTGATTAATGAGTAAATCATTTACAACTATGCTTTAGCCTTCTTGTAATGTGATGATTGTCCCAACAGTACGGTCGTAAATAACTGCAAGTGAATTTCGCAAAGTTGAGTCCTCACAAAACCTCGAGTTGTATCAATTCAACTACACATTGTCATCACCGCTCAAACCCCTTTCGAATTCAAGCACTTAATGGTCACACATTTCTCTCATCTCACATAAATCACAAGTCACACAATGAAGCAAATAAAGACGTAACGATTTGAGTGGGTAACTTCTGGTATTCATCGACTAACGTGGAGAATAGTTAATACCTAGAGAGCGAGTTGAAGCTAGATCAATCCACCGGGAATGTGTGTTTGTTGTAAAGGGGTTTTTTGTTTTATGGGCGTTGCTGCTGCCGTCATCTCATCACCAACCAATTTGCCAAACTGTGCTGTTTACCATCCAACAAGAGTAGAAGAAGTCAAGAAACCACCACCAATAAAATCTCGTGCATCTGTGATCCATGCCGTCGAAGAAAGAAAATGATCATCATGGCCGCTTTTCGATCCTCTCATGTCTCCCCGATTTAGAGCCCAAATTATTAAGAACCAAGATTTTTTTTCCCCGTGGCAGAATACAACGAAAGAGAAGCAGCAACGAACCCCAGAAAGAATAAAAAAACACATCACATATCCCGTGTTGTTGTGGAAAGATGAGCACAACTACAAGTGGCGACACTGGAGATAGGCTCAATGAGCCATCTGCAAGTGGCCAACCCACTCGACCTCATCGAGGTCATGGCGTCTCTCCTTACGCCAGTTCCAATCTCTTCTCTTGTTCCGAGGACACTCACGCGATGTAGCGCGATTGTCCCTATCTCGATTCCACTTAGTTTGGTTGGTGTTATGCTGTTGATTGGCGTGATCCCAAGCTCCAATTCCTACTCCCGCATGCAAATTATTAAAGCCAAATCCGAATTGTCGTCGGGGAGTTTTCATTGTTGAAAAATCCGGTGACTTAGGCTCCGATGCTCCTGTATAGGCTCGGCGGCGCTCCCCAAGTGCAGCCCACTTGTCGAGACAGTTACGCTTCGACGGTGGCGAGTAGCGTGGAGGGAACTGCTGAGGCTGCTCAACAGCAACGGGCTCATGGAAGAAAAACCCATCCGCAACCAGGTCTCCGTCAATGTCGTTGGAAATAGTGTCGTTCACAGGTGAAGCCTCAGACTTCTCATTATCAGACGCTGGCGCCTGGTGCAGGGATGCCTGATCCTGCTGGGGAGTACGAGTAATTTCCTTGCTCTCCTGACTCCAAGTCCTCGAGTTAAGAGCCTTCAGTGCCTGCAGCTGACGGGCACGTTCTTCCTCATCTTCCTCTACATCCTCGTCCCACATGTCGCTCCAGCTCTTTGAGACAGCGTCTTTCCGTCCGAACACCATTGACATAGCGCTCATCGTAGGTCTGGGCTTCGACATGGTTATGGGCAAAGATCCAGCCATTGGAGACACCTTGGCAGAAGTGCGAGCGGGTACATCCATGGGCCGTGACACGTTGAGGGACTTCATGGATGCCGCCAGGTTGGATGTCAAGACAGAAGAGATTGAAGGTGTCTGAGCAGAACCGGACATCCAGTCCGTAGCCTCCGATTTAGAGAAGAGATCCTCCGAGTAGCTCTCATCAGGAATAGCACTGAGCTGGCGAATTGGGTTCGCATGCAAAGCCTTAGCCCAGGGAAAGGCGCCCTGGTCGAGCTGAGGGCTCTGGATCGAGGGAGTACGAAGCGGCTCACGGTTGGCAGTAGCTCCGCTCGTACGCTCGGCCGTGCAGAAGTCATCAAGAGCCTCATCGAGAGTGGTGAAGCTAACAACACGACGAAGGGCGTTCCTAGCTCCCACTAGCGACCGTTTGCGGGGATCCAGATTCATGCACTGGACGATGACTTCGTAGGTGTCTTGGGACATGGTTGGGAAGACATCGAAGAGCGACTGCTTGTCACGTGAGAAGTCGAGGAACAAGGGATCGGCCTCGGTTGGGGTGGTAAAGGGGTTGCGGGAGAAGAGTATGTTCAGGAGACAGATGCCAATTGCCCAAATGTCAGCCTGGGCCGGCGAGTATCCAGCTCCGGCGGAGTCATACTGCTCAGGAGACATGTATCTGTCGCTCCCGACGGTTGTTTCATAGCTCCATCTGTCTGTAGTAGCGAGACCAAAGTCACCAAGCTTCATTGAACCTGATTCGGTAAGAAAGATGTTCTCAGGCTTGATGTCCCTGTGATAGATGCCCTTCGAGTGCATATAGGAAACAGCGTCGACAAGCTCGAGCATGAATCGGCGGACATGTTCAGTCTCCAATGGCCCCGATCCAGTGCGGATTGCCTCGTATAGATCGCCTCGCGAGCAATACTCGAGAACGAGATACACGTGAGCGTCCGTCTCGAACGAGTGGACCAAGTTCACGATGTTGGGGTGAGCACCTAGGCGACGATGGCTTAGGAGCTCCTCGGATCTCTCGTCCACGGCGAACTCGATTCCAGCTTCGGTAGCAGCTGCCTTCTTGGTTAGGCACTTGATGGCGACGAGCTCATTGGTTTGCAAGTCCTTCGCCATGAAGACCATTCCAAAGGACCCATGGTTAAGCGGGGAGATTGTTTGAAACCTCCCATCGAGCACAACGCCATTTTGAAATTTGTTTCTCAAGCATTCCATGACGTTGTCTCGAAATGAGACAAGATAATTGAAAAAGGATGAAGGATAAACCGGTCGTAACCACGGGTGATCGTACAAGTGTATCGCTCTTTTTTTGCCCCCTTGCCTGAGATCTATCTGGAAAGGGAATATGGGGTATCCGAATGCCTCTTGAGAAACTGGAAACTGTTTTTGAGGATCTTGTACAGAAGGCGGCTAGAAGTTGCCGGTAGCAAAGAAGAAGGGGAGAGGTGTCAGTTGATAAGTGAATAAGGGTGCCAACCCAAGTAGGAAGAGAGATGAGATAGTCGATGATGGATAGCAAGCGATATACAAGATGCCAGTGTAGAAAAAGAAAACAAATAACTCCAGGTCGTTAATGGGTCAGAGGCTCATCCAGGGTATGTTAAAGTATTGTTGAACAAATGAAAGCGGAGAATAGTCGTGAGTAAGTTTTATCGGACCTATGGTCCTGAAAGAGTGAAAGGAAAAGGTCGTTATAAGGACATGGATACGATAATGTGAGTCTCAAAGAGCGTCTGCGACTTGTATTTGTTGTCACAAGCTTTAAGGAGGTGGAGCTTGAGGACGTTTATGTATGTACGTGTATGTTGCTGGTCGTTGTTATCAAGGTGGAGCGGTGAGTCAACGAGTAGATTGTCGCAACGATGTCGGAAGCCGGCAGTCCTTGCTATATCCAGCACATAAACTAGTTCTTAGCTCCAAGTAGCATCTGATGAACGAGATGATGTTCGAGTTAAGATGTTCGTGATAGACACAGTAAGACAGTCGATGTTGTTTATGTGGCTCTTTATGACCAAGCCGTTTGATGACTGGTCGGCCACGAGATCGGAGCTAGCAAGGCGGGATGTTGGCGGATTTGTATTTGTAGGATGTATCAAATAAGGTGGCTTCACTGTAGGTCTACTCTCGCAACTTGGCTCGGCGAATACGGATCGAGGCTATGACTCCTCGTGGCCTTGCTAAACGGAATATAGTGGGTTGGCAATGGTTCGTCGTTCCAAGGTGGTCCTCGCTCAGGGCGGATCCAGGCTACTAATTACGAGTCAAGGCGAGTGTGACGTGGTGAACGCGCTATCAAGTCTGGTATCCTGACTTTTTTTTATATTCTTTTTGTTGTAGAGTACGGCGGCGGCTCTTAAATCGTCGTTTGTCGGTTGTTATGAACTTGGCTGGACGAACAAAGACCGCTTCGTGGTTGAATGGAATTAGGTATGTGGAGATATCGTGACCGATTGGGAGTATCGAGTGGAAAGAGCAGGATGAAAGAACCAATGGTCACTCTCAAAGGAAGGAGATGGCTTTCTATTAATGACGATAACGAGATAGGAAGCTAAGATCAAGATCCAGATCCCTTCTCTCTTGTAATTGACACTTGGGGGTGGTAAACAGAAGCACGGGAATCAGCAGCTTAGTGGCAAGAGAGTAAAAGGAACAGAGAGCGACGGGACGAAGATTAGATAGAGAGGTAAGTAAGTAGAGGTTGAGGATGATCGGTAAGGAAGAAGCGGTAGGAAACAAGATGATGGATGGCGAGAAAGAATAGACGAAGGAGATTGATAGTAGAGGTTAGTATGACCTGAAGGGGGGAGGAGATGAATGAGACCTGAACCTGAACTTGGCGCGTGGAGGTGGGCTCGACCTTCACTGGGCTGGGTGTGGAACGACTATGGAGCGATGCAGTGATGCAGGCAGTTCAATGGATGGCGTGAATGGGTAACTAAGGGGTGGATATGCTGCGCCTAAGTGGAACCAGTACGTAGTTCGTGACTGGGGGAGGACAAGGAACATCAAGGACAAGAAAGCAGGAGCAACTTGAGAGAAATAACAAGCGCCAGATTCATCAGTCATCAAGTGCATGTGTCTACCTTGGGGGCTTTGTTCTAGGCTAAAGGACAGTGTTCGTACTGTAAGAAGAGTAAGCATTGGAAGGCAATGACGATAGAGGGACTCGATAATTTTATCAACATGCCGTAGTGCCTGATAGTAAGATACATGCCGGAAGTGCCGGTCAGGGGTATAATTCCTGTGGAACTCTGCGACTTGAAGGTACCACCATATCTACCTCTCTAGGCACGACGTTGCAATAATACGGCTCGGCCGTAAACGTATCACAGTACGAACCAGTCAAAATAAATACTGAGATTTAGTTTAGATACCCAGATATGTATGTACCTACTCCAAGCTCTGCAGCGAAGGGAATAGCTGGAAGCTTATCGAATCATGAAGCTGACCACGCGGACCGGGCACGGACTGCAGTAGGAATGCCGCTAGCAACTGCACGGTATACAATAGTGCTGCTGCGATGAGGAACACTAGACCGGGATCGCCACACCGCCATCTACCTGAGCTGCTTGTACCTGATAACAGATTCCAAGCTAGGAAAGCAGGGACAAGCCTGGTGAGTAACCAAGACACCAAGTAACCCTCCTTCCTAGTTGGAGAGATCGACATGTACACTTTATCCTCGACAAGGTACTGCAGTTTATTGCATTGACTGAGCCTGTTGGCCTTTTCCAGGCACACAGGGAGACTTGGACACGTTGCTACGGACCCCACGATCATTTTCTGATGGCGGCCAATGATGTGCGTCTCGACTCTTCCAGCATCTTCTGTTTCACTTGAGAATTAGGGTGCTAGCTGATTGGCTAATGGCTAATGCACTCCTTTCTGCCTGCATCTCATCATCCCTTAAGCTTTTGGATGGTCGACTTTTTTTTTTGCTCGACGTTGACCGCCTTTGTGTAATTTCAATTGATGCACGACACCATTTTCGTGGTCGGGTCGGCGCATTCAGGGAACGGCCAGCCAACTAGAAGGTCCCGGAGCTCCCAAGTTCGGCCGTGGTGTCACATTTGTAGATAATTAAAGCAAAGCAAGTTCTCAAAATAAGGGGAACCAAAGTTTGCATAAGGGTATGACACAGTTCCGCGCGCGCAAATTCGAGCGGCTCGAAGACTTGTCTTCTCTGTGAACCTCTCAAATTGCAATAATAATAATGGGTCCACTTAGGTGTAAACAAATGAAGGGATTGCGAATTCAAAGAACCGGACATTGGATGGCACCCCTCCAGCGCAACCGTGACCCCCGAATTGTTGGGTCGTCTGGTACATTGTATTTGCCGGGTTAATCTGGGGCGATCCCCCTGCTTTAGCCCTTTGATTGATACATGCAATTTGATGCGGGTTGGCATCATCTTCCCCTAAGGGCGATAAATAATCCTACCGTGAGCAGATCTCACGATATGGGGGAGGTCAATTGAAGCATGATGCAATACCTTGGGGAAGATGACTGATCGTCTCGCCCCCTTTCGGCAGACCTGGAAGAAGACATTCCACAGTGGTGTGTGTAAGTGTCTGACAGCTCAGTCGCTTAAGATTTCCTGTCGTGTGACCTTAAAACGGCAGTGTCTGAGTATGTAAGTATCGTCAAGCGCATTCCAGCATAGCACTATACGAAAGCTATAGCAAATAGACGGAAACAGTAGCGTCTTAGGCGTTTCCGACCCGGCCGAGATACCGTCGTCATGCATGACTGATAAAGCAAATACGCGTTCAACGGTTTCAAGACCAAAAATATTTGGGTCTCGTCCAGAGCAACCCCAAAACATTTCATGAACGAGTCAGCATTTCCCGCAGACAGCTCACTGTTTAACGGCAGTCGTTTGTGAATCCACTCTGAATCGAATGCTTTACATAGAAATGTCGTGAGATCAGACCCCACGCGGGCGCATTTAGAGATATGCTAACGAACACACTGCCGAAACACTTTCAAGATTATAGATCAGCAGATATAGGTGCATTCTGGCGGTGAGAGCGACCACCTAATAGAACCATCTCAGACGTCGCTTGTGCGGAAGCTGGGCGAGTTAGAGAAGCTATTCGTAGATGTAGATTAGGTTGTGGTTCTGTCGTTTCTCCGTTAATGCAATACTTAGCCTGAAGTTGAAGAAACACTTGATGTCGAGGAGTGACGTGAAGTGGGCCGTGCAAACGCGGTGGCTGAAGACGATGGCTGAGATGCAGCACAGATAGACTTCCGATGCGTTTCGAAAAAGTGCCCTTCATGCATGAAAGTCTCGATGCAAGCCCAGGTCAAGGTATGTACTGTATTAAGACTAGTAAGTCAGCGACCACTGTGGGGTATAGTATCTAGTATAGCGTTAAGGACTAGTAGATTCTATCCCTATTGACGGACATAAGAGATCTGACGATTTGGGTCTTCTTATTATTACTTACTATGACGGACTTACATTGCTCGTGGGGACCAAGGTATCCAGTTGGGTTGGCACACGTTGTAACAATACGATCAGGTACGTGAGCAGGTGAGGTAGGTAGCAATAAACCTGTATTTACTTTGGAGACTTGGAGGCTGGCTTGGGTTGGCTAAGGTTGGTGGATGTAAGGTTGCTAGGTGGATTCTAGTGTATGCGTTGTTGTTGTTGAGTCGGCTATGTAACCGATATGCATATCTACATATGTAGGTAAAATAATGCAGAAGATGCAGAAGATGCAGTAGCGTCATTTGATCTTGAGTGGCTCTTTACCCGCCCTATGTATTCTTTTTTTTTGGCACTATCTAATAATTATTCGGTGCACTGTTTTTGTACCGTAGACCCGCTCTGCTTTCCATTTTTGAAATCTGTTATCGTTATCCGCTGTCGCCCTCCCCCGCCGATGCCTCCATTCTGAATCTCACTGCTTTCCAATCTTGGAATCGTTCACCAAGCAAGGCTATATCCACCATCCTCTTGGAGTAGTCTTGGGGCCTGCACGGAATTCGTTTCTGCTGGAACCTTGACGGTGCAGTAGTGTATTGCGGATTGCGTTCCTGGGGCCAACCTTAAGGGTTCTTCTTCGCCTTACTACCTTACCATTTACGGACTTTTGCTCTCTCGCATCTCTTGACCGCCTTCTGGACGATACGCATTAAGACAGGGTGTATCGTATAATTTGTCCTATTCGGTGTTATTGTTCGGTCACAAACCAAAAGCAGGCATAGGAAAAAAAAATTCTGCTGTGAAATTTTTTTTCACGATCCTGTCCCCACGACCTTCACCTTCACACCGCTCTGCATCAACGGGAAGACTAGCATTGGTTTCCGCCTGGCCCCCAGAGGTTTGACAGAGATTTCAAGATCCAAAAGATCCAGAAGATCGGAGACCCACGGTTCCCAACCGCAACCATGGCCACATCCACCTCCGTTAAAGTTGTGTTACTAGACATTGGTAAGGACGGCTCTAAGCTTGCCCTTGCTTTACATTTCATATCGTATCGATCGTAGCTTAGACCTTTGGTTGTATTAGCCTGGACTTGGTGGCTAATACGTATCCTTAGAGGGAACCGTCTGCCCAATCTCCTTTGTCAAAGATGTCTTGGTAAGACATCCCAGTGATCACTTCGATTCTCCAAATCGTATTCCCCAGACCTGCCACCCTAATGTAGCATGGCCCTGCAGAACAGTCTAAGGATCGGCTGCGAACGTGATGCGCCACCCAGTCAACACCATTTAGGACCTCCATGTAACATTGGGTCGAGCCGCTTCTAGGCAACTCTTTGTCCGATTGTCAAACTACGCCACTTGGTCTTGGTCGATAGCAAAGTTGCTATGTCAGGTGGCTTTTACTGGCCTGGGGAATCTTCATTGTAAAGTTCTACTTAGCTGACACGTGATACTAGTTTCCCTTCGCGCTGAAGGTCCTCCCGGAGACATTGAAAACCCAGTGGGATAATCCAGACTTTGCCAAGTATAGGGATGCGTTCCCGCCGGAGTATTCTTCATCCAGGGATGCATTAGAAGCTCATGTCAGGGACCTCGTGGAGAAGGATGTGAAGGTGTCCTATCTGAAGAGTCTCCAGGGCTACTTGTGGGAGGCGGGCTATGCTTCAGGTGACCTGAAAGCCCCCCTATTCCCGGACGTAGCTGCAAAGCTATCGGAGTGGCAACACAAGGGTCTCAAAATCATGATCTATTCATCTGGGTCCGTCGCGGCGCAGAAGCTGTTCTTCGGCCACACAGACGCCTCCCCATCGGATCTGACACCGCTGATCTCTAACTGGTTTGACACCGTGAACGCCGGACTCAAGACGGACACAAGCAGCTACAAGACTATTGCTTGTAAACATCCCGAATTTTCCCCCGGAGAGTGGCTATTCCTAAGTGACAACGTCAAGGAGGTGGAAGCTGCCATTGAGGCAGGCATGCAGAGTGTGGTTGTTCAACGTCCTGGCAATGCTCCTCTGCCATCGGACGTGCCGCAACGGCTGCGCGTCATAGAGACTTTCGACTCTCTCGACGATCTTAATGCGCGTACGAATTAATTTGCTTGAGGCAGGATGGCGGAATGGGCAATGGCTATCACGAGAGCTCAAAAGGACAAGCAGCTAGGACTAAAGGCAAAAAGGCATTAGCATAACAGGATTAGCTCAGCGAACCAATCCGAATTGCTGTTTCCGGCGGAGGGTGTTAAAGGACTTGCAAGTCGCCGAACTGGTACTCGACTTAATGTGGGGGAGGGAGAACACCACTCGTAGACTACTCCGCAGGACCTATCATTGTTGAGAGAATCCCCAAAAGTTCCTGTCCCATAAGGGGGTGGTGACCAAAGTCGAAGGATCCCGTAGCCTGCCGTAAAGTGTGACTGCGTAGCTCTCTTCATCTATGTCTTAATGCGTGATTGGTGGTAACTACCTAAGGTAGGTCAAGATATTGTCGTATAGAAATAGCTACTTTGTACTACATGCAATATGGGGGCCGAGACATTGAAGATTTGCCCTATACGAATTTATGAATAAGATGTACATTTCATCTACGTACCCTTTAATCTGTAGGTAATGATAAATGTTTCGGGATCGAAGTCAGAGTCTCGGTAACAGTATCGCATTTGACCTGTTACAACGGGTGTCATTATTGTCATAGGATTTCTAACGTTACCCGAGAACGGTATTACATATCGATAAATGAAGTTCATATTGATTAGTGGAAATCGAGGGAGGTTCGCAGTCGCAATATGCCTCCAACCCCGCAAAACTCCAATGATCCCCAACGCATAAGTGATATTAGCTTTCACGATGGTGCGGACTAGTTTAATTGAAATACGGGGCGGTGATTGGGACTAGGAATCGCATCCGCGCCAAGGGCGGTCGAATCCGGGGTAAACGGGGGGATAGGTATATGACTCGTCATGCCTCAGGAGAGTCGGCTGCTGGGTACTCGCGTAACGTGGACTGCTGAGGTACTGATATTGCTCGATCGGCCGCCGTCATCTGACCAAAGCGGGGTCTAATCCGCCCATCATTGGAGCCAAGATAATCCCGCTCTCGCCGTTGCCGTTAGCAACTCCAAATATGAATCGCCGCACCGCGGCTAGACTCCTTGGTTGGGGTGCCACCCAGTTTGAGGTATGTAGGGACCACATTCCAAGACATGGTGGACGTTCGAATAATATCCTACTCGCTTATAACGCAGAAGAGTAACCGAACGTATTAGATGGCTGAATAGCCGATTGGACAATTCGAGATGGTTGGTATTAGTGTAGCTAAGTGAGGCAAGGGCCCTTCGACGATATCAAATCCACGTTCAGCTACGAACCACATTGGTTCATTACTTGCCACCAATTTACTCCCACGTTGATGAGCTAAGTAAAATAGGTAAACGTGACAAGTCCTGGTTAGGGAATATCCGTCATTGATGCTTGAAGCAACTGACGCGTGCTCGTTTAGCCTAGAATCGCTTCTATCGTGTTGCCACATGTATCGCCGCCGCCCATAGCTCCAAGGGCTTTCACGATAACCATGGATAAAGGACCGAGTAGAGAGCTAGGAACTGTAAGGAGGTTGGGCTATGCTTGTGGTTTGAACAAGACTGCCAATCTCTAGCCTAACGTCACATTGACCCAAACGGCAACGCCCGAAAGGAGTCGCTGCGTGATAGAAAATTTACGGTTGATCCTTTTGGGGTAAGACACGCCTCCCATCGCAAGTCACATTAGGTAATTGATCGCTCGAATACCATAAGTGGTCTTCCTGGGGCGTTAACCGGGTTCTCAAAGAGCCACTGAGAATCATTTCTCAGAACAAAGGTGTGGTAGTCGCCTGACCAACATGGTGTAGTGTCGTTGGTGACAGTTTCGACCCAAGCCTATCGGGTAGTTGTGTGACGACTGCGGGGTAGACATAGGACTATATGAATCCATTGACGATCTCGATGGGGAGAAAAGCTCTGCAGTAATAAGCTATTAGGAAGCGCACCTAGTCGTATATGCATTAGATAAATCGAGAGATAAGCTCTGGGGATAGACCAACCTTTGGGATTGGCGTACGTAGAGTGCGACCCTTCTAAAATATTAAGCGGCGAGCTCATTATTAGTTTGACGCAATGACGATACCGAGCGTCATAAAATTTGCTTATACGCTCCAATCTGATAGGTGACTGCATGTTTTATTGATGGAGTTAGAAAGGGATGGCACACTTCAACGCTGACTGGTTTGATAACTCGGCTGTCAGTCTGATGAGCCACGAAGCACGACAGCAAAGTTGTTCCTAGAATGGCCAGATCGAAGTTCCAATTTTTTAAACGTCACGGGAGGCGACTGGATAGCGGATTTCCTAACCCAGAGGTAGTAGACAAGTTTCTGAGTTATCTTACTTCGAGCTTTTACATATCCCAAAGTGCTCATTATCGACTCCATATGGGACTCATTCATATACCTTGAGTTGGTGACACACTACGAGGCCAGATATTAGCAGTGCTCAAACTAATAGTACGACGACGCAAAAGGCTGGCTCCGTATCTCCTAAATAAAATACCAGAGCAATGAGCCGTAAGAGATGATGTCGTCGTAAGGAGGTGGAGAGCAACCTGAACAACGGAGTTTGACTTACTGGCGCAGGTAGGACCATGAACAAGCTTGGGAATAGATCACGTAGTTCAGATGGACGTGTCGTGTCAGGCTGCTTTAGAAAATCTAAAGTCCTCAGGAGCATTGCACCGCGTCCTATAGCATCGGGGACAAAATTCAGGACTAGTGAGAGGCTGATGATGTCGAACCGTTCGTTGTCATCCTTGGGTAACGGTCTCTTCATAAAATCCTGTTGTTTGATACCATCACTCTGACTGTTCAAGTCTATTCTTTCCATATCGAAGAAGCCGCTTTTCGAACAAGCGTTTGTAGTGCTCAACGCCCCAACTTCGAGCATTTTTAAAGTACCCCCTGAAGGAGAAAAGAACCCAGAACCCATTGGCCTGAGCCATTCCATTAATATGTAAGAACTATCACCTCCACGGTCGAGGCGCTGGCCCTGGAGGCTTGCCTGTTGGTACTTCTCGATGCCGCCCAAAGCGGCAATTTCAGTATCAATGGTGGTCTCAGCAGCTCGGTCACCTTTAGCAATAGCCTGGGCTTTCTTCTTCTCTAGGAGATGAAGAGAGTTGATCAAAGTCTTGGTGGCTTTCCTTGATATTGACTTGGGTTTCCGTACTGTTGGGGGCCGTCCCGCAGTCAGGCTTTTTATACGGTCTCTCTTCTTTACCGTCATCGCAAGCAGCTAATTATGAGTTCAACGGCTGAAATGGTAACGTGAACAATGTCAGTCGTGAAATCGCACAATGTGTCAAAGTGTTTAGGCGAAAACATTAGAATTTAGGTATCTCAATAGGCATTTAATATGTAAAGTAAAAAGACAATGCTCGAAACGTTGATGATATCGCAAATTCAGTGAGTGCACATACTGTGTGCCATGTGCTGGAGCACAGTGTATGCACGAACACACGAGCCCACCTACAAACAGTTTTTGGTAGGGCCATTAGGGTTCCAAGAGGTACGTACCTATTCCCACATGGCAGAATTTGAGGGTGGAAAATATATAACTCCATGGCACGGACCACGAAACAAGCGGAACGCAACAACTTTTAATCCGAAACACCAAACTTCCAGGGTTTAGCCGAATCTAGCCCTAAGACCATGTCAGATAGGGAAGACCCTAATGTGCTAAGCCCAGAGCAGAAATTGCTCTACCGCCTAGCATGTCCCCTACCTAACTCACTCAACAGCGAAAGTGTGCTCGCTTGGAAAATTAATCGCTACTTCTTCTACCTCGAGCAGCCATATCTCCAACGCAAGCAAGAGGCCGACAAACTCAAGCGACAACAAGATAACGATGGGTCCCAAGGTTCCAGCAAAGAAGGGTATGCCATAATAACCATTTTCCATCATTTTTGCGACTTTGTGCGAAATGCTATTTCGACAATATCGGCGCTGTTTCCTCGCGCGCCACCCTGGCCGTCGCATCGAGCAGAGCAGATTTTGCGAGTTCTGAATAAATTTAGAGCGATTGCTGATGCGTTTCTCTATTACAGGCGGTGCGTCCAAGGCACCAAAGGGTCTGAAGCAGGCCAACGCAGCTGCTAAGGCTGCCCTGCGTGGTGTAAGTTATCATCAAGCGAATGATTAATCGCTATCTCGAGATGCTAATTGTGCCTCAGGACAACCCGCACAAGAAGCGCAAGATTCGCACTTCGACTACTTTCCACCGCCCCAAGACCCTCCAGCTGTCGCGCTCCCCCAAGTACCACCGCAAGTCGTTCCCCCACGAACCCCGTCTCGATGAGCACAAGATCATCGTCCACCCACTCAACACTGAGAGTGCCATGAAGAAGATTGAGGAGAACAACACACTGGTTTTCATCGTCGACCCTAAGTCCAACAAGGCCCAGATCAAGCAGGCCTTGAAGAAGCTCTACGACATCGATACTGTTAAGATCAACACTCTCATCCGGTACGCTCCCAAATTCTATACCAGTTTGGTTTTATTCGATAGTTTTACTGACTACTTGATGCAGACCCAATGGCACCAAGAAGGCCTACGCCCGCCTGACTGCCGACGTGGATGCCCTGGACATCGCGGCCACTAAGCTTGCTCTCGTTTAATCAGGTTATCACGAGGGGGGACGGTTGATTTGCGAAATGATATGGCAGTGGATCACCAGTGATGTGGCAGGTAGTGCTGATTAAATGCACCCCGAATTGGACGGATACTTGCATTAGGGCTGGCGTTGCTTTACCAATGGTTAGGCCTACGGATAGGCTTATGAGATCAACGGAAAAGAATTGATTCCCGAAACCAATCAATATGAATTGGGTTCTTATGAAAATGATTTTTGTCTTTACATGCTTCCTGATTGCGTCTATAAGTCGTGATCCTTGCCCATACGTAGACGATTAAAACCGCATCCATGCTGCTTCTAATGTGGTTACTCGCGGCACTTTGAACCAATTAACCCAGCTATGCTGGCTATTCGTACAATTCCTGATCTCGAGGTATCATGATTTTCAACGTGATATCGTAAATTCCATCCATCTACCTTATTACTCTAAGCCTCCCGCAAATTCTGCAAATGCTTCATAGTCAACTGGCTAACGTCCACGAATCGATCGGCGCAGTTCGCCATGCAGCCCTCCTCGCTCTTGTCTAGCCTGCCGCCGCGGATCGTGCCAGTGATGCACTTCTTGAAGCAGATATCTGTCAAGGTGTGAACGGCTGCAGGGAAATACACGTGTTAGCGAGCCGAACTAATGTTTTCGGGTTTGATTTGTTTCTTGTCTGGTCGGCGCTTTCTTGCGCATAGTGCGGGTCAGGTAGTGGGTGATGACTTGTACAAACTCGTTGGGTTGCGAGAAGGGAAGAGAGGGGAGGGGAGGGGAGGGTATTTACGTACTAGATTGGAGACGGGCCTTCTGGTTCTCGTTCGCGAGGAACTGGCGCAGCTCGCCCTTGTCCTTATCGTTGAGCTTATTGAGGTCGTAGTCGTTGAGGTTGACGTCTGACATTTTGAAGGTTGATTCACCCGGATTACTAGCTATAGGGAAGTCTAGGAATTGTGGCCTGTGCGCCCTTCTGTCGAAAAGCAAAACTTTGCGGGGTGGCTTCGTGGTGAGGTTGAAGACTTTTGATAATGGATGACGAAGTTTTGTATAAGGTTGAAGCAAATTTCCTAGCAGCCCCTTATCTAATCGGCAATTATACTTTATCGATAAGTGATACCTCAACTCAACTCAGCTAATCATAGTAACATAGTATGTAAGGTATATATATAGAGTATGGGGCTTTTGAAAGCTTTGGGAGCTATTTAGACTGGTTTTGAATATGACTATACCGGAGGATTTTATGAATTGAGAACGTGGTTGAATGCGTTAGGTATCCATTGCTACCATTGTCTTTTATATTCCTACCTACGTCATTGCGCCTCACATGCTGCCAGGGGATATCCTTTTGACGTGCCAAGTTTATTTACAATGATCCAGACTAGAATTGACCTGGTTAAGTTGTTGAAGAAGGAGTTAAATCCTTCACCAGGATCTAATCCATATCGATTTTCGCCTCTCTCCACCTGAAGGCCGCTGCGGGTATCTCACCTAACTTTCGAGCCTACTATCTCTATCTGGAGTAATACTGTCTCGTATGTTGTCGCTATAGCCAGACGTAGATCTTGTCTCCATTGATCAATAGATAGCGCTCATCTATGAAGTCATTTACCAGAACCTATATATACTTATAAGGGTTCATTATACCGTTCTAGGACAATGTTAGTATTTAGATTGCAAAGGTAAGGAGACGACATGTACTGACTGGATCGAAGAGGTTCTTGATCTGCTTCATGATCCCTATCGTGGTCTGGTCCCGGCTATATCCAATGTACTTCTTCTTAGCTACGCCCAAGCCGTGTTCAGCACTGATGCTGCCGTTTTTGCCGCTGATCCATTCAAAAACGTATGGCTCAAGAGCCTCTTCCACCTTTTTATCGTATCTTCGAACGGCGATGTTGAGGTGTAAGTTCGAGTCACCCATATGGCCATACCCAACGACATCTACGACGGGGTACTCATCAGTTTCGCCACTCAGCCCTGCGTCTGCAAGTCTCTTCCTAACATCCTCCACAAGTTTGTACATGTCTTCTATCGGTATAGAAAGGTCATATTTGTAAACACCTCCCCAGTGTCCTAAAGTTTCGGTGATTCCCTCTCTCTGGCTCCACAGGGATTTAAATTGAGTTTCATCTTGGGCCACAACTCCATCGGAAACAATCTCCTTCGACATGATATCTTCAAGGAATTTCTCCAGCTTCTCGCTGTCATGTTCGGAATTTGATCCACTTGTCTCAATCAGACAGTAGAAAGGGTACTCCCCTTCAAGCGGTCGCTTATTCTCTTTGACCCGGTGAAATATATCCTGGCTCTGAGAATCCATCAGCTCGAAAGCGGATAATATTTCACCAAGTTGCTTCTTAGCCTCTATGAAGGCTTGGAGGAGCTTCTCATATGATTCAACACCTAGGAGTGCAACATTGACAGCCTTTGATCTTTGAGGGCAGTGTATCGAGACAGCAGTGACCATGCCGATGGTACCCTCAGCACCAATGAAGAGCTGTTTCAGGTCGTAGCCGGTGTTGTTTTTCCGCAGCCTGCTCAAGTCGTTCACAATGGTTCCGTCAGGTAGAACAACTTCAAGGCCTAAGACAGTGCCGTGTAAACTTCCATATCGCAACAGTCGGAGTCCGCCGGCATTAGTCGAAATATTGCCACCGATTTGACATGATCCTTTTGCGCCCAGATCCAAGGGGAAGATATAACCCTTCTCGGCGAGGAATTGGTCGGCTGCCTCTAGTATGACACCAGCATCTGCGACCAAGACCCCGCTCACTTCATCAAAGAATCGGATTTGGTTCATTCGGCTCGTGTTGACAACAATCTCATCGAATACAGGTACAGAGCCTCCGACGAGACCGGTATTACCTCCTTGCGGAACAACTGCAAGTTTATTTTCATTACAATACTTCAAGATCTTGCTAACTTCTTCAGTCGAGCCGGGTTTCAACACCAGCTTGCAGTGACCTTTGAATTTCCGCATCCAATCGAGATTGAATGGTTCTATCTCATCTTCGGCAACATCGGCAGTCACACCATCAATTATGGCGGACTCCTTGCCGAGAATACTCTTAAAATAGTCAACATGCTCTTTTGTTAACTGAGAAAACCGGTTGTCTCGCTTAATTTCCGGGTAAGAGTCCGTTGTGAACTTAGCGCTCCTGACACTCGACTCTCGAAATCGTCTCGTGGTCGTATTTGATATACATCTCGTAGCACAGACGGTGGGGTTAACGGCAGCCACAGATTTCCTCAAGCTAGGTGCTGCTACCCGTCTCAAGACCGGCGCGAGCCTTGATCTGCTTGCCATTGTGGCTGTCTTTACGCAAACGGCAATTGTGCAGAATAACCGGAGACAAGGAGAAACTTTTTGTGCTTTAAACTACAAAAATGACGCGGCTATTAATAACTAACTTCAAGGGAATTGCCAGAAGACGGCGAAACTCAATTCCCCATCACTATCGATAGCAAAAGCTGCAAGGTAAATCCATTAAAACTTAAAGTGTACGGTAAGTGTACGGTAGATCTTACGAGGTTCCCAGCCCTGCCATTTCTAATTCAGGGTCAATCTAGACCCAGCCCACCATTTTTGGGGTGTTATCGATAGCAGAGGCGACCGGGTGTACTTACCCGCGGCGGGGCGGGAAATAGGGGATCCCCTCGGCAACCAATTGTGGACGCTGCACAGGCTGCACAGGTACACAATCGCCCGGGACATTCCCAACTTGGTAAACCTAATGCAACATTAGCAACATCAGCACCCTGATCTCTGGCTGCATACGAAAGAGGGACAAATACTATGGTCCTGTGGGTTTTATCTGCATATTCTACTTCCTATCCAATCTTCCAGTTGTCATCTGAGCTACGCTACGATAAACTATACCGTTCTCACGACCATCCCGCGCCGCGTCCCGCAGTAACATCTACGTCGCTCCGAGATCACGGAAGCCTCGAAACAACCTGCCCAACCGATCGCGGCCCGAATTTCTCACAGTCCGCGTTCACAACGCTCTAGATCATCGCCTTCGGCTTGTTCTGCAAGCATATATTAGTCGGAGGCGCAGAGATTGTAGAGAGACCACGTATCGCTATATCCTTTGTGCTAGCTCTACCTCCTTAAGCTGCCCCTGAGCGGCCGCGGGGCCACGCCTGATCAAGATGGCTCACCAATGGATCAACGTCCAACAAAAGACTTTTACTAAATGGTTAGTTAGTGATCTAATTTGACAATTATTACTTATGAGACATGTTTCTCAATTCCCAATTACTGAATCTTACGGTACTAACATTGGAATGTCAGGATGAATACCAAGATTGCGCCGAGGGGCTTGGTAGTAAAGGATCTCGTTTCCGACCTAAGTGATGCTGTAGGTTAAGCTGCACATCAACCCAAGCATCTCAACTAATTATTTTATCCTAGGTTCTTCTAATACACTTACTCGAATGCTTGTCGAGCGAATCATTAGGACGATATGCGGCGAAACCGAAGTTGCGAGTACAAAAGTTTGAGAATGCCAACACGGCTCTCAACTTCATCAAGTCGAGGGGGATTCAAATGACCAATATTGGCGCTGAAGATGTGGTTGATGGTAATCGCAAGATTATACTAGGACTAATCTGGACCCTTATTCTGCGGTTTACCATCAGCGACATCAACGAGGAGGGTATGACAGCCAAAGAGGGTCTTCTATTATGGTGTCAACGCAAAACAGCATGCTACGACGAGGTGGACGTCCGAGACTTCAGCACTAGCTGGAATGATGGCCTCGCTTTCTGCGCGCTGTTGGACATCCACCGACCCGATCTTATCGACTATGATGCGCTCGACAAGTCAGACCACCGGGGTAACATGCAACTAGCATTCGACATCGCCCATAAGGAGATCGGAATTCCCGACTTGCTAGATGTCGAAGATGTCTGCGACGTTGCTAAGCCAGATGAGAGGAGTTTGATGACGTATATCGCCTACTGGTTCCATGCTTTCTCCCAAATGGAGAAGGTTGAGAACGCAGGTCGACGAGTGGAGAAGTTTGTTAATAACATGCAAGGGGCTTGGGAGATGCAGAGCGCGTACGAGAGACGGATGGCTGAGCTATTGAAACAGATCAGAGAGCAGATGGAACAATGGCAACATGCAACATTTGAAGGAACCTACGTTGATGCAAAGAAGCAAGCAGCTGAGTTTGCATCTTACAAAAGGGGCAAGAAGAGAGATTGGGTCGCGGAGAAGAGTGATCTGGCCACATTATTAGGAAACATCAAGACCAAACTGGGCACGTACCGACTTAGGGCTTATGAACCGCCGCCCGAGCTATCCTTGGAAACATCGGAAAGGGTGTGGGCTAGGTTAACCGAAGCTGAGATGATGCGTGCCCAGCTTATCAACGAGACGATTAGAGAGTAAGTCATCTCAACCTCACTTGCCGTTAACCACGTTATCCGCTAACCATTGCTTCAGCATCAAGAACGCCCTCCGCAAATCCTTTGCGGACAAGGCGAACGATTTCGCACTGGCACTTAACACAATGCAAATCGCCATCTCCGGTCTCGAAGGCGACGTAGAAGACCAACTCCTCCACGTGCGACGGCTAAGTGACAATCTCCCGCCTCTAGACGCATATTTAGAGAAGATCGCAGCCGTCGACGCCAAGTGTCAAGAAGCCAATATCGAAGAGAACGACTTCACGACCTACACATACGACGAGCTACTATACGAACTCGGCCTCGTCAAAACATCCGTGCAGAAGAAACTCGCCTTCCTCGAAAACCAGATGGTAGCGCGCAGCATGACGAACCTCACACCCATCCAGCTCGAGGAGTTCGAATCCGTGTTCCGCCACTTCGATCGTGACGACACCAACTCCCTCAGCGAACTCGAATTCTCCGCTGCGCTCGCCTCTTTGGGTCTCGTCTTCAGCGAGGACGAGATGCACGACTACTTCCTGGAAACGTCGCGGGGCCGCGACCGTGTTACCTTTGAGCAGTTCATCCGGTTCATGGTCGACGTGACCGAGGACCAGAACACCGCCGAGCAAGTCTTCCAGAGCTTCCGCGAAGTCGCTGACGGTAAGCCGTATGTCACGGAGATGGACCTCCGGCATTCCCTGGTACCCGACGATGTTATCGAGAAGCTCTGCGAGATTGTACCCCCACATCATGGCCCGGATATGGCGCAGGACCGTGGCGTGCCGCAGTACGATTATATCAGCTTCATGGAGAAGCTGATTTCGGGTCCGCCGCGAGATAATGGTACAGGAGGAGGCGGGGGCCCGCTACAGGATATAACGAATGGCCGCGTTAGCCCCACGAAGAAGGCTAACGGGTACCACTGATTCCTCGACCCATTAGGTACTCATAGGGCGCAGTGCTAGTAGGTACCTAGGCTACTCTTATTTAATATGCGAGGCTGGCGGGGCACGGACTAGGGCTGCGTCAGACTGCATTTATACTTCTTTTCGCGGACCGGGCTGGTGCTTGATCCTGGACAGAGGTTTGGTAGCTAGGTATGGTTTTAAAAAGAAAAGCCTCGGCAGGCGATGGCGGCGGCCTGTTGCCATTACATAATAAAGAGAAAAGGAACCTTCAGATAAGAGAAAACTGGTAGCTACGGCATCAGTGAGGGAAAGCTAGGGGGAGTAAGTGAGGGGCGTGGAGGCTCAGAGCTAGTAAATAACTTATAGGGACAGCATCGATTGGGGTGTTCTTTTGAGATGGACCAGCTGCGTGGCTGGCCTTTGCTGTTTCCCGAAATTGGCGTTGCGAATCGAGGTCCTTGTCCATAGTATATCCCCCTTGATTTATAGATATGAAGATATATTTCCACACAATCAGTCCGTATGCTTCTCTAGCGAACTACTATTGCCATCTCATCTACATTTCCTTTCCGGACCCATCCATACTCCCTTTCCTCTATATCAGGGTAAGCCGTTCTAAGTCTCAAAGTACCATTGTAAACTCCAACCCATGCAAAAATGCAACATAATTGGATTCCATTTATTCCAGTAATCGCCCCGCAGCATCGGTAAAGGAACACGAAGCCAGTCCATTATTCCTTGAAAACATCCATCTCCTTGAGAGCATTGGCGAGCCGGCGATAATCCCGTAATAGCTCTAAGACATCGCCAAGCCTCAAGTCCGCAGGATTCTGCAACTCCATGAACTTTTTCTTAGGTGGATCAATCTTCGGGATGTCCTTGGGCGGCAACGCCGAAGCAATGTCTGGGAATGCCTATAGATTCGGCGTCAGCGTGATAAATTGAGAAGTGTGTATATACATGTAGCTCCTACCGTAGCTAAATCTCCGCCATCAGTCGTTTTGGCTGGGGCATCCTTTGTAGGCGCAGGAGTGGGAATAGTAGCCGCACGTCCAAAACCACGCATCATACTCATTCCTGCGAAGCGGTTCATAGGATTTAAAGAATTCCCGAGATTCCGCATTGATTCGACCAAAGCCGGGTTGGAGGATCCAGGCGAAGGCGATGCGGAAGTGGAAGTAGCAGCCTTCTCCTTATTCTCTATAGCTTTCTTAGAGCTGCTCGCACTACGAGCGCTCCTCGTGCTATCTGTGCTTCGGTCCCTTGGTAGCTTTTTACCGCCCACTAGAGATAACAGTTTATCTTCGCTTCCTGTTGTGGGACGCTCGGCATCTTGGCCCCCTTGGGCTGTGCTAACGCCGTCGACGGAAGCGTCATCCTCTAGAGGTGGAGTGCCTATAAGCTTCCGTGCCTCATCCAAAGTTCGTGGTACCGCTAATTCTCGCCCACTAGCAGAACTGTCTCGAAGTTTACCAATTAGGAACTTGTAGCTGTCACCCAAGCTGGTTCCAATAGTTTTGAATCCTTGATCAGCGGTGCTGAATAAAGAATCACTAGCAGTTCCGAGAGCTTGAGCTGGAGACTGGATTAGGTCGCTTAATCTGCGACGTTGTATAGCAGCTCGTAGATCCGTGGCTGATAGAGTAGATTTCATTCCTTGAACGTTCTCGGACGTTGTAGCGGTTAGTTTTGATGCTGTTGCAGAGAGACCAGCAGTGTAAGCAGGCGGAAAGGTTTCCGTCTTGGGCGTTCCAGGGCCACTCTCGGATTTTAGAGGTCCTGAAGATGCTTCATCTGCTCTAAGACTAGCGAGATCTACCGTTTGTAGGAAAGTAATTGCGGCTTCAAGATTCGTTAAGCAATATGCCGCTTCTCCCTCGAGCTTCTCCTCCCATCGAAATCTCTGTATGAAATTCAAATCACTTATTACGTTGAGCTTCTCCGGTGGCATGGTTATCAATGTATAGATAAGCATCGGCATGATCTCGTCAGCCGATGAAGATGGATGGAAATGGGATAATGTATCAACGATGCTCTTATGGGCCGCCTTGAGATGATTTAGCTTGCCCAACGGATACCTTTTCTCGTGCATCAAGATGAGCTCCTTCCGGGCCTGCTCCAGATACTCCCGGATCTCCTCTTGTTGCTTCGCGCGGGCTTCAGGGGTATCCTCAGAAGGATCCCCGAGGTCGACACCTAAGTCTGCTGGCCCAATACCAACAAGAGCCAGCGCCGCTGTCTTGGATCGGAGCCTGTCATCTTGCGCCTCATCTTGAGTGCTCCTATGACGATATATGCGATCGTATATACCCTCGCAGAGGCGTCTCTCGACCGCTTCCTCGAGTAGAATCCTCTTTTGCTCTAGTGCCTTTTTGGCTTTTTTTCTATCGGCAAACTCCTCGGCCGTGAGCATTTGCTGCTCTTCATTTGTCGGTGTTCCTTTTCCCTTCTCTTTGTTGCTAAAAGAAGCAGCCTTGGCTCTTAACAGGCTAGCCGCGGAGGCCCTAGAATAGCTCGAGGGGGTTGGAGAAACTTCTCGCGTCTGCCGAGTAGCGAGGCTATCTATATGTGTTCGAATATGCGAAGCAGCGACGTGGTAGAAATCTTGAAATAGTCTGGAAAGATTGTCGATATTCGGGGGCGTCGGGTGGACTTTGGCGGAAAGTGAGTCGATGAAACTGAGTCACGTCTATTAGTCGCGTTTAACCCGGGCAGGAGGTCGGTTCAACTCAACTTGTCTGTCTTGCTCACCAGCTCGATCGGTATTTCATCCATGTCCACAGAAGCCCGGGGTGCTTCAACTACATCATCGGTAGTCTCCGACTCAAAGGTGTCGGGCTTGTCCTTTTCCCGTGTCTCTGGCGGTGTTCCCTGTATCACGGTGACTTTCGGCGGAGCGCCGTTCTCTATAGTATTAGCGCGTTGAGCTCGAGCTCGAGGTTGGTTCGATTCTGACGCATGCTGACGAGGGAAAGTATTCGAAGATGAGAGTGACCCAGACTTAGGCTCAGAGCCTTTAGAAGGTGTCGTGGGTGCCATGAAGATTTGGGAGATTCTAGATACCATATTCCTCAGTTAGCAAAACATCAACCAATTGGCCGTAGCTATGGATAGAGTTCAGGAGCAAAGAAAGTATGCCGAGGAGCTGGTATAAAAACACAAACATGAAACTTGTCGGAGGGAAGCATTACCTCACTCCACTGTGGGCAGGGGACACGAGATGCTTCGAGTTATATCAAGAGGTCGATATATGTAGTATTATGTCTCCTATCGGATAATAGACAAAATGCGCGCCATCAAGGCTAGACAGGACAAAACACGGGCATATATTGTGCATCAAAGTCTGATGCAGTATGAATAAGAAGATGCTTAGAGACCAAGACGAAGGTCTACATTTGAGAGTTCGCGGAGCTTTCTCATGTATAGGTACCTTACGGAAAGCAAGGTGAGATGACGGAAGCTGGCCTCCACATAAAGACAGCCACGATAACGCTAAGTATAAGGGATCATGTACGGTACTGCAGCTTCCGTTGCACAGCTAGCCTGGACTAGAATGTTGTGTCAGGGGTAGAACTGCGCTAAATGCGGGCGGGTTGTTATGTACTTGAACCTTTCTATGTAAATTTGAACTTTTTGCACTTTGAACATCTAAAAACTACATGTACATATGTACATATATGGATTGATCTCTATCTTCATCTTCATCTTGTATAAATCTACTGATATATCTTACACTGTAAGTGTTTATCAAAGCTCGTCTGTTTAGCATATTTATTCCGAAGTCCTTCTTTCCAAAATACCTTTCCCTATGACTTTTCAAAACACATGACAATTTGCTGCTTGCCTCTTACATCCCTGTATGGTTCGCATGCCCTTTACAACAACCTTACCATGTAGGCACCGATATTCATGCAAGCACTTGGCAACCCGTTGTGATAGGTTATGTAGGTATGTATGAGTGCAACCTGCGAGGTCGATCAACAGAATCAAAATGATACCTTGAATCTCTATATCTGTCCTTTGAAGACGTACAACAGATTCCTGTTGCGGGAATCATCGAAGCTATCAGATGTGGATCCACGTATCTTTTGATATGCGCTTGGTGTGTACAGTAATCCATACAGTGTGTATACGAAGTGGAAGCTTAATAGTGGAGGCGCGCCTCAACTCAATAGTTGGGGTCGGTGGTTGGAGTTGTATCCATCCGCTTTTAGTGGAATACCAATGTTGTCATAGGCAGACCAGATAGGCAGCGCCACTGTCCACGCGATAACGGCTACGAGTGCATGTGGGGATTCTAGGTGCCGTGACCACTTACACCTTCTACACCTTTATCCATCATTCAACAACATTGGACTTCACCTCCTATCGAGGTTTCTTTTTCTTTCTGTTGTCTCCTTTTCATCTCACTTATCCATCTGCCGTCTTCTTCTCCATCATTTCTACTTTCGCCGTTCCAGAGCAATCATGAATGTAAGGCGGAAACGACTAGATTCGACTTGTCACTCTGCCGGTAGAGTTACAGCTCGGCTACTTTTATCGTTCCTCGCCGTTTCCGCCTCTCCATCCGCCGCCAGTCTTCAGGACACTGGGGCTATCCTCCCAGACACGCCGCTACTTACGCCCCTAATACCTGAACCACCGCAACCGGCCGAGCATACTTTCACGTTACGTCACATATTCCATCACGGCACGTATCGGCATCCTGGACTTCATCGAAAGAAGGACATACGTGAGCCAGATGCTGAAGTATGGCTGGCCGGTGAGGACGGTCAAGAGGCGGAGCGGATACCGCCATTGAAGGCAAAAAGTCAACCTCGCAAGATCGAGCGTCTCGTTGATCGACGACCAAGTACTGTAGATCCATTGGTTGCCGAGGCTCGTCAGCGAGGTTACGTTATCGCGAGTGATCCAACCGCTTGGACTGTCGACGACGTCCCAGGCCCTGATGTCACTGATAAGGAAACCGTCTTAACTATGGCACTCATAGCTTCCGATGCCTACGTGGAGAACCCTACTTTGCCAGACTGGGACGAGGTCGGGGAGCCGTTTAATCGAAGTGCTGACTTTGGCTGGGAGAGTGATGGACTAAGAGGCCACATTTGGGGAGACGAGACAAATTCTACTATTGTCATTGGTCTCAAAGGAACTTCACCAGCTGTCTTTGATGGGGAAGGCACAACTACCAACGACAAGATCAACGATAACCTCTTTTTCAGTTGCTGTTGTGCCCAGCAAGGTCAGTGGTCATGGCACCAGGTTTGCGACTGTGCAACAGGCACCTACAGTTGCAATAATACTTGCGTAAAGCAGGCTCTACGCGATGAAAATAGGTATTATCAGGCAGCTAGGGAGCTTTACGCAAACGTTACGGAGCTTTATCCCGATTCCAATATCTGGGTTTCCGGACACTCGCTGGGTGGCGCAGTTAGCTCCCTCCTCGGTCTGACATATGGCCTTCCTGTCGTGACATTTGAGGCTGTTCCCGAGGCATTAGCGGCTGGAAGATTGGCTCTCCCCGTCCCTCCACATGCTGACCCCGAGTTTCCCCAGACTCGCCAATACACTGGATCCTATCACTTTGGTCACACCGCTGATCCTATCTACATTGGCACGTGCAATGGCGCAACCGCATCGTGTTCTTTTGCAGGTTACGCTCTGGAAACAGCGTGTCATACCGGTTATGAATGCACGTATGACACTGTGGCAGATAAAGGTTGGCGAGTAGGCATTGGAACGCACAAAATTCGGTCCGTTATCAACGACGTTATTCGAAAGTATGATGATGTCCCGGAATGCAAGTTTACTCCAGAGTGTCGGGATTGCGCGAATTGGAAAATGTACGAGAGTAACAGTACGGACGGGACGACGTCGTCGAGTAGTTCTACCACAACGAAGACACGCACTCGAACCGCCACCTGCCAGACTCCTGGATGGTAAGCACAATTTCCCTCTCCTGCTAATATTAACCTAGCTAATGGCTTGTAGGTGGGGCTGTCTCGACGAAACTACAACGACTGGGGCTCCTAGCACTTCAACCTCGAGTAGCTCAACTTCAACATGCAAAACCCCTGGTTGGTTTGGATGCAAGGACGAGACAACCACGACTAGTGTCACTACTACTACTACTTCTTCTTCTATTGTTACTACTCCAAGTACCACATGTGAGACACCCGGTTGGTGGGGTTGTAAAGACAAGACGACAACGACGGCCAGCACCACGACATCACTGCCCCAGTCTCGGCCTCATATGATTACCTCGCCTCCATCTTTGCCTATTCCCACAGCTATCCCGATAACAAAGCCAACAGACACGCCGACATCCCACTGCGTCCATCGCAATTGGGTTGGAATGTGTAAGGAGTGGGAAAAGGACGAAGAAGGCGATGCTACATCTGCTGACTGGGTGTATGATGAGATGTAGGTAGGCATTCACAGCCTGCCTTGATAGTAACATAACTTGTTTTAGTTGGACTAGATTGGGATACATTGCGGGCTCGTCGGCGTTTATTTGGATTGCGCGCATCGTGCTTTTAACAACGGCTTCGGCGCAAATTTGGACTTCACAACACATAAACATGATACATATGAAGCATATTTTGTCTATATTTATACCTACACGGCATATATTGCTGCAGGGCTACGCATCAGATACATCGAATCAAAGCAATTGCAGATTTCAAATTTCAGTGGACCATATACGACTTAATTCGTAAAGTCCCATGCATCAGCTACTTTCGAGCTAACCCCCTTTTTTATCTAACCTTTCCATAACCTTTCCTTAACTCCAGGATTCCAAATTCTTTAATATGCAACCTGCGCCATCCTCCGCCCTAGGCGTCAACTTGCCAATGGTATACACGGTCTCCCCAGCCTCCTTCAGCTGCTTCGTAACGGCCTCCACATCTGCGGGGCTGACTACAGCCACCATACCAACACCGGTATTAAATGTCCGCGCCATTTCGCTCGCTGCGACATTACCCGCGCTCTTCAACCACCGGAACACAGGCGGCAGCGTCCAGGTCGCAACGTCGATCTCGGCAGCTAGGTTCTTGGGCAGCATGCGCGGCACGTTTTCTAGAAGTCCACCACCAGTAATGTGCGCCAGACCCTTGAGGCGGGGCAGCGCGGCGAGCACGGACTTCACATAGATTCGAGTTGGCGTTAAGAGGGCTTCGCCGACGTTCTTTTGGGAGTCCCAAGGCGCCGGGTGAGTATAATCAAGCTTCTCGCGAGCCAGGATGCGGCGCACGAGCGAGAAACCATTGGAATGCACGCCGGACGACGCTAGGCCTAGTAGCACGTCGCCCTCAGCCATGGCGTCGTGGCGCGGGAGGCGGTCGCTCGCACGCATGACGCCGATAGCGGCACCGGCCGCGTCGTAGTCGTCTTCCCTGTACATACCTGGCATCTCGGCCGTCTCACCACCGACAAGCGCACAGCCCGCGTCGCGACAGCCAGCAGCTACGCTCTCCACAAAGACGGCGGCGACCTCGGGGTTCAGCTTGCTGCACCCGAAGTAATCGAGGAACATGACGGGCTCGGCGCCCTGGACAACGAGATCGTTGACGTTCATGGCAACAAGGTCGATGCCAACCGTGGTGTGGTTCTGCGTGGCCTGTGCGATCATGAGTTTGGTGCCGACGCCGTCGATGGCACCGACCATGATGGGGGCATCGCTCGAGAAACCGGCTTTGGAAAGATCGACTTCGCCTCCAAAGCCGCCGATCTCGGCATCGGCACCAGCACGCCGGGTTGACCTGACGGCGTTCCGAATGCGCTCGACGAGTTGGTTCCCGGCATCGATGCTCACACCAGCTTCGGCATATGTTAAGGCCTCCTTGGTATCGGACGTTGGCTTGAAGGCGCGGTGCGCAATATCCCTGCGGTAGTACATCTTGTTGAATTGGATCAGTTTTACACCTTCATAAGCTTTGTCAACGGCGGCACGAAGACTCTCGGCTGCGGTGGCGCTGGCGGCTATTACTCGCCCGCCTGCTGTCTTCAATTTGCCGTCCGCTAGTTTCGTGCCGGCGTGGAATATATTGATACCCTCAGGAGGTGTTTGTACGGTCATCTCATCACCCTTAGCGTAGGATTCGGGATAACCGCCAGCGGCGACAACGACAGTTGCGCTAAAGTTCGGTTCGACTTTAATAGGGACGCTGTCTAGATAGCGCTCTGAGCATGCAACCATGATTTTGGCCAAATCTGTGTCCTGTGATAATAATGGCAGAACCGTCTGCGTCTCTGGGTCTCCAAATCGAACATTATACTCGAGGACCTTGGGACCGGTCGAGGTGATCATAAGGCCGGTGAAAAGAACACCGACAAAAGGCATCTCATCCTTGCGCATACCGTCGATAGTTGGCTGGATAATGTTTCTATCGATTTGCGCTACGAGATCGGATGTAGCAATGTTGGTCGGTGCATAGCATCCCATACCGCCTGTGTTCAATCCCGTGTCTCCTTCTCCTATTCTCTTATGATCTTGTGCGGGGGGTAGTGACTTTATAGTGTAGCCGTCACTGAAGGTCAACACACTTAACTCATCACCAGTCAAGAACTCTTCGATAACAACCTCATCTCCTGCAGATCCGAACTCCTTGTTCTGCATGATATCCTTGAGCGCCTTGTGTGCCTCTTCTTTCGACGTAGGTATAATGACACCCTTACCAGCAGCCAGTCCGCTAGCCTTGATCACAACATCGTGTTGTACCCGGTCGAGATATTCCCGGGCTTTCTCGTAGTCGGAAAAGTTCTCGTAAGCGGCCGTGGGAATACCATGCTTCTTCATGAAGTCTTTCGAGAAAGTCTTGCTTCCCTCCATTTGCGCGGCCTTCTTGGACGGGCCGAAACTCTTAATGCCCGCATTCTCGAAGAAGTCGACAGCACCTGCGACGAGAGGGGCTTCGGGGCCGGGGACCACGTAGTTGACATTGTTCTTTCGGGCGAGTTCGAGCAGAGCCGGAAAGTCTTCTGCAGATACGGAGGTATTGTTGGTGACTTTGGGGCAAGTCGCCGTACCTCCGTTTCCGGGGACTGCGATAATCGACTCTACTAGAGGCGACTTGCTCAGCTTCCAGGCAATCGCGTGTTCCCTTCCCCCATTGCCAATGAGAAGAACACGGAGTGGGTACTCTATTCCCATGGCTGACACACGCAGAGGTCGAGGAAGAATCAACTGCTGTTTAAGAAGACTATATACCTAGTCTAATCTTAAGTTTTGGAAAGAAGGCGTCTATGGGTATCTTGACCCATCACCAAAATTTTTTGATGGTTAAAAATGCCCCTCACCTTAGAACGTTACCCCTCCCCCGCAATCTAGTGGGGCTGTATATTGCAGGATGCATCACAGCTTCAAAGTTGGTTAACACATTACTTACTAGTACATACAGTATGCAAGTCATTCCCATGCTGAATCTCTGCCTATATATTGTAGAAGTGTGATAAATCATGAATGAAAAGAAGTATCTATTATCTATCAACACTAGATATTCCCAATATCAAAGAACATTCTACTATTCGTACCCTTAAACCATTTTAATCCAAACCCATACATAGACCGCACAACCATCCCCAAAGGGTACCAATGAACCCAAGTTTCATAGGGAACTAAATACTTGGGAAGAGAATTTATTTTGATTTGGTGTTAAGGGAGTATCGAGAATGGGTAAATTGGTAAATTCTCATTCTTCACATGCATGTATGTAAAGAATTACCCAAATAGGAATAAAAGTGACGTTTCTAGTACTAGCGCAAAATGGTGAAATACGCTTAGCTTAGATGGGACGACTATCATGCGGCTAATTCAGGGTCTACCCTGTCAAACTGTATCGCGACAACGTGAACTCCATCTCAAAAGGCAGACTTGTTACCGCAAGTGATCTATCTAGTTATATCTCGTCAACATTATTCCTTCTTTAACTCATTGGCTAAACCGAGGACTAGTTGATGTCACAATCATGCTGTTTATAGGTTTGACCGGCTCTATAGCCACCGGCAAATCAACAGTATCCTCCATTCTTGCCTCACCCCCTCACTCACTGCCTATCATTGATGCCGATATCCTTGCTCGCAAAGTCGTTGAGCCTGGAACGAGTGGCTATAATGCCATCGTGAAGTACTTTGGCCCTACGACACCAGACTTATTGGTTCCAGTCTCAGACTCAATGCCGGTTGACGGCGTGGATGGCAAAGGCAGGCCATTGAACAGGCCAGCATTAGGCCGGCGTGTTTTTGGTAGCAGCGAGGAACGGAAGAAGGATCGGGACGTTCTAAATGGCATTGTGCATCCTGCTGTCAGAAAGGAAGTGTACAAGGCCATCCTGCGAAATTATCTAAGCGGTACTTGGGCCGTCGTGCTAGACGTGCCCCTACTTTTCGAGAGTGGTTGGGATAGGCTTTCCGGTGTGGTGATGGTGGTGGCTGTCAAGGACCCCGAAGTGCAGATGCAGAGACTTATGGCACGCGACCCTCACCTGACTCGGGAGGATGCGCAGAATCGAGTTCTAAGTCAGACGGACGTGAGGCTGAAAGCTAAGAGATGCGAGGCTCGGGGGAAGGGGAAGGGAGTGGTTATATGGAACGACGGCTCAAAGGAGGAGCTCAAAGCCAACATAGACGCCGCACTCACAGATATCAGGAAAAGTAGTCCTCCGTGGTGGAATTGGATGTGCCTTCTATGTCCTCCATTGGGCGTTGCTGCAGGCGCCTGGGTGTACTGGCAGAATATCCAAATCAACAAGAAGTGGAAAGAGATGGAACTGGAGGAGAAGGCGAAATTATGATACCGAATATATTGGAACTGATTACTGTTTATGTGCGTTTTTACCTTCCAACGGCAACTGCACTTATTTGGGAGGTATCTACCTCCGTATCTGAATTGACAACGGAGTGTCTATCTAATCTACGTCTGTATGTGGTTACTACAGAAATCCATATTGTAAGTGCAATGTGCGTAAGAGCTGGACATCATATCGACAAAGAATGCACTTCCCCTCTAGGTATTACTGAAGAAATCACCACCCACTTTACCTTCTACTTGCTCCCCTGCACCTGCCGCCGTTCACAGGATATGCGTACCGCTTACTGGCATATCCAGGTGTATTGATATCGCCAAACTCTATTGTGTGTATACATATATGTATCATACGTACTTGAGGCAAGTGCGCAATTTTCGACTAATAATTCCCACTGTCTCGAGGCAGCTCTGACCATATGCATCCGTCGACATATCATGTCACTCTTCCCACAGCTTCTGGATTTATTCTTCTCCCACTTCCACTTCCACAAAATCCTAAATTTCTTTCTTTTTTCATCTTTACTATCAATTCTCATCCCTGCCATTTGATCAATTTCATCGGTTGACCATTGGTATGACCTTTCAGGTATTCTCATCTCAGATCAAGACTCATCGACACCAATCAACACTCTTCATTCTTCATCACCATCCAATCAATTTCGACAATACCTTGTCGAACTTGACACCATGCCGCCCAATTCTTTATGCGAGTGGATGGTAGGCCAAAACTGCATCGACCGTAGACCCCCTAGGCCCGCCAATCCCCCACCAGTAGCATCGGCGAGAACAAAACCGCAACCACGCCGTGTCTTCTCAATTGAATTGGAGACGGATGACGAGTCGGCATCCGATATGATCAAGTTGACTTATCCAAGAACCGGACAAACTAGACGACCCAAGACCAAGAAGGTTCGGTTTGCAGAGAATGTCCGCGAGACAGAAGTCAAAAAACAAAATGCGCAGGTTATTTCAGACTCAGACACAGATGTCAGTACGAATGGAAGCACAGATGTTCAAGTAGTCTCGAGCGACGATGAGGCGACCACAGGCGAGGAACCAGACTCCGACTGTTCCTGCACCAACTGCGTCACTACAAAAAGAAAGTCAAAGAAGACGAAGCGTGTTTCAACGAAGACCAAGAAACATGATAACCAGTCATCGGCGGATGATAGTGAAGACAGCACACCTGTTGTCTGCATCAAGCACAAGGGGAAGAAGGCCAAAGTGGTGGTAGCACGGAAGCCGAAGGCAGGCAATAGCAATCAGAAAGCTAAGCCCCAGGCCAAGAAATGCAATAAAGAGTCTGAGAGCGAGGTAGAAAAATCAGATCTTAGTACCGATGCCACACAGTCTGAGACCGAGCCAGAAAGTGAGGCTGAGACTACCGAAGCAGAGACTTCTGAAGCTGAGGCTTCTGGAGCTGAGGCTTCTGAAGCCGAGACAACGGACGCCGAGACTGGAGGTGAGAGTGAGGCCCAAACCACCGATGCTGAGACTGAGGCCGAGCCGGAATCGGAGAAGGAGGCCCCGAAGAACAAGGGGATGGAAGGCAACGGTGGCCAAAACAAGCAACCGGAGGCTCCCAAGCAAGGCGTTCAGAATAAGCAGGGGAATCAGAACAATAATGCCAAGCAAAGTGGGCAGAGCAAACAGGAAGTTAAGCAGAATAATCAGGGACAGAAAGACAAGCAAGGTAACCAGGGAAATCAGGGAAAGCAGGACACACAAAAGAAACAAGAGGAGCAACAAAACAGCCCCACACAGGAGGATGACGAGGTTCAGGAAATCCCCAAGGAAGAATGGAGTAAATTTAAAAAGTCATCGACTTTTCAAGCAGCTCTGTCTATTGTCAAAGGGGGCAAGGCGGCGAAGCAGCCTAAGGAGAAGGAGGAGAAGGAGAAGCCAAAGCCAAAGCCGAAGTCAAAACCAAAACCAAACCCGCCCCACAATCCTCCGCCTAAGACCCGTCCAGCGAATATCCTCTTACCACGTCGGTCTCGTGTACTATCAGTTGAGCATGCCGTCGAGATTCCCCAAGATCCTCAACCTAATGCGTTCTATGACAATGTGAACGGCGTTATGCGCGTATACCATGGACCAATCTATGGTAACCCGTACGGGGAGCTATATCCCCAAAGGGTTTATGGCGGTCAGAGCTTGCCCGTTGGCACACCACACCCGATGCAAAACCCGGTGTATAACGGGTTCCCCCCGGCGTCTGGTGGGAGACCCATGCCTGCTCATGGACGACCTCAGCCACCTCAGCAACCTCAGAAACCTGAGCCGTTTCAACCGGCTTCACCTATTCATCCGGGCCAGCCACGAGAGAACCCTTGGCTTCAAGGATATGGTAGTGTTAAAGTCGGCGACCCCCCGGGGATGCCTGGGATGCCTGGGATGCCCCCTTTCGAAACAAACTTCGACGAAAAGGAATATGATGAATTTGTTAAACAAACCGGCACACCGACACCCGCGCCAGCAAAGCCAGTAGGTTCGAAGTTGAAGAATAGTGATAGAGGCGGACGATCAAACGTGATTCCATCCATCGAGGTTCCTAAGGGTCAAAAAGAACATGAGGCCGAGAGGATGCCCCGGGACACTCAGAGTGCCCACGGCTCGCGAAGGGCTTCGGGATCCATTCATGGGAGTCAAGATGGTGGCAATAATGGCAGCCACAAGGGTAGTGATAACCCATCTGCTGTGGGCAGCTCTCTTCAGGAAGCAATGGCGAAGGATAAGGCCCGTGCGAAAGCTAGGTTAGCACGTTGGGGTGTGGGAGGTGGGAGCAAGGAGTCTAGCCCAGCGTTTCAATCTTACCTTAATGACGATGGTAATAACAACAACGACCAGCCCGAGTTCGGCGGAGGTCAAACAGAAACTCAGGCTACAGGATTTGGCGGTAACAATGGTGGTTGGGGCGGGGGAGGGGACGCTCCTAATCGTTTCCATCCTGGTGATGGGAACAACAGTAGTAGGGGCACTCCAGAATGGAGCGGAGCTAACAGTACTAACAACGTCTACGGTGGCCGAGACAACAATAACGGCAATGATAGCGGCAACAAGAAGTCCAAGAACGGCTCTAGACGCGGGAGTCTAAGACGCGACAGCCTATCCAGACCCTCTCCTCCTGGAGGCTGGGTTAGTGTCCCGGGATCGCCAACGTCTACCCGTTCAAGGCCTCGTCACACTAGCCCAGGCAATGTTGGTGGCAACTGGGCCGGTTCTAAGAAGGGCAAATCCCCCTCTCCCCCGGCCAACGCCCAGGAGAATATTAACCCGTGGGAAGCCCAACCCAACCAGGATCAGAACCAAGGAGGCGGCAATACTTCGATTTGGCAAGATTCGGGTGTTGCCCAAAGTTCTGGCGGCGTCTTTGACATGGAGGACGCAGAGTACGGCGGCGGCGGTCCAGGTGCCTATAACGACGACGACAAGACTGAATGGTAGGGCTGTTTTGAATCTGCTATCTCGCGTCTCGAATTTTGCACTTTCCTTCTGCTCTGCCTCGTCGTGTTGGTTTTCCAAGAAATCCAGAACAAAATTAGGAGAAGGTATTAGGCTCGTTGGGGACGGTTTCGTTCCCTGTTGAAGTGTACGATAAGTGCTGCTGAATGCTCCGACGAGGCTGGAGTGTTGCGTCCTCGGCGAAGAAATGCATTATATTCTTTTGTCTTGGTGGGCTCAGTCGGGATTGGGAGGAACTGCATAGCTGCTTGCCTGTTCTGAGGAGGTAGCTACATGTATTTTTAGAGATGCGAGGGCGGTATAGGTTTACTTGCATGGAGGACAGATACTGATTTTCTGCCTTTGCACTGCACTTGAGCAACCGTTAAGGCGGTTACTGTACCTAGGCATACATGATAGTGCAAATACGAACTGTCCCTCATTTATACTTGTTTGTCTTTGTATTGTGTTTAAGAACTACTAACGGCTGATATGCCTCTTCCTCGTAACGTAAGAGAACACATTATGAAGTCAAGTATATTAAGGATAACGACTTAGGGAAAACCGAATCACGGAAATTACTGAACGCTAGGCATAAAATAAAACCACACATTCGATAAAATATGCGACGATAGATTGCATCATGCTAAATATACTTCACGTTCACTAGACATTACAAGCACAAATAATCAGTGCACTGATAGTGTTTCACCATCACTTGATGCCTAATCTTAACTCAAGCTACAAGTCACAAGTGATATGTCACATATCACAGTCTCAGCTATGTAAGAGAATGGCTCGTTTAATGATTAGGAGTGGAAACGTTGCTCTTAATTAAAGGAAGAAGCAGACTAAAATAACTTGTGGCGCAAGTGCCACCAAAAATCAAACTGTGATGCCTATCCGTTTTCTTGATGTCTTCCTTTTCTCTATGCGCTGAACAAAGCGGATGGTGCTACACTGGCGCAGGACTTTTGACTGGAACAAGAAGAGGGTGGGGCAAAAATTGGCGAAGCGAAAAATACAATCAGCGATGAATAAGACTGGCGAACTTAGGAGATCCATAGAACCGCAACAAGCAGAAGTAGGTCCTGCGTCCAACATTCACTCAATCCACTTCCTACTCCTCATCCGAATCCTCCTCGGCCTCCTCTAGCCACTTGAGGAAAGGCTCCGCAGCACGACGAATCTTCTTCGAGGTGGGGAGATCGACGTACTTCTTGGACGCCTTGGTTCCCCATTTCTGGATTACCTCCTCGCTGACAAGATCCTTGTCGTAGAGTTGGTGAAGGATCTTGACAATCTTGTCGCTAGTCATCAACTCGGGATGCTCCTTGCCCTGGGAGGCCAAAAGGCGCTCAATACCACCCAGAAGGGCCTTCTCATGGCGTTCAGAGGTAACCATCTGATGAAAATTAGTATGCTATGTCACATAGATAAAGAGTAAACAAAGTTAGTAGTGATTGACATACCTGCTTGAGCATCGCGGCACGCTTGGGAATCTGAGTGATGATGTTCTCATCGAACAGAGTCTGGACTAGGACCAAGACGGTCTTGTGCTTGGTCTCGACTCCGAGCTCTTTAGCTTTGACGTAAACTTGAATATCATCAACCTTGTTAATGCTACCAGCCTTAGCAGCCTCCTCCTGGATCCAGTCACCCAGGGTATCATAGACGGTGTGACCGCCACCCTCTCCGTCATCGTCATCGTCATCGACACCACCGAGAACAAGTTTCTGACGGAATTCGCTTGGGAGCTGGCTTTGACGAGCCTTGACGGCCTTCTCGGACATATCAACAGCCCAGTCGTCATCTTTGACTTCGGCCGGGGCATCAATGACCTGGGCGTCAGCGTTGATCTTACGAGTGAACTCGTCATCACTGCCAGCGTCATCCTCATCAATCTTGGTACCGTTCTCGCTGGAGCCGTTCTCGGAATTCTCGCCACCGCTTCCTTGGCCGTTCTCTTTGTTGCCGTTCTGGAGAGCCTGCTGCTTGGCCTTGCGAGCGGCCTTGCGTTCGGCCTTGTCCTTCTTGCCGCCCTTCTTGGGCTGATTCTTCAGAATGAACCCACTAAGCTTCAGACGGAGATCAACATCGGTGCGCTGGCCGCAAGCCTTGCAGTCAAGGAGAATGCGGCCGTCCTTGATGACGACATCTGTCTCGGGGTTCTTGCATTTCTTGCAGAGAACGAACTTGTTGATGAAGCCATCAAGGTGATCCTGAAGTCTGGATGCTTCGTGAGCACCGTTGATGATCCAGCGGTCATCAGGGGGATCGATGTTGGTTTGAGCACCAAGCTCAAAACCGAAGTACTTAATGACGTATGATCCCGGGCGGGCAAGAGAAGCAGCAACGCTGCTCAGGTTGACGACGACAGTCTTGATGCCATTACCTTTACCTTCAATTTTAGTCTGGAGCTTCTCCATCTTGTAACGGTAGTAGGTATCGGTGACATCACGACGAATGTTGACGAGCGCCATTTTTGCGGTATTATCTCAAAATGAGGCTATAAAGTAGGGACTCGATTATAGTCTTATCGGTAGGCGAGTTCGGTATTCCTTGAATATAGGGACGAGAGGACTAGATAGTCATTCGTAGGTAGTGACTAATGAAGCGGGAGAGGATCGGGCAAGCCAGGATCTCAGTAGAGAGGACTGTTCCTAGTGGACATAGGGAAGACAGGATGGTAGTTGCCGGCGTTGGAAGGCATTAACTCGGGCGATGCTGTCGCGATGTCTCAACCAACGGAGCTGATATTGGGGCTACAAGGTTTCCGCGGTATGCGAAATGACTGCAGCGTCGGGGGAAGGTGTTTAAACACAGCGGTATTATCGTGCTGATACATAAACAATTGCGTGTCCGGTACCCTTTGGTGTAGAGGGTGTTTTTGGTCCAAGATTTTAGACGGCAAAAGGTAGAAGCAGACCGTGAATCTCAAGAAGATTTTACCAGAGGTCTGTAGCACGAGGGTGTTGTTGAGGTTGAGGGGGTAGTGATTAAAGAGTTGGGGTTTGGCTGAGTGCAGCGTGAGATATTCAGAGAACAGGACAAGGCAGCGACCGCCGCAGTTTAAATCCTGTTATCAGGTAACAAGCAGAGCCTTGGGGACGCAGTCAGGTGCGAATAGATTTGTTTGATTGTATTGGTGATTGTTGATGCTTGTGTTGGTGGAAAGGAGAAAAAAAAGGATGATGTTGGGAAAATTGGGAGAAAGGAAGAGTGTGTGTGTGAGTAAAAAGAGGAGGGCAGTTGAAGAAATATGGTCCTGAGGAAATCGCGGCGTTGGTGGATGAATAATGTGAGAGAGAAAAAAAAAAAAAAAAAAAAAAAAAAAAAAAACTGTGCAAAACACCGCCGCTAAGTTGTACCACTGTTCCATTCTACAGGAGCACATCCCACTAAGTTGCAAACTTTAGCACAAAAAAACCGCCACATGTGGGGGCCTAAGCCATACAAATTGTGCCGTGTTCCTCAGGTTTGTACATGTATCCAATTTATCTTTCTACTCGCTAAGGCACATGTAGTGCAGTGAACCTTATGGACCCTTAGGTACCTCTATCTAGTTACGCGACTGTGACTGCCCTAAGGTTGTTATTATTCGACCTGCTCGAATCTGCACATGCCTTCTTGGGCACATATTACATGCAGTAGCGGCCTAGAGAAGAAAGCTTTTGAGGCACGTAGCGAAAGCCGAGGAAGGAAGCCCGAGTGGCTCTCGGAGCTAAATACGGTACTACTTTCTAGTGCAGCACAGCGGCTTTTATTAGTTAGGTCCGTTAGAGGCGAGGCGAACAATTTGGGTCTCTAGGTACTCTTTCAGGCTTCAGCCTGTGGAAAATACATGTATTCAACACTGCTAAATATGCATGTAATTTGAATAGAACGTTGAAACTTGAGCACCACTTAGGAGATTTGAATAAACATTGAAACTGAGAAATTTTTGAAGAATTACACATGCTCTCGTATCGTGGCTGCTTGGGCTCTCGGTTTGCATCTACATCAAATCACCACCTAATACTACCGTCATGAGCAAACAATAACTCAAATGAGACATAAGAAATACTACTAATATAAGTAGGTAGGCTGTTGATGGTAGCTCACTTTCTCAAGTGCAAGCAAAAGACCAGATACAAACTCCCGTACCAAGACCTCATACCTACATATGTAAGCAGAACGGAGCTGACAACATGTCACCTTACCGGGATACCCGGGGAAACCTGCTACGCTTCGTTCGCGTCGGCAACTATCCCCGAAGTAATAATAAAAATCAGTAATTAAAAGCCAGCCTTCTACCACTTACATGCGCTCTGCAGCTGTCTTGCATCGAATTTGCATATCTGGCACCAATCACTCACTCACATGATGGCCTATCAGCCATGGCTGGGTTGATTCATCTAGCTAGGCTCTTCTCGCTACGCTGGGCTGCATGCTTCAAGGTTCTCTATCCCCAGGCCCTCTTGGCAATACCGAGCTGTAAATCTATAGTATGTATTCTAGATGCTGAAGCAGATTAATTCCAAGCTGGGTAATTGGAAATTAGAAGGGGTTCATAAGTCCAAAGCAGGTACCCGTCGTAGCCTGCCGAAACACAATTTGACTAGGTGATCACATTAATATTATGTCCTCTGCAATCACTTAACCTAGCGTGCTCCTCTACTATCGTGAGATTCACCCGAGCGCATTTCCCCGTCATTTTCAAGAACCTGCGGCAGCCTGCATATGCACAATGCAACATAGCGATGCGTGATACCTTGCCAAGATGTCAGCTGTCACAATAACCGTGGAAGGAATATATTTCACTCTTTGCCCAAGGCTTGTATTCTTGGAAACTACCCTCTAGACTATTGTCTGCACTAAGGGTCGAATAAGTGAACCTAATACCAACGCCTAGTCCTCGAGTCTCTCCGACCAGTTCCAACCCGAAATCCTTGTACCTGGTGTTCATCAACGCTTAGCTTGATGAACGATGTGACTGAAAACATGTATGATGCCGATTTGAGTGCTGGGCATAACTGGACTCGCGCGAAACACGAAGGCCCACTAGTACCGTTGCGGACACGATGCCGAAGAATCGATGCTATGATAGAAGAGAAATTGCGGAGGGTATAGAAGGGAAGAACGCCAAATATAAAGAGCATCGAGTCTGTCCACAACTTGGGTCGGGCTCACGAAGACGACGAGTCATCTTTGGACTGGGGAGGTTGGAGTCCTGCACTCTGCGCCACTTGCTTCCATATTGCAAGCTCCCGGTAAGCTCTCTCGCACTCCTGCTTGAGCTTATCATTGGAGGCAGATAGTTCCTGGATAGCCTGCTCCGTAAGTAGCTTTTCTAGCGTCCACTTCTCGATGTTCTGCGCCTCGTTCTCCTTCAACTGAGTGATGAAGATGACAGCACGTTGAAGAATCGATCCCTTGTTCTTCTCACATCCAGGCACAATCTTGGCGAGTTCATTGATGCCTTCATTGATGGTTTCGCGACGACGTCGTTCAACTTTGATTAAAATTAGTATAACTCGTCTCGTGATATGCCGGAGTAGTAGCTTACCCTCTTTATGGTTATCTTTTCTCATCTTGTGCCACTCTTCCGAGCCTACAGCAGGCTTAGAGCTAGAGGTTGCAGTAGGTGTGTACGACGGTTGCGATCTAACACCATTTTGGGGTTGTTGTCCAAGGTTGTTTGTGGATGTGTCAGGAAGACCGTCTGGATGGATCATGTCATTATGGCCATAGGGCGACCCGTGATGGTGCTCTGCCTCTGCAGAAGTTTGAGCTGCGAATGTTTCTTCTGTCGACTGAGGAACGTGAATAGTGGGGTACATTGTTCCTAGCGCGGCGGCAGCAGTACTTGATGCGTTGGCATGGTCAGAAACGTCGTGGTGGTCAGCTGTTGCTTGCTGGAGAGCGGTGAAATCCGCGTTGGTAGCCGCTTGTGCTGCTGCTTGTGCTGCTTCAACAGCACTCTCGACATATGCCGCGTCTGGAGTGTTCGACATGGCTGAAGTTGGGACGCGTTTAGCACGTCTTAGATCAGGAGAGGAATCCGGTGCTCCACGCTTTCTCTTCTGGCCGGGACTAGACGGAGACGCTGAGTTGAAGTCATTCTGGTCTGCAACAGCCGCATCCGCCATGGCAGCTAAATGCTCCCGATTGATGTGGGTGAGAGGCTCGAGGAGCGACTCCGTGTGAGAGTAGCCGTTGGATTCCATATTCACTTGGCTATGGGAAACACTGTGATCGAGTAACGGCACCTACTATGGGCCCCAGCACCGACGCGATCCTTATGTGCGAGGTGCCTGATGGAGTTTTAGTCTTGTAATGAACAACCTGCCGATGTTAGTATGTATAACATCACCAGGCATCGATTGTGGGGGTTAAAGGCGCATCGCCACCATCATTCACGTAGTCGTCAAGATGTCAAACTGAAATAGGTTGAGGATTCGTTGCAAGAAATCTCTCAGACAGGGCGCTGGTTATAATCCAGCATATTAATGAGCGGGAGGTGTGGCGTAGAAGTACTACAAGAGAATTGTGTTGATAGTGACGAGGAAAACCATGATGAAGACGACGCCCCCAGAGCTCAGAGGCTTCTCTTCACAATTGGGAGAGTGCGATAAATGAGGACGCATCGGGTGGTGCGATTTAGATAGACCTCATTTCATTTATGGACTGGGCGCGCCGGCGATATTGTTCTGTGTTCGCATTTGGGTAGAGACGATGCAGTGAACTGCGACAATAGATTGCAGACACGAAAATTTTCGCATTAATCTGCTAGAGCAGCGGATTGTGGAAGTGAAAAATGAACTATGATGGCGACGATGACATCTCAAATTGGTGGTAGATGAGAATGGTGATTGAAGGCGATTGAAGACGAAATGACTTACTGGAAATCATGTGCCAGGTCTCGTGCAATGCTATGCTGGAGCTGGAGCTGGAGCTTGGAGCTGCGCGAGTGCTTGGATCTTCCAGCGTCAAGTGACTTCACGTGCTTTCGAGAGAATAGCCTCGAATAGGCGTGATTTTGTGGGAATATCAAAGGACGGACCAGGTCAGGGCCGCCGAATCAACACCTTGAAATCTCGACGGGGGAGGAACTGAAAGTGTTTTCCGAGATTAACGAGTTCGACGTTGTGCAGTTGAAATTTTTTTGTATCAAAGAAGTTAAACTCGCGCCTTCATAGAGAAATTAAGAAAGATGCACGGTCGAGGAGAGAGAGGTAGGAGAATTGAAGGTGGCATGCTCAGACCATATGACCCCCCGGACGCACGGTCCACACTTGTTGCGTTCCCTCCTCAAGTTCCCTCTCTTTAAGTTCCCTCCCACGATGAAAGTACCTTCCATCCCACTATCTCCATGTCTCTACCTTCCCACACTGCCTTCAATACACTGCCCTCCAAATTCTTGCGACTCTACTGCAAGTTGACCCTCCCTCCATCATCCAAGGTCCCCTGCCTTTTTTTTTCTTCTCTTTCTTTTATTATGATGGGGTGCCCACTCCCGCACCGGAGCCTTTCCTGGACCGACCTCTTCCAATTCTTCCCCCCTGGTTGCCTTTAAAGCACTTAATAGAAGCCTTGAGAGTTCCTGATCGCCGACCAATCATTGCCGGATACGCCCCCACACGATGTTCCTGCCACCCACGCGGGCCACGCAAGGTTCCCAGTCGATTCATTGATTCTCTTCACTCCATTTAGCTCACTGCCTTAATAGATAATTTAACCCAATATGTTGCCTAGGTAGTCTCTAAAATAATAACTGTCACAACTAATTAGAAATCATCCATAACAACACCTCGACTTTATATGTGAAACGTTATATGGCTTAGGTTGGCCCAAAAATTACCCTAATAAGTTACAAGATTCTCTCTGGGCGTTGGCGGCATCCAACCCCTTGACGATTTTTTTTATGGTGATTTGGGTTGTCACAAGAGGGAAGACGGGTCTCAGAGCGAAATTTGTTTCATCAGGTTTGATTCAGCGCATAGATTTCGATGGGCTGGTTTCTAACTTTACCTGTTGCCGTGGATCTTCTCCGATACCTGCAGATAGGCAGACTAATCTTGGTCCGGCAAATGAATTTGTTCAGTATTTGTTACATACCTCCCTATTTTACTTACCTGACCTAGCCAACAACTCCCCTAAACGAAAAGTGAAGTTTCAGAACCAACAAGTCAAGTGACCTTGCCAAGCTTAATCTACCTTCTCTTCTTTGTCAATGCGGTTTAGCCAACAGTCACCATGGTGGTTTGGGTGTTAGTCCACAAGTCCCGTGAGTCCCTCCCTACTGCAACTTGTTCCTGTGACCAACACCGGATGTGTGTGACTGCATAAGTTGCACTAGGCAATTTGTGAACATATAGGGAGAACCACTCGGGAGTATCCGCCTCCACAGCCAGCACAGAGGACGACAACCTTGGAAGCGCCACAGCTGAGTGGAATTAATATATATCTAAAGCATAAACATAAACAGGGGATTATTCCCTGCACAGATAACATAATTCAGATCATTACATAGAATATATTTATAGAAATAACTCTCGAGTAATCAGCCGTTCAGCCGTTTAATAAAGAGAGGAGAAATGGTTACACTTATTCCTCGTCACACAATGAAATGATCACCATGCGTACCTTGGGATTTGTACACCCCTAAAGATACATGTAATTCATTCAATGGTTTTACCGCGCTTAGTTTGCCTGATATCCATAAGTACCTAAATATGTCCGCATACGTATAGAAAATCGTATGGGCGACTGAATAGGTATGTATATTTGATATTATCCATATAGAAAATAACATACTGCACACAACGACTAGAGCTATGCAAATGAGATTACGAACTTTATAAGCGACATTAACGGAATAAGCGCTTAGCATATGTACACACAAGACCGGAACACAATTAGCAACTCGGTGTTTTGCTAGTTCTAATACAGATTAAGACAGTATTCATACTGAATATGATAATTCATGAGGCTCGCTTCATTGCTACCTATGCTCTATAAGAATCCAACAGGGTATTTTTGCTACATTGAAAGCTGCAGGTGGTGTGGTATGTACATGTAAGCTTATGTACATGTATGTCTTCCCATCAGCAAAAGGAAGAAAAAGAACACTAAACCCACTTGACCTACACGTAAGAAATACATAGATACATGCACGCCATCAGTGGGCCAATCAGAATATCAGAATCAATCAAGTCAATCCCTTTGGGTTCTGGGGAAGACGGGCGGGTAGTGGAGTTTGACGCCACATTCTCCCCCCCCCCCACCTGCTGACACCGGTTGAACAGCGATCCGACTCTCCATATTGCCGACCTTGCGCCGAATCTAAAGCTTCAACACCTAACGTTGTCCTAGAGAGCTAAAGATAACCACAATCAGTGATTACAACCTGTGAATCACATACGACCTACGCCATTCGAATATACCCCCAAGATGGGAGATGTTACAACTAGCAAGCTAGACCACGAGAGCCATCTCCTTCTTGTAAGCTCCCTTTTGCCGCATTCAACTTACACCGCATTGCATCATAGCTAGCCATTCACCATCCCCCTTCAAGCCAAGCCTCACTAACCCAGCCTTCCTCCCATCTTAGGACCAACCGCTCCTTCGCCTACCTATCGAGCTTTTGCGAAAGAACTTCCGATCCGCTCACTTCGAAGTCGAGAAAGATGGAACGTACCTCAAGAACGCGCTGAAAGAAACAGCGACAGGCTGCGTGAACGGGCGCACCTCGCAAGCCGATGTGCTCAAGAACCTCGACACCATGATCGCGCGGATGCGCGGCGTCAAGCGCAAGTTGACCGCGTTTGCAGATGAGGAGAACAAGTTGCACCGGCACGAGGAGGCGCGCGTGAAGCACCTGAACGAGCTATACGCCATGTACAGTGTCGACGATGTCAAGTACGAGGGCTGGAGCCGCACGCGGCTCGACCGGCTGATCGTTGACTACCTCTTGCGGCACGGCTACAACGAGAGTGCGCGTGCTTTGGCTCAAGAGAAAGGTATCGAGCCACTCGTTGACCTCGATACCTTTGAGCAGATGAGCAGGATCCGGAAGTGCATTCTGAATCGCAGTGTAACGGAAGCTTTGGCATGGTGTACGGCGGGTGATACCAAGAAAGAGCTACGCAAGATGGATGTAAGTCACTCTGCTGCTACACCCTACTCTACTTCACTCTCCAGATAGGAAGATCTTTAGTTACTAATGGCCCCTGACAGAGTAATCTCGAGTTCATGCTCCGCTTCCAGCAGTACATTGAATTAGTTAGAGACCGTTCCACCAAGCCCTCCGACATCCTCGCCTACGCGCACAAATTCCTCGTCCCCTACAAAGACACATACAAAAAAGAAGTCCTCCAAGCCTGCGGCATGCTCGCGCTACCTCCCGGTTCCGTCCAGCAAATCGACACCTACGCTGACCTATACTCGGACTCACGATGGGAAATGCTCGCGAACCTCTTCACATCGACGCACAATGCGCTCCTGTCCCTGCCCTCCATCCCACTCCTCCACATCGCGCTATCGTCCGGCCTCTCCGCCCTCAAGACCCCCGCTTGCCACTCCTCACACCCGGCCTCCGCGGCCGCGCCCTCGCACTCGACGAGTCTGAGCTTGGCAGCTAGTGTCTGCCCCATTTGCAGTACCGAGTTGAACGAGCTGGCCCGCAATGTGCCGTATGCTTTCCACAGCAAGAGCCACGTCGAGCCCGACCTCCTGATGCTGCCCAACGGCCGTGCCTATGGCAAAGCGCGCCTTGAAGAGTATGCTCGCAAGGCTGGCTTGCTCGAGGGCCAGGTCAAGGATTTGAGGACTGGTGAGATTTTTAGTATGGATCGGTTGAAGAAAGTGTACATCACTTGAGCATGTGTGCGAATGAAGGTTACGGCTACGTCTTATGGTTAAGGTGTGTGTATGATCATCTTGGTCATGGTATTGGTGTGTTCTTGGCCCGTTGGGACATGAAAGCTTCCCAACCTCTCAATCCTCTGACATGTACATATACATTGACTCTTGCATCGACGCTGATGAGAATCGGCGTTACTTGGTATCTGCATCGTTCAGGGGCTTGCTCTGCAAATGGCGTCTAGGTGTTTAGCAGTGTTCACTTTAGGGAGTCATGGAGTAGGTAACTTTTACTGAAGATAGAATGCAATGACAGACATTCTTATACATTGTAATTACCTTACCTACGCTGTTCCTTTATAATGTGAAGTCATATCACAATCCCAAAGTCGGCTGTACCGATTTAGAATCGCGAAATGTGATCACTGGGAGGTTTAAAGCAGCCAATGACCCTAGTAAGCGGGTAATAAAGCCCATGAAAACTACTAACGGCTGATGAAATTCAGCTCTCATTCATGTCACTCACTGCGCAAGGATTAGAAAACCAAAAACATGTAAAACAAGGCAATCTTGGCGGATCAACGAACGTGTGACCCTCACCAAGCATATGTATTTCATGGGCACGGCCCCTAATACGGCCGTCCGTCGTCATAGAGCCATCTACCACCCCCTTTTCACTAGAAGTACACATGTGGAAAGCAAACGCCTTATGAAAAGGAAAAGAAAAATCGTATCCTTGCAATACCTCTCTTCAGATAACCACCTTTAATTCACGCCTTTGACCAGAGAGAGAGAGGAAAACTGTTCTTCAATCACAAGGAAAAATGATGCTGATGAATCACTCATTAACTGTCTGAATCCAATTCGCAACCATCTCATGGTTCGCATCGGAATCGGATTCGGTATCGGAATGGTGGCTCTGTTCAGCGGGCTCCTCAGAAACCTCACCAGGGACTTCAGTAGACTCCTCAGTAATCCTTGTAGACGCTTGGGTGGTTTCGGCAGAGGCCTCTGTGAATGGGGCAGAAGCCTCACTAGATTGATCTTGGGATGGTTGGCCTGGGTCGAACTCTGGAGCGGTTGGATTCAGCAAGACACGAGTGGGTGGCGCACGTGATGGTCGAATGCGTGGAAGTGATTGACCGCGTCGTCGATGGCCACGGCCACGGCCACGTTGCGATTGGCTTTGTCGTAGCAGCGCGTTCTGAAACTGCGGGCTCTGAAACTGCGCTAGAACTTCTTCTATGGGGGGGAATGAAAGCGGCGGTGCTGTCGTCAGTTGCGGCATCCTGAGGTATGGTTGATATGATGGTATGCCTTGTGGCAGCATATTCGGCTGATATACGGGATAAGAAGGCATATTGCCAGGGAATGTGGGTACAGGTCGAATGTTGTCGAGACTCTCCCCAACCGGGTTCTAACGGGAATTAAGAGGAAAGTTGAACGCGCCGAAGACACCACCACCACCACCCGGTGTCATCGGACCCATCCCCATTCCGTTGCTAGAGTGTGACTGAGCAGCCGGAGTGCTAGCAAGTCCAGCGCTTACGGTGCTCGGTGTAGTAGGGCCACCGTTCACGTTACCATTAGTATTGCTGGACGGCGTGTTGTCCGCAGCATTAGCCTGGCTTTGGGATGACGTCGGCATTTCCATCCCGGAGAATCCAAGACCCCAGACCTTGCCGATGTGATCGTCTGAAATCTCGCCGTTGTAGATCCTCTCTCGCAACTGGAAGAATACCTTTCCAGTGATCAAGCTATCCGAACCAGCTTGGTGAGCAGCACCAACACGCTTAATCTTTAGCGCCTCAGCAATGCTTTCTAAGCCTGACTTCTGTTCGAACTTCTGTAGAATCTCGGCGGAACCAGGGTCCGTAGGGGTAAGCATGCCCGTACTGTGAAGTTTCACAGCGTACTTCATTAGATGCTTCACATCGTACGTCGTAGGGAACCATTTCTTCATCACCTTATCAAATTCACTCTCGTCGTTGGCGAGTTTCTGATTCGTAAGGATCTTGGTCAGGTATCCGAAGTCATAGCCACCATGGAACGAAATCCACTTTATCCTATCGAAGCAGACGAATCCAGACGGGATAAAGGCGGCGGCAAACGTTAGCGGCTCAATTCCGTCGCGTTCAAGGAGATTGAAGTCAATGCCAGCCTGCTGCAAGGACTCGATAGAAGTCTGATTGTACATATCCTCCTTAAGGGAGAACTTGAAGTTAAACTGCCAGGCTAGAGGCATCTGTCCTTGGTTGGCATGTCGCCGAGAATTGGGGCCAACGTCACTCAATGACGCATTAAGTCGCTCAGCTGGCGTCTCTCCCTTATCGTTAAACAAGCTGATGCCTATCTGGATCACCTTGAGCAAGTCGACGTTAACCCGAAGGCACTGGTAGTGGTAATCGCTCTTGCCTCGGAAGTTACCCATAGGCCGGCCAACAATGCCAGGGAATTCTGTATCCTAATTGAGATTTACGCAGTTAGCAAGTGTTCCGGATTCATGATTAGAAAAAGGAAAAACATATAATTGGGTCACAAACCATGGCGACATAGGGGTAGTCCTCGATCAAGGTCATTAGAGTGTTCATCTCCTCAGCGAGGTTGTTCTTCCAGACTTCCCGTATACGAAGCTTTCCACCACCAGCTCGTGTTTGTCGCTCGCCGCCCATTCCATGTGCTTGCTGGTGGGGGTGTCCTTGCTGCTGTTGCAGTTGCGCAGCATGCTGAAATCCAGATCGGGCAGCATGACTGGCGAAGCCTGTCTGATCTCCGACGCCGAAACCAGCACCAGCGTTAATACCGCCGCCGCCGCCGAGACCTAATCCATTAGCTCCAAAGGGACCCATCTGCGCGTTGCCTAGGTAGGCCGAGTTGCCCAGCGCGGGCTGTTGGTGACCTGTCGCATGGTTCTGGGGAGGGTGAGATGGGAACTGATGTTGGTATGGCGCCATCGAAGGAGGACCACCCCCGAATCTCGAGGGCGGAGCCATAGAATGTCTAATCGTGGATCGCTAATATTCTTAGATCCTCTTACGTGTTGTCGGTATGAAGGGAGGATTAGGATCGTTCGGCATTAGGGAGCTTGTTGACGATGGGATGTGGATGTAGATGTGGACGGAGAGTATGTGTCGGAAGGGAAGAGATATGCGGTGTGTTGCTTGGAACAGCAATATTTGCCGGCCGCACAAAAATCCCTTGTTGTGTGCAGGTAAGTAAGGTAAATACAGATTTGGCCGCCGAGGGAGGAAGGGCGACGTTGTGGATTGATGTAAAGAGAAGCGTCAAGCTGCAAATCGCCAGGTGCATCGTTAGGTAGATCGACACGCGGAGTACAGTTTAGTCGGGAAATTATTGATTTAACGAGTAAACACCATTGGTCCAAGCGTCAAAAGCGTCAATCTACGTACATGTACTTATCAGTCCATTGTTCAGATACATTGATACATTAGTACAGTACTCAGTTAATTTACGCGTATTTGCGGGGTATTATGACTCAACTTATTCACTTACAAGCTAGAGCGTGTTTTACAAAAATTAATCAACCAATATACCGAGTTAAAAGGTACTTTAGGTAATCCCGGCAGTCCACACTTGACGACTGGCAACCGTTCGATTGAAGCTTCCATTATCACGGCTACGAGAGCTGTTCTAAACCTCCATCCTTGACCAGCACGCACTTATTCACAATGTATCCCACACGGTAATATTGATCATGTCCCTATTATATATATCCACTCTGGGAATATAGTACCATTGAACAATCGTTAACAAACCATAGGATACTCCGAGCGCAACCCCACGGCGAGAAGCCAAACATCACAGGCTTTGACATCCGGAAATTCGCACACTCGGCCGGGCAGCCGAGATACGATCCCTGGGAGCGAGCGTCAGTCCTTCCTTCACCTATTTCTCTACGAATAGCTAAACGAAGTTCACTCGCGATGTTGGATGTGCCTTTCTACGCAATAGTCTGCTGACATAGATGGATACACAGGGAAGCATGGCGTTACACAGGCCAATTCTCACGATGGAATCGATTCAAGGGCGCTTTCCCTGGATTGGGTATTGCGACTGTAGCATTCGTCGCTTACCTTGGATACGAGAAGTTATTCCTGCAGGACGAGCACCACGGAGATGGCCATGGCGAGGGACACCATTGATATGAGAAAATTAGAGGGAATTGTACATATATACCCATCCGAACTGTCCGCTATGAAAACCAGACGGAGGAAACAGCCAGTAGTGTACTTGCTTACGACCAAAAGGTCTCATTAGAAAATACACAGGCTTCGCCTTGGAATGTACGTGTTTTGGCAGGCGGATAAGGCGATGTTACCTGTGTGACGTGTTTCTTATGGACGACCTAGCTTTCTAGAGGGATTACACCGATTTCAGGTGGTAGCCATAGGCATTATAGTGAGGATATATGCAAGTTCTGGTTGATATGTAATCTCTATTTCCATCATGCAGAGTTCATGATAAAACCAGCCAAATATGCAAATCTCATACCGGCTGATGATATGGTATCCTATTCCCAATTCCCCAAACCATCCACTCAATAGTCCTGTATGAACCGTGAGACCGTTAAGAAGACCATGCTCAATCATGATAGTCCAATACCGTTAACCACATCCAGGGCCCCCTCAACAACCACCTCTAGCTGCGCCACACGATGCTTCAGGCTCTTATTCTCGTCTCTCAGCAGACTGACTGTATCCCACGCCACGCTCGAATCCTGACCTCTACAATTTCTGCATCCATCCACACTACTTCCCTCGCCCGAGATGCCCTTCACCAACTTCTGGAACGTAGACAACTGCGGCGCAGGCTTCAACCTCAGCGTGGGCGGGGGCGTCCTAACACTCAAACGATCTATGTTCTCGCTCTCCGTAATGCTCGTCATAGTCGTGGGACTGCGACTCCGCGAGAATATGCTCTCGCTCTCAGCGCTATCAGCATCGGTATCAATGCTCAAGTCCGAGCGCACCGTACCATCGCTCTTCCGCCATCTCTTCCGCTCCTCTTCTTCGTCCACACACAGATCCTCCGTAATCAGTGGACCTTCCCCCTCTCCCTCCGCCAGTATCTTCTCTCTCCTAGCCCTCTCTTTTTCCCTTTCCCTTTCCCTCTGCCTCTGCCTCTCCTTCTCCATCTCCATCTCCCGCTCCTCCTGCCTCGTCCTCCTCTCAAAATGCAACTCCGCAACCAACCTCTGCATCGCCATCTCCTGCTCAGCAGCCTTCGCCGCCATGCTCTCCAACTGGTTCTTAAAATGGCGAATCCGTAGCTCCGTCTCCTCCAGCTCCTCCCGCTGCGCCTCTCTCTCCGCTTGCAATTCTTTCAGCTCTGTCGTGCGCGCCCGGTACGCGTCTTGCATGCGGTGCAGCAGCCCGGCCGCGTTGACCTGTAGGTTCTTGTAGGCGGCGGGCGAGAAGGTGTCGCTGTCTTTGGTGGATGTGGAGGATGTGGAAGAGGGGAATAGAGCTGCTTCGATGTCCATGTTGCAGAGCTCGTCGTCGATGTCTTTCGGGTTGCTGGGGGTGGTGGGCTGGTTGGTTAGACGCGTGGTGAGCGCCGATACTGATGATGCTAGGAAGCCGAAGCGGGATGGGGTTGTGCTTTTTGGTGTCGTATCGGTTGTGATGCTGCGTTTGGATTTGGGTGTGGTGTCAGGAGAGAGACCTCCGTCGACCGATGCGGATGCGGCGCTCAACCAGCCGCCGAATCGTCCGGGGGAATTATCCGGACGGCGTCCGCTCCGTCCGTCCCCAGTAAGTGGCATTCCTTGGGATTGACGCCTGACGGAATCTATTCTGGGTGATCGTGGCCGTATATCGGTGGCTGAAAGTGGGAGACTCGGTGCCGACTGCTGTCGTTGGTGCTGCAGATTTGACGGTAAGGCGTTATTACTTTCAGCAAATACTGCAAGACGACTAAGCCGCCTTAATGATTCAGGAGAAGAATATTCCTGAGGTTCGAATGTCATGGTTGTTTCGTAACCTTCAGGTGTTCTCTCGCGTTCGACAGGTGCCGCGTAAACTTGTGCCTCCATCCTTGTTTCCCTCAATGCCGGTCTTGGAGGATCCGTACTCCTTAGCATTGTTTAGTATTGTTTCGGGGTGCGGGACACAAGGAATCTTCGGGCGGAAAGGACCCTTTCTGGATGTGGTGCGTGCCAGGGTCCCAGGAATTCGACTGGGAAGGTTCCCCCTTTTTTAGAACTTGTCTCACGACACAAAAGTTTGATGACAAAACGTAAAATCTAGAAGGTTACCTCGTCATTCTTGAAACTCACTAGACGAGAAAGAAACAAACAAGGAAGAAAAGAGTGAGGTTCGTTCTGTGAGATAATCCACGAGCCCAATCAACAAAACAACAACACAAAAACCACTATAAAACCGGTATCACACTGCAGCAAGATGGGTCGCCCGGTGCTGCGGGATCCCAGATTCAGGCGTAAGACTGTGGTTGGCAGGGGTGATGAAGAATCATGGAACCAATCATGTGAACTTCTCTGCAGGATACGGTATAATGTACTGTATATAAGCGCAGTATAATGCCCACACCAAGATCCACAAGACCCTGGACGAACTTTACAGTATAGCAAGGATGCGGGAGATCATCGAGAGAGAGCCTAGTTTCTCAAAGGTGAGGATGACAGGATTCCTATGCGTTCGTTTTGGGTGTGATGGGTTTTCAGCTCTGTATGACGAGTAATATCTTCGACGAGTCGAGGCTTGAGAGAATATTGAAGAGAAAACGTCTTGGGATGTGGTTAGGGTTACGCATAACCAGCCATTGCTTAGTATGTGTGCGTGGGTCATTTATGCTCGAAGTTCTGGCTTGTGATAGGCAACGGCCCAACATTGATAATTGGAGCTCCCAGCAACCGTTACGCAGCGCTCTATGGTAAAGCTCCAGTGCACCCAAGAACATAACCACTTACATCCAGCCAGCTGGAACGCGTTGCCATTCATTTTAGTTGGTGTTACGCCAGAGCCGAGCCTGTCTTGTACCGATTCGGCCGACTCGCCATGGTTTTGGCTACCTCAGACAATGATCAGATAACCCACATTCTCGAAAAGGGCAAAAGACATTCGTCTCAATGCCATAGGGAAAGCGACAATATGTGGGTGGAAAGACGCCCAACATCCAGCTTGCGCCGCTACCGCCACATAGTCATAGGCACATATGTATCTTGTCAAAAGCAGCAAGAGGCTGCAGCGTTAAATTAGTTCCTTTTCTCTTTTCTTCAACGATAAGCACTGAGGAGGATAAGTATGGAGCTAGGCCGGATATCGTAGTCAAAAAGTTGTACATAGTAATAGGTATCATTTCGTAGTCATTTGGCTGATTGGCTTTCATGCGTGGCTCATCGTTGACTGCGGTATCTCACTACTGTCACCGATTTTAATAGTAGAAATTAGTGACTGACATTCATTTAAGCACATTAGCGGCACGTGAAAACTTAAGTTGGCCTCAGACAAAGACTCGAGATGCGATGATCGTCTGATTAGAAGCCTTTTACAAACTTTTGAGAGACTAGCTATTTAGTTGCCCTAAGTATCGATTATTTCTTTCGGAGAGTGTCATTGGTAACGGAGCAGTCGGATGCTTCATTGAATAAACTAACTAGGTACCAGGTCCTTATATTGGCATAACAACCGTAGTGCTGATACAAATCCAGCTGTCCGCCATGCCAATTTGGGCGCCTGGTATTATATCCATATTGGAATAACACGGCGAGCAGTTCTCGTCGGTGAAACCCGCATTCATGCAAGTAGATCGAGGCTCTCGATTATCCATTACCAGCTGAAACCCACACCCTGGCCAGCCACAAAGCCATTCCATCCCCTTAATAGAAACTCTCCACCATCGTGTCTTTCAGGTTGCCACCGATGTTGCCCGGTGCTGCGCCCTCGCCGAGTCTGAAGACGCTCTCAATGACGCTGAGTTCCGTCGCTGTAGTGTCCAGTCCCGTGACTGCTAGCCAGTCGTTGACCACCATGCCCGCGCCAACAACGTTGCTTCCCCGATTTACACTACCCGCAACTAATGGAACTTGCAGTAAACTACTTAGTTCGTCCTGGTCCTGGATACTTGTCTTGGGGTGCACTAATCCGCCCTGGTTGCTCAAGCTCATGTAGCTGCCGACGAGCACATTGTCCGCGACCGTCTGCCGAAAGACCTCAACACCCAGAACATCTGAAATAATCTCTTCCGTCTCGCGCTCCAGATCCGGATGGATCAGAGCTATGTGATCATTCGTGACAATGACGTTGCCTAACGCGGACAGACGTTCTTCTATTCGCTGGATTTTGATCTCGTCGGGTAGGGAATTTCGCAGATGTTGTAATTCTTGATCGGTTGTAGAAGTAGGAACAAGGAGACCCTTACGGTTTCTATATATACACACGAGTTAGGTTGTGTCTGTATACCTTGAATATGGGTAATCTTACCCTGCTGTTAACCGGCCGATGATGCGCGTGCCGGCGATTGTGGTGCGGCAGATGGGGATGACATCTTGCAGTTCTGCTTCGAAGACACTGTAGAAGTTTTCGCTTGCGCCAACGGCAGTCAGGGCGTAGGAATTGGTGAGTGTCGCAAATACGCCGACTCTATATCACGAAATCGCATGGTTAGCTTCTCTGCCCACACAAATTTGTATTTATATCGCGGGGTCCAGAACTAATGGCGGGGCTTACTCGTTGGAGTTCTCGAATTGTGCGCGTACAGCCATGATTATTACCACGAGGTAGTATTGCCGGACACAGATGAAGCTGGAATTGTGACGGAGGTCTCTCGACTAGGTATTCTAAGAGGAAGCAGTTGAGTAAAGCAGAATGTGTGATTAAGAGAAGTGGAAGGTATTTTCTTTGACGATGGCGATAATGGGTTTGTAAGGCTTGGGATAATTCAGACTATTAATCTAAATTGTTCATGTGGGGCTGTACAGGTAGGTACAATCTCTTATTCCGCAGCATGCCCCAAGGTCCCTGCCACAGATCCTTAAGGTTCCAAGGTTAGCTCTCGGCTTTGTGACTCAACTCCAGTACCCCTCCATATAACTTTTTTTGCATCGCCACTGAACAATGACTCTAAAAACAAGGGTAATCTCACCAACTCGGTTTAGCGTTGAAATGATTCATTCTCAATCATTGAGGCTTCGAATAATTCAATGTGTAGCTCGGTTCCTTTTTAGATCGTTTTATCTATTCTTGATTGGTTTATAGTTATTAGATCGGGAATGACTTCATGCTATACCATATATGCTCGATAAAAAGGGTCAGACCCTGAAGATCTCTACTTTAGAATACCCAACCCTCCTACCGTACAAGCCAGCAAGGGTGCTACATATGCTGCTTTTGTATAAGTTACATATGGATATGTACGCGGAAGAGTATGGTAGAGCAATGCACATGAATTTGGTCTCATTTGTATGAATTACATCTATAGCTATAGCTAATGCAGCCGCTTCAGAATGAATCCTACTATTTGATACACTATTTCCCTTAGGAATACAGTCATCGCCTCTTCTAAGCCATTACCGCAATTCCAGAGATGGGAAATATCTCGGTCCAGCAAACCCTTTAGCAACCACTGCTTGTATATCGATGTTCGCACCCGGGTCACGATGTGGACTCCACATCTTTAACAAAATGAACCGTCCAGACACCGGAGGATCAAACTTGATCGTACATTTGCTTTTATTCCGCTCGATGAAGAATCGCGCGTGCGGAACCATCAACTCTCCACCCACAGCTCGAACAGCTTCTTGAGTGGCCACCTGCGCAGCTTCCATCGCCTCCGCCAGTGCAGTGGTTGATCGATTACGACGTCGCCGTAGTCTTTGATATGCCTCACTAAAGGAATAGCCTTCATCATCACTCGTCTCACTCTCGAATGGTAACGCACCGATCCTATTCGGTGTTCGCCAATCCCCCCTAGGAATTGGATCATCCCCTTCATCGTCGCTACATTCGGTGGTCACTCTAAAGGAAGGTGCCACATTGAATTCGGAAGGAATCTGGGCAACTCGAAGGTTGTTATCTTCATCGTCCATGCCTATGTTGTATAGGCGTCTCGCCCGAATTTGTGCGTGAGTCATGGTGCTTCCATCATCATTATGTCTGATTGATACAATGGGCGTTAGGGGTTGCGTCTCCCGCTCCGTACGCCTAGGTGAATTCCTAGAAGTTGAGTATTGAATTTGATACTGGGCGGTCCGCGTTAAGAGATGATCGGAAGTCATCGAGACGAAAACCATGCCTTCTTGCACCCTGCAAGATTTGTTAGCGGGAATATGACCGAAAGAGCGTAGTATCACTCACGGAGAAGTAAAGTTAGACCTAGGCGCTTTAATGACCAACTCCTTAAGCGTGAAAACAGTAGCCCCCTGATGCCTCAGGATGATGTTGCACCTAGGCCCTTCAGTGCAGTAGACTGTCTGATCATTCTTGAGAATGTTCTCAGCCGCATACCTCTGGCCGTCGTCCGAATAGATGCCACCATCACAGCTCACCAATTCCATGGTCAGCTGACCCGGTTCCACCTGTCCATATTTCCCATACCGGAAACCTTGAAAACCACTAGATAGACGATCCGAGTCCAATTTGCGCCTCTTGACTCGTCGGTTATCGTCTGCAGAATCCTGTTGCGGTGGCGGCGGCGGCGGCGATGAAAAAGCAAGGTCCGGATAAGGATGGGCGGGAGAATTAGTGAAGTCCAAGAGCGCTCGTAGTTGCGAATTAGTATCCTCCCGTAGACGTTCTTCATCCAAAGGGGATTGCGGATCCGTTATCTGAGCCGTAGCAGAGCGCCGGGTACCACGCGATCCTCGATCGAAAGGTTCAAGGCGCTCCCAAAACTCCCCTGTTTCTTCGCCAGTTTCATTCCGATTCTCTCGAAGTCTTGCTGAATAGCGATCCGTTGGGCGTGCTCGTGGGTGTCGCCCACCTGGTCCGCCACCAGAGGAATACATGGCTGAGGGTCGTCGGGCACTCGTCAAGGATCGCAATGGCGGCAGATAAGGAGCCGAAGGGGGCAGATTGTACAGAGGCGATACGTCAGAACTCTGTGGCTCTCTCGAGAATCTTCGCTGAGCTTCCGAGCTAGGCTCAAATGGCATGCTGTTCCGCGACGAACGCTGACCCAAGCGGCCCAACTGATTCCGGCCGAGTTCCGGTCGTGTGCCACCAGTAGACCGAGAGTGGGGATAATACCTTTCTATAGCCCGATATAACTCTCCAGAAGGGCTAATGTCAGAAGGTGAAGCATCACCATCGAGTATGGATCGTACTATTTCGTCGGCAGTGCGATAACGTCCTGGGATTGAAGGAGGCTGCTCGGAATAATCACCCGACTATCGAATGATGCTATGGTCAGTATGACAGCGACTGGTTGGCCAGAATTATGAATGAAGACATAAATTGTTGTGTTGGGTTTGGGTGACGAAGAAGAGCGGACTACGGAGAAATATGGTAACGTGTGCTAGGCTCAGCTGACACTCACCATTAAGACCCAGGCGTATGCGTCAAGTAATAGACCGCACGTCAGTGGGCCGGATGCAACTGATATTCTCTGAAAAGAATAACGAAGTATAAGCTGCGATGATGAATTGCTTGAAAACAAGCTTCGATGGGAAGAGAGGTAAAAGATGGCCAAGTTGATGGGGTTGGTATGAGAAGGAAGATCAATGAGTTGTAGTTGGAAGTTGAAATGGGAAATCCTATGGGAATGGAATGGAAATGTAGCGCAGGATGTGGTGTGTGAAAGGGCATTGGTGAGTTGGTGCGGGTAGGCCAGTTCTTTAAGTTTAAGCGGGGTTCAGAGTTCCAAATTGACGAGCTAACGGATGGAATATTGATAATGTGTACGACTACTGTAACTTAAATTGACGTAGTGTTAGACGTACCTCTTTAACAAGCATTTCCCCGATCATACATACATAGCCCACTGTGCGATGCGCAAGGGTTGTTCAGTTTGTCCCTCAGCTGTATTCGGACCCCGTCACACCCTCTGTGTAGCCTTCCAATCTCTTTCAAGCAGCGACGCCAATCAGGATCTAGATATTGAATCGGGTCTTCCGGGCTCTTCGTAGGCTACCACGTTATTCTTCCTACCGTCAGCCTAGGAATCAACTACATAGTAGTTATGTACGGTTCATCCACTTATTAGAAGCACATATGAAGGGTACATGGGTAATTACGTTAATAACATTATATCGATCGAGATACTAGATCTTATGCATATATCAAGGTTCAGCCAGCCTCGGACCCGCTAATAACTAATCTTATTCCGTTATTGGGCGTGGGCCATATCGTTCTAATGCAGGTTTTACCAATCGTGTTACCTAAATGAGAGACGAGGCTGGCTCATTGCATCCAAACTTGACGTAGGCACGTTTCGTTCCGTTGCAAACATTCCGAAAAGGTGCAGCATCACGCACCTTAGGCAACGGCGAAACAGTTATCTTATTAAGTTTCTCAGGCATCTTCATATCTTGTTAATACGTAATTCTTTAGGAAAAGAAAAGGGGTTCGTTCGTGAATAGGCATCTGCAAGCGTCTCATCGCGCAAACATCACATCTTCACGCATCTCAGTTAGATCGTGCATCTGAGTCGAGCTTCCACTGTCAACCAGTATCAACACTCAGGCGATTTCATCCCAAACCCTATTTCCCTCTTCTTACTCGCCACTTTTCCCCGTAATTAACCCTATTTCTCATCGATTCGGACCTTTGCGACTCATTCAAAATGGAGCCTCAAGATCAACAACCTGCACCCTCAATTCAGCAACCTATCCCCCAAAGTGAACCACAAGTTCCTGAGACAAATCTACCTATTCAAGATGGCACGGCTTCTGTACAAGAAGCACAACATTTACAAACCCAAGGGATGCATCTGCCTCCTGAGCAAACCATCCTGGCTAACGGCATCCCGCTATTCCCGAATCCTGATGATACCTTCGCCGCGCTCCAACCTACCATTTACAACAATGGGGGATTTGCCAATCCAGGCGTGATAATACCCCAAAACCAACAGGTTCTAGGTCTTAATAGCTCCGATATTAGCCATCCAGTCAACGGGAATGGTTTAAGTGCAGGTAAAATAGGCACCCATTCAGTTTGTCGTGATACACGCTAACATTAGAGCTCAGACGATATCGCCCTCTACGATCGCCAACTGCGCCTCTGGGGTATGGAGGCGCAGCAAAAGATCCAGAGTGCCAATATTGTCATTATAACGATGAAGGCTCTAGCGAACGAGATTGCTAAGAATCTCGTTTTGGCAGGCATCGGCTCTCTAACCGTCGTCGATGACCAAATTGTCACCGAAGCTGACTTAGGGGCCCAATTTTTCCTCACGGAGGAGGATATTGGCAAAAGCCGTGCCGAAGCCGCTGTTAACCGGATTCAGAAGCTGAATCCTCGAGTTAAGGTCATCGCCGACCCTGGAAGTATTATGAGCAAAGGCGCGTCCTTTTTTGGCAATTTTGACATCATCATCGCGACAGATCTCAGCCCCACACTACTCGCCTTCATTAACACGGCCACCCGGCTTCACAACCGACAGTTTTATGCTGCCGGTACGTACGGCTTTTATGGCTACATCTTCAGTGACTTGATCGAGCACGATTATGTGGTGCAGCGCGACAAGTCAAACGTGCCAACGACTATACGTCCAGAGACGCGGACCCGTAGTATTGTGAAGGTGGAGACCCAGAAGGAAGATGGTAAAACTATTGAGAAGGTCCAGAAGCGCGAGCTTTATTCGACCTGGGACCTCGCTTCCGAGACTAGTTTGCTACCTCCGGAGTACCTCAAGTCGAAGCGCCGCCTCAAGGCCGTTACACCGGCTCTGTCTTGCTTGCGTGCGCTCTGGGCTTTCCAGCAAACTCACAACGACCACCCCCCCGGTAACAACAAAGATGACTTGGGAACTTTTACCAGATTGGCTACGCATAACCACCAGTTGCTGTCTCTTCCATCCGAAACACTCCGATCCGAATTCCTGCGTAGCTTCTTACAAAATATTGGCAGTGAGATTGCGCCCGTAACAGCTATTCTTGGCGGACAGCTAGCTCAAGATGTCATCAATGTGCGTGGTCAACGTCAACAACCAATTCAAAACATGGTTGTCTTCGATGGAGACAAGATGGAAGCTGAGGTGTATCCACTTCACCCAGAAGGCAACCTCGGCAGGGCTCAGCTAGAGCTCGCAACGAACCCTATGGTTCCGCTTGGCCATGTCGATCCCTCGCAAATGATCCCCGTGGACCCGACAGGCATGATGATGGGGACCGGAATGTAATAGTATGCGTGCACATGTGATATGAGGAAGGTAGTCCTTGAGAGGTGACTCCTTGGACATGGTAGGAAAGAGGATATCGGGCGTTTTCAGAGCGAATGCGTCTATGTCCTGGCGTTAAGCATAACTTGAGTTCTAGCAATCTGGCTGTTTGGCTACTCCCCACTAAAGGCATGATCTGGCATATTTCAAAGGAAGTCTCATTGCGTCGAAAAGTTTTGTGGGGGAAAATACCCTCGTCCTGCAAGTGGACGAAGATGAATCGTTTTCTTTCACTGTTTTTAAGGTTTTCTCTTTTTTCCCCCCCGTCTGCTCTCATAACACTACTGGAAATAAAATACAACCAAAAATAGAGCAGAGCCAAAAGGATGATGTACACTACTATTCATAGATGACTCATGAAACTACGGAAACAGTGTTTCTCAGATACTTAGCTTGGGAATTGACGTTAGCCGTTACGCGTTCCATCTTGAAATCTTCATCCAGGACGTTCAGAGTCTAGTCACATTTGTATGACATTGCTATGATCCCTAAGCAGAAGTTGGCAGACCGTGTGCCATTTCGAGTAGTGAGTGGAATAAATTCAATCCCAACCAAGACAGAAGCAATTTACGACCTATTCTCCGTCAACAATAGTAGTACTGATTAGATACAGCTGGAAGTTGCCTGGCCGATAAACCTACCGCCACTAAGGCTTTATCAACCCTTCAGCCCTCTAGTCGCAGTATTAAACAAGCCATATACACCGTAAAGTTCCACCAGTATAACACTGGAATTTGCTGTGCTCTCCGATAATAGAGTTTTAAAATTTCTATAGATTCTAATATTTATTTCTTGTATGGAGACATGACTATCCCATAAGGTAATACCGTACAACCCATACCTATAAATCTTCTCCTCGATATCTACCAGCCTACCAGATTAATACCCAAGTTCTTTAGATAAGTCACAGTTAATAATCAATAGCAGTATCAATAAGTATAATTACTAAGCACAGTTTTGTGGCAATTATATGCAATTCATTAACATCTATCTGCAGTCCTAGTCTTAGTCGTGCCAAGAGAGTCCAAGCAATCTGCCCGAGACTCTCCATCCTCCTTCGTGACGGGGAACCGCAACAACTAGACCGACTATCTGTAGCGTCGACGCAAGCGCCTATCGTATCGGGGACATTCCTTCCATGCCAAATGGATCAATCATAATACACAAGATGCAAAAGCAAGATGAAAATTTCCTAAACTCCAATGTTCCATGCAGAAAATTTTTTCGAGACCGGGCTCGGGTATCCCTATGAAACCTCTTCCCCCCGTCCAATGCTACCTGCGAGTCGAGACGCGATGCTATGCTAGGGTACCAATCATGACGAGAATGCAAGGGGCGAAAAAACAACGGGTAGCCATGCTGCGACGATCCGGAGGGAGAGATCGTGCGAAGCTAGTCCGGTAACGAAACTTCCAGTAACTATCATCCGCCTCTAGAGGCGGGTTCTCATTTCTCATCCGCGTGAGAAACAATTTCGTAGGCCTATCGGTATATAGGACCAGGTAAGGTAAGGTGTGGTATATATCAGCTCAACCTCCTATCGGAGGGGTTCCACTTGCTGATAAACGGGGATATCATGCTATGAAGCAACAATGGTCAATACGACAGCCCTAAGAGACTCGAGTCGTCTTTGAGACCTACTTGGGAGAATCCTTCTCCTCGGAGTCCTCCTTCTTGACATTTCTGTTCCGACCCTTGGACACGTTGTTCACGTTCCAGCCTCTGATCGTAGTCGGTCCGCTTCGAGGAGGCGGTTCGTTAGCCCTGTAGTCCTTGATAGCTTCCTTGTGATCATAGTGCGCGAGTCTGAGCTCAGTGCCACCGTTTGACGGCCAAGTGCGGCTAGTCGAACTAGGGGCGGCCGCGATCTTCCGATACTTGCCACCGGAACCATTCCCATTAGATGAGACGGAATTCCTCTGGCGGGGTGTATTTGCGGGAGGCGAAGGGGCCATCACAGGCGCGCCGGGTGGTGATACTGAGGGTAGGGGAGGTTCCATTTGGGGCGGCAGTGGAGCTAGATTTGGTTGTCCTTGTAGAGGCGGTGACATGAGCGGGGGATAGATAGGTATGTGAGGAGACATCTGAAGTTGGTTTGGCATCATACCAGGTCCGGGAATGGGCTGGCCTTGAATAGGCATCGGCATCATATGTGGGTCGTGGAAGGAAAGACCCTGATGATAGGGCCGTGTCGGTGCTGGGGGATAGAAAGTACCCGAATTCGTGTGAATTAGACCACGTGGAGACCCAAACTCTTGGGGTCGATGTGCAGGAGGTAGGACTTGCTGTGGCGGCGGTACGTTCGCTATCTTTCCTAGAGTCTCTGCTCTATTTGGTCGTAGAGGAGGGAGAACAGGGCTGTCCCTAACATTACTCTGGCTAGTGAATGGTATCCTATGCGGTCCAGCCTGATGGGTTACTTCCAATGTTGAAGTAGGAGGAGGAGGGGCAATATGTGTAAATGACATAGTCGGATTTAGAGCTGTCTGTAAGAATGCGTTGGGAGGAGGCGGTGGGTGATTCATAGAGCCAAGAAGAGCAGGGTCTATCATGCTCATGGCTGCTTCCGCGTCACGGCGAATCAACTCTTCAGCCATATCCGCAAGGATATCGAGTCCGTTAGCGGCAGGCTCTTGTTGTTGTTCGAAACGGGGAGGAGCCGGTTCCGAATTAGTAAAGACGTCTCGAACCGCATCATACGGACGGGATTGTCGTGGACTAGGAGGCACAGGCATAGGCCTATCAAGTTCCTCGGCGGCTTGCAGTAGGAGAGCCGCGCTGTCTCTCAAAGCGGAGTCATTGGCGTCTGCCGGCCGAGCATGATCCAACTCCTCGGTTGCATCTTCGTCATGATCGGGAGGAGTAGCCAGTCTCTCACGCGCTTGCCGTTCACGTTCACGCATCTCGTTGCTGATAATGTCTTTAGGGTTGATGTCCTCCTTTTCGCAAAACGCGTTGAGCATCGTTGCCACTCTACTTTTCGTTGCGTCCTCCTGGAGCATAAGATCCATCTTCTTGGATCTAACGGAACGGGATGCATGGTTTGTAGTGGATGGGTCAGGGACAACAACGACGGGTCGCGTTCCGTAGACGCGCTCGCCCGGCTGTTCTGCCTCATTCGTGGACGTGGGCAAGAAGAAACCGTACTTAGGATGTAGACCGTACTTCTTTACAATGTCAGGATCTAATGTATCATCCTTATAATCGCGAAGGTCATAGTCTTTGACAGTGTGATCCCAATGCCAGGTGCTAGAATTAGGAGAGTCAACGAATCGCCCTCGGGTCGCTCGGGTAGCTTTCCTAGTTGAATCATTTGTAGAATCACGGAATCCAATTTCATTTTCATCAAATTGGAATAACGGCGGGACGATGAAGCGGTTAGCCGGACTCTTTGCTCGTCTGTTAACGCTTCTGACACCGTAGTCATCAGGGTCAGACGCGCCGTTGGGAAGGTCCGGGAGGTCTATGCTGGACACGGGACCGGTGTCCTGCTCTTCGAGAGGGGTTGGCGACGGTGCACTGGACTCTGGTACACCATCTGGTTGCTGCTCCGACGCAAGGAGACCTCCGGTATGTCGGGGCTTTTTAGAGTCGGCTCCACCATCAGGCTGGCCTTCTGCTTTCCGCTTTGTAGCAGACTTCGCCTTTCGGCTTTGGCCTAAGGCAGCGGCCTCGGGTTCATCCGATTGACCAAGGAACGAGACGTAAGGGATGTGATCAACATAACTATACGTGAGGTCGGGGGTCTAAGAGGGATGGTCAGACTTGTTGCTAAAGGAAAGGGGGAGAAGTATCGGTGAACAAAACTTACATCAAGAGATCTGCCTTCCTGACGAAGCTCAGCTACTATACTAGCGCGGTTGAGGGCGCCATCCAAGAATTCCTCGGTCAGGTAGTTGAAAGAGTCCTGAAGTGGACGTTAGTATGCGGCATCCATATAAAGTGGGGTGGGAATCAAGTGAAGTTTGCATATCGGGGAAGATAACTCATACCATGAATGACTTCTGAATGCGAGTGCATTCCAGATCATACTCTCGCTTTGCGAGTTCAGTTCTGACACGATGCTCTCGATCAGCTTGCTGGATGACTTCTTCAAGCCGACTATCTAGCTGGTCTTTGACGATGAAGTACTCTGCCGCCTCCTTGTGGGCCTCAGGGTCTTCGGTAATTTCCTTGATGGTCTCATCGGCAAGTTCATCAAGGGCCGGCTTGATAGCAAGAGCAACTTGTGAGTAAAGATCTCTCAGCTCCCGTTGGCGTTCATAAGCGGCTTGCGTAAGAGGATCGGTGTAAACCTTTTTTTGACCACGTCCTTTGCCACGGCCACCACCCTTCTTGGCAGCGGGCTTTCGACCAGTTCGCTTGGTCACGCCTCTGCCAGAAGGTTTCTTAGCGGCGACAGCCTTTCCCTTTGCAGGGCTTGCTGCGGGAGATTGGGCAGACTTGGGAGTACTACCCATTGTAGCGAGGGGTATGATAGAAGGTGGTAGTGGTAGGATTGAAGAGGTCAAAGATGAAAGGTGCGTGGATATGTGTACGGTGTAAGATGAAAAGGTTGCGTAAAAATCCCTTGGCAGTGAATAACACGAAAAACGCTGAGAGAGGCACTCTACTTTGCAGAAGGAATAGAAGGTTACAGTGGTCAAAAGTATCTCGCAGGGAAGTTGAGCGTGCAGAGATATTGAAGAAGAGAAAAAGAATTGACAATACGTTGTAAGTTTGCGGTGTCAATAAGTCGTGTTATGTTGGTGGGCAAGAAAAGGAATGGCTGAGAACAATTAGTGACAAGAATAATTAACCAAGTAGCGGCGGATAGAAGAAAGAATTAGGTAGTGAATCAACCATGGAAGTAAACGAAGTAGCCCCTCCGGTACCCGTATAGTAAATCCAAGGTGAGGTCGTCGTGGCAATAGAGAAACAATTCAAAGGCTCACTTTCATATCGCCATGAGATTTTCTCGACCAGCCTGGAGCACAATTAAACAGCTAAACACCCTGCACTTCCCGATACAGTCAAGTCCATGCGCTGTACTAGTCGCACTTGGACCTCTGTGCTAGCCTAAAACGTTTCTGATTGGCTCGGAGAAACCCCTAGTCCGTATCCGTTTCCGGTTCAGACGGGCGCAAAACCAACAATATTTGTACCGGAATTCCTATATCAAATCCAGCTTACCACAAGGATAATGCCTAATAAAGCAGTAAATGTCTCCAGTGCACCGTGATTCGAAGTCTTAAGATCTATCTGAATTCAACTATCGATATATAAACTCGCTAGAGCAAGTCCAATGAAGGATCACGTAGGGGCGAGCGATAAGGCACTAAGTAGCATGTACCTGCAGTTTATTTATACATGTATATACCTATCAAATGGTAACGAAGGTAGTCTACATGTAACCAACGTATATGCATCTACCACTTACATCTCCTTTCCACCACCCCCTTGCACTACTAGATATCTTTACTAGGACCACCAATATAAATCCGTAAGTTTGTGTGAATCCGGATGCATCCAAATCCCTTGATACTCCTACGACATTCGTTTCCATTATGTCGCAAACTGGCCATAGCTACATGTAGGTAGGTATTCATAAGGTATATCAGGTTTCACTCGTACTCATACCAGTTACGTATCGTACAGCTACTAAGAAACGCCCGTAAATAAGCTGTTCTCTTGATGAAAGATTGGAGCCTCGTCTGCTCGTGCTACTCTACTTTAATGATCTATAACTGGGTGAGGAATGGTTGTTGGGGGTGAGGGTCAGTAGAATGCATAGGTAAGGGGAGAGTTATTAGACAGCGATGTTTCTTTCTTCATTAATATATAGATAGTTGCCATTGAAAACGAATGGCTATAGCACTTGTGTTGTGTAAAAGTAAGTGTCAGCCTTACATCCTTGAGTATTACGTATGGCACAGCATGACTTCGAATATTACTCATCTTACTGCCTACTTACCTAAACCACTTGCTGACACATGGGCATGGCGCCTACATGACTTGCGATTTACCCAATGATCGCATGTGCAACATAATAAATATTTAAGTACTTACCTCATATACCATCAAGGATTCGATAGTTTATGGTTAAGGGGTACATACATAAGGTAACCTATTCTTCTGGGTGAAAGAAAGACCTAAGGACACAAAGTAGTTTAGCATCCAAGGTTCTAGATAAATTAGCTATAGGTATTTTTCTTACGGATAGGATATATTAAACGTATGCTTATTTACAATCACTTATGGGCCTATATACGATCCTATTTAACGTAAAATAGCAATATCATTATGCTTCGTATAGTAATCCACTGCTACCTGAAAGGGGAACTCTCTTGCACGTACATCTAATTAGCTATATGCGGTAATGTACCTCACCTATTTCGTCACAGCTGATTTTCCATTGGTTCAAAACGCCCCCGTCCGCCCGTAGAACCCTAAAAGAGCTAAATAAAGACTAGCGCGGTCCCCCCTGTCCCGCAAAGACCCTAATTAGGTAAGTAGCCGCAGGTGGGATGTCCCGCGGTTACGGAGCACTGCGAGCCACTAATTTTTCTTTCCCATCCATCTATCGGAGCTCAGAGCTCAAGCGCGACATCACCTCACTTCACGTCACCTCCGACGCCCTCTCGAATACGTACCATCTCACCCGCCGAAGCCCCCCAGATCCCAGGCTTCGGTACACTGCATACGACTATAGTGATAGGTCCGCCCTGTAGTCTCCGCTGTACGCGACAACCATGCGCCGCTTGTAGCGCAAAGCTACTGCAGAGAGAATATGGGGAAGCGGCGGAAGGTCCTTCATACAGCCCGTACAGCTCATACAGCGCAGAAGTCCGGCTCCGGAAGTCAAAAGCCGCAGAAAGGGACGCAGGCGAAATCCCAGAAGCAGAAGCAGAAGAAGCCGCAAACACAACACGACGAGCCCACCATCCCGTTCGCCCCCGAAGACAAGATTCTGCTTATCGGTGATGGCGACCTCAGCTTCGCGGCTTCCCTGGTAGAGCACCACTACTGCGCCGACGTAACTGCCACAGTCCTCGAGAAGAATTTCGACGAGCTGGTAGAGAAGTATCCTCACGTGCCGGAAAATATCGCCAAGATTGAGGCTGAAGGCAGCAAGGTGCTCTACAATGTCGACGCTACTAAGATGGCTCCCTTTGTAGACAAGAAGGGCAAGGACGGCACGGGAGTAATGGACCGGATTATCTTCAACTTCCCACACGTCGGTGGGAAGAGCACCGATGTAAATCGACAGGTCCGCTACAACCAGGAGCTGCTAGTGGAGTTCTTCAAGCGGGCCATGCTCTCTCTGACACCTGGCGGCTCGATTATTGTTACCCTCTTCGAGGGCGAACCGTACACGCTGTGGAATATCCGAGACCTTGCAAGGCATAGCGGGCTCCAGGTAGAGCGCAGCTTCAAGTTTCAGGCAAGTGCGTATCCGGGCTATCACCATGCTAGAACGCTCGGGGTTGTGAAGAGCAAAAGCGGTGATGTTGGAGGCGGATGGAAAGGCGAGGACCGGCCTGCGAGAAGCTATGTTTTTGTCCGGAAAGACGACGAGGCTAGGCCGGTCCCGAGAAGTAGTAAGAAGCGCTCAAGGGATGATGATTCTTCAGATGATGATTGACATACTTGGCGCTGGTGTGTTTCAATTAATTATATAAAATTCAATCAAGATTTGTCCATACTGATCACCAAGCTCTCTTTATCTGGTAGGCGCTTCTCTAGCTTCCGCTATGCTTGCTTCCATGGGAGCGTGAAAATCAGCTCTGGATAATCATTTTGAATCTAATTTACGGCGCTATAACTCCTGGAACTGGCTGAAATGCGTCAATCGAGCGTATTCCAGGTAAGGGCTTAGGGTATCGTCAAACTGCACTTTTCAGCCAGTTTTCCGTGTCGATTGATGCTCGTCACGACACCAATATCAGGAGACTGTTATACCACACCTCGCCGCGAGTCTCTTAAGCCACTAGGAACAATAGTCGATTATAAGACAACAATAAGCGTCACGCCCCCTCATCTAAGACAGAGCTGTCATGAGTCAGCCCATTTACAGAACCACGCATTCATGAATAGGGGTCGGCATGAATTCCGGAATCCCGCATGATGTTACACGAATTAGGGGTTATATGGAATTGAAGTTGCAAGGTATATAACTGGGAAATAGTCTTCTTTTATAGTCTATGCTATACATGTGGTCATCTTTTCCGTCAACTAGCTCTTCCTTGGTTCCAAGTAACGGGTCACAGGGACACCTCCAAAGTGGGCTCATTGTCAGGTAGGTAGCATTTGGCCTCGAAAACCCGCAAATTCGTAAGATTCGTCGACGCATACGCGTATGAGGCTTACAAGCCGATAAGACGCCTCTCGCGATTCTCGTCCTCGTCCGTAGCATGATTTGCTCTTTTCGTACTCTTATTGTTAGCAGGCAGTAAGAGTGGTCAGGAGTGTTAACTTTGACTTCATCAGCCATAAAGTTAGTGATAGTCTTGAAGCAAGGCTAAGTAGGTATATCTTCATCCTAATTACTCGTCGGGCTTGAAAGACTAGGTAAGGTACTGCGTTATAATGGTATCCCACGCAATCTCCTTCTTATAAGCACCGGCAATTGTCCGCGATAAAGGCAAATATGGTTGTTGTTTTAGATTCCCGCCTTGCAGCCGGTGGTTCCACCAGGCACAACTCGGTTTGTATTCCGCGAAGTTTCCTTTCTACTGTCGAAAGGACCTCAGATTTGACGCTGACACATCTCCAGATTCTGGTGGCGGTAAGCTGACAGGCCTCGTTGCCGTCTTCAGTAATGATAGTCGAACTAGCTGGTGCCATAAACGCCAAATCCGTGCGAGTATCGACCAATCGGGTATCTATGAGGCTGGCCACAATTATACCGTCCCGCGAAGGTAGGTAGGCTAGCTTTCCCATTAAATTTCTCGATTCTGATGTCTTCCTACTATTTTATCTGGAGTAGGAAGAGAGACGGTCAAGTTTCGCTCTATAAACATACTTGAGTAAGAAGATTATTTCGGGGAATAAAAATTAAGCTTAATGATTTACTCGGGGTCGACTGACAGCGTTGAATCTCACCGAAAAGTGACGATGCTAAGATCTGACCTATCATAGCCAGTCAATTATATCTCGCATCGACAAGTCCGGTGTTATCTTATTGGCTAGTTCTATAACTCCCATCCCAACTCTACTCTCCGGGCATCCCATGATGCAAGCCTCCCTATTGCCGCGGCGGGAAATGATATCGTTTATGATATATCAACATCGCTATGATACAAAGGAATCAGAGTGCCTGACATTATCTAGCTCAGGCCACCCATAGCATCATATGTTAGGGGAGCTTGAAGATATCGTAACACCATGTTCAGCTCTATTAGCTTGAATGGGTTTATGCTTCTCTATACCTGAAGTAAGGCTGATGACCTTTCTTTTCTGATATACCATCTTGCATGAAACTGTTTTGTTCTCGAAAGCTGGTAGAAATCTGTACGTAGCCTGCTAATGTAGATCACGAGAATCTAAGACGGAAATCTACCCGGGGACCTGTTCTGCAGCCCTGAGATCCCGAGCGCGTTTGGCACTCAAGTTTATGGCACGTTTTCAAGCGAAGAGAATCTTCTCGTGAATACATCTTTCAACGGTATAATAATTTCTACCACTGGTGGTTTTTCCCGTAAACCTACACTCGACTAGTCGTGCATACATATATGTATCATAAATCACCACCCAGCCTCGCCGACCCCCCAATATAACCAAAAACGCCCTTAAAAATCGTACATGAATAAAATGGCATTTGCCAATCGCCGTAAGCGTAAAATCGTGATCCTGTGCCTCCAGCACCAGGATTGCGCCAGTAAATGCTGCCACAAAGGAGGCCGATCGAATCCCACTTGACAATGTGCCTAGACGCCGTAGTAATAAGAGCTAGATTTTACCGAAGAAAATCTAGTCGTTGGTAAGGATTGGGAAGAGAGGGAAAAATGCAACCAGCGATACGAGTTCGTAAAAATGCTGTAGATAGCCGCCGTCCGTTAGAAGATAGAAAATAGAAACTGGTGGGTATTCCATGACTAGAATCCAATAGCTCTCAAACACACAATAGAACCCAGAACAAGACAGGGGAGTTTTTACCTCCCGAAGTGTTGAACAAGAGGGGAAAATAGGCCTCCCCAAACCCTCCTCTATAGGCCCAAAGACACCAGAAATGGAATATCATATCGTGACTAGACTTCGTCGTCTAATATACTACACTCTTCTAACTCCGATTTCCTACTGTGGTAACGGGTGGAGAGGCATCTTTTAGCTGATCTGACATTTGCCTTGACCTGTCTCTATTCGGAAATATGGGATCAACGCCTCGATGGGGTACATACGGGGTTCGTGGAGATGGCGGTAATGGAGGCTGATGCTGTGTTCGAGGTTGTAAATGAGCAAGTCCTTGTGACGAATCTTGTTGCTGCATATGCGGAAGGAGTGGCGGTGATCGTGAATCTAATGCGACTGACCCCGGATCCCGGGGTGATAAAGTAGACCTCTCAACTTGTTCGAGAGGTTCCGGGAGAGCTCGAGGCGTATCTGTGGTCGACGCTGGTGATGTCAGAGGAAATGAGCTATTTGCCAGTTGAGGGCTGTCGATTGCACCAAAACCACGTTTCTTAGACTTTTGGTCGACCGGATTGCTGGAAATCTCGTACCCCGGAGAGGATGCGTATTCGCGTTGGGATTGGACTGGTACTGGAGCCATAGGAGCTGGCGTTATAGGCGTATACTCGGTCATCCTCGGATAGGCCGTACGAGCTGCTTGAGCCTCCTTGTCCGCCTTGGAAGGACGGCCGCGTTTCTTTCCTGTCGGGGGTACGGGTGGAATAATACTAACAGGCGCAGCAGGTGGATAGCCATTCGGAGGAGGGCGCGGCTGAATAATGCGCGCCGGAGCTATGGGAGGCTCAATAGGAACCATCATCGCTTGTCTTTTCGCAGGATGGTCGACCAGGTCGCTCAGGGATTTGCGCTTAAAGCTTGCTAAGTTCGGCGGGGGGAATTTAGCTTGGAACATAGTCTCAACTGCACCAAGGCACTGATTCATATTACGACCTGCTGTTATTAGGGGGGATTACTCGCAAAGGCGATTTTATCGAATACATACCGTTGGGAAGTTGCATCGACATCCAGTTGGGTGCGACCTGATGAGCCTTGATGAATTCGACGAGAGTGGGAACGTCTATGGTGCTGACCTTGATCATTTCACCTAGGACGAACCGCTATAATAGGTAAAGATTAGTTAGGAAGTATTAAGGTTGGCCGTATAATGTTACCTTCTCGTCGTCTGAAAACGTAGTATCCATGACGAGCGACTAAGTCTGACAATGGTGAAGACGAGGGGGGGAGGGGAAAGGAAGACAGGGGATATGCCAGCAAAGTTGCGAGTAAGTCATTTGAAAGTAAAAAAATAATAAAAAAAAAAATAAAACGATCGAATACAATATTCGGAGGCAACTTGATCGCAAGGCGGATGCTGAGGCGACGTGGTGTAAATCGCAACAGATGCCTGTTTTGCCCGAAGAACTAGGCCATCAGGTGGCAGTGATGGGTCCAGGTAGACTTCAGATAGCAGGTATTGGTGGTGTACTGCGCCGGGATTCCTAGAGGGTGAGAGAGGGTGAGGGAGGGTGTGGGAATCTCTCTAGAGGGTAGAGAGACGCGCGCAAAAAATGTACCACCCAAGCGCGCGTCTTGGGCGAGAGCGAACCGAGGAGTAGGTAAAGCGAGTGTGTCTTAGTTGAGTAAAGTTGTACAAACGAGGGAGTATGAGCCGTGGTCGTTGAGAATGTGCGCGGCGATCTCCTAGGTTGCGTTGCGTCTACAAGGGTAGCGCGGTGGAACAAGGTGGTTTTTCTGGTTAACCAGGGCCCTCCTTGGTACTCCCGTACATCTGAGAGCGAAATAATAATAAATTGTTAAGATGAACCGAGTTTCCCCTAGTCTGTCTTTGTCAAGAGGAGCCCCAAACTATCATGCCAGCAAGCGAGCGCCCTGCTTTGTAGTACCCAACTACCTCTATGTAATAAACAAATAAAACTTTTTTAACCGACGAAGCGCTGGTGCCGAAACCTCTCTTTTTCTGTATCTGATATGTCTGATACCGGTACAGTGTATAATTCCAGACGAGTCCATTTGCGTCGCATGAGTCGTGAACCGCTGCGCAAGATCGAGATAAACAAGTGATCGGTAGAATTGCTGGGCTCTAGAGCTGGCCGTACATACCCCCGGATCTGGGTTTCGGAGGCTTTTCTGGCTCACCTTAGGCCATGCAAGAGCACGAGCAGAGAGATGTGAGCTTTGCAAGACGCGCAGATTTGGTGCATTGCGGCCGCTACTAGCCACCAGGTCATATGCTGAAAATATATGCCATTAGGAAGTATCGTGCATGGCCATTGCAACCATCACGATTTCGGCCTGACAGTTGACTGGACTGGACTGGACTGGCGATATGCAGCTTCTCCTCTCTTGCAGATGCGCAATACATCCATGTCGTTGGTTGTAAGCCAATCCCGCTGACCACTTAGACAAATCGGGTCGCCTGACTAGGCTCTCTTGCATTGAGCTGGGTAAGAATTGAGAAACATTGAATCTCGCCCTTCTTCTTAGAGGCCAATTTCCCACACCACCATAATCGCAAGACACTGCTAAGTCTCTGCTAGGTCTCTGCAGCAGTGTCCCTACACCGCCAAAGAGCAGTAGACCAAGCAGACCAACAGACGGGTGTAATGTGATCGAAAAGACAACAAAATAGCATAAGCATAAGCAATAGAACTGAGAATCCCATTAGCTCCCGTACAACCAAGGGCATTGTCTAGGAGAAGGGTTAAAATCTCATTGGTCGTTCCCCTCCATTGCCTCCGCTCGCTCGCTTTGTAGCCCTCGAAGTCATGGTCGCTCGGTAGCGGGCCTCGTCGGGGGCCGCTTGACTGGCCGAGAATCACTGGAAACTCGCCAATAGCAGCGCTGAGGAGGGCTTTCCCATAGCATTTCACACGCTTAGCGACAAGCACAGATCAGTAGTTCGTCACATATGACGAGCCGCGAGCCGCATAGGTTTGGTTAGTCCTTTCCACGGGACTATACAAGATATTGTTTTCGGTCTGATGAATTGAAATGCATTATTTTTTTTGCGGAGATGCAACATTTTGCAACCTGGGGATTGCGTAGCTTCGGACGCCAGCCCTTATATATATATTTGTGTATACCGCTCCAGCACACATACCGCCTTTTTCCTTGCCTCAACTTCAGGCTCTGTTCTATGCATAATGAGTTGGCAATTCCTCATAGGGGACCCACCCACTCAAGCTATAACCCGTCATTGCTCGCATGGTCGAGATCCCCGTCGTTGATCTTGACACGACAAGAGACATTGCTTCAAAAACGATAGCATCCCCTAGCGCGCCGACCGGTTCGTGATATAAGTATTGGCGCTATTACATATGTCAAGGTTCATCGAAAGCGGTTATCCCTTTATTAGTCTTTGTGTTGTTGCAACCACCACCACAGCTTCGTGGTGAGCATGATATAGTGGTATTTGTACCACGTTTCATATCAATTAGCCCAGGTCCGGGAATTCGAGTCTGAACAAGCCGGACTTTGTCCAATTTCATGATAGTGGCTCGGGAATACCAACCCTATATTCCTTTAGTTACCTAAGGCAGTTATTATCATCCATCTCGACTCGTAGCTATCAGTTGCGCTGACTTTTACTATTATCATTCCTGGGCATAGGACAGTAATGACGACCGACGGGACTTTCTGAGAAATTGAAGTCTGAATAATGTCGACATATTGCTAATTGAAAGCTGTGAGAACAATAGGTTTCCTCATCTCAACGGGCAAAGCGTTATTTGGAGTCTTGGAAGTCTTGGAACGTGCTTCCGGACGTTGAACTGGGGGTTGATATATCTCGTTGCGACTCTAACGAGCATCAATATTCTAGCACTGGCCAATTCCTGTATGGATGCCACTAAGCAACTCTTATGCCAACGTTGAACCTGGAAATATTTGCATGTCAATGACACAAAGCAGCTGTGGAGGTTAAAAAAAAAGAATCAAATTTGACTGGAATGCTGTTTTAGGTTCATGAAAACCGTGGCATACATCTTCTCATCTGAAGTTTAAAAAAGGGTATCTACGCTGGCATTGTACATATACCTGATCTCAAAGAGGTATCATCGTCCAGTATCAAGGTTGGCAGGTACCCGTACCTACCTACACTACACTACCCATCCTCCGTTTTGCGTTAAGGTTGCGAACAAGCAAGCAAGCAAACAAACCAACATACGTTGAACCCATCCTGTCAATACTGGTAAGGTATTTCAAGGGTTATTCCAGTACTGTACAGGGCAGTGTCGTACAATATACCCTGCTTAATAGTGCTGACGACCAATGAATAGTGCTCCTGGTCAGTGTAATGGTGGGGCAGGTTGCAGGTCATAGGCCTCGGATAATTGAATTCTGCCCCCGAATTTGCAAAAAAGGTTGGCGCGCCACGCTTGCACACACGTACAGTGCTAGGTTAGTGCAGCTCAGCGCAACTCGGAGTCTGGCAGGTACAGTACAACTTCTTATTTTGGGAGGAAGTGCACCTGCATCTGTTTTTTTCGGCGATGACAACGCCTTCACGATATTTTCACCTTTCGCAACAACCATTCCTGCTTTCCTCGACAAAGGACCTGCTATCCTCTGTGTGTCCGGCGCTCATTTACAACTAATTCATGGACGTGTAATTGGCGAATTACCTTGCCTGCAATGTCACAGGCACCGCGCACGAGATAGCAGTCCCGTCCGTCCTCAACTTTAGTTCCGTCCATCTCCCATCAATCTCCCCTTCTTTTTTCGCCAACGCACCCTGTTTTTCTCATGTTCGCAAGCAAGGTATTGCAGTCGCACGATCTGGATTTTTATCGATAATACCTAACAAACCCGATTTACCACTTCCTACTGCGACTTAACCCTGTCAATTCCATCTTGTATCAACCTGTTCCCATTCATCCGTCCCCGAATCCAACTGCGACAGTAGAACCAAAGAACCTTTGGCTTTGTTGCCACTATGGAGGACGAAGAACGCCTTAAGGATGGCTTAGAGAGCCTTGCAGTCGACACCACACCAGCTTCACAGCACACTACTATCAAGAAGGAAAGCGAAAGCACCGGCTCGTCGCCGAATGGTAGCAAGGATTCTCGATTAGGGAGCCTATCGCCCGACGACCTGAAGGCCTGTAGCGACAGTGCATCCACTCCCGACGGCCACCCGCCGAAGCTTACTCGTAAATCATCTCACAAAGTGGCGGCTCAACCTGTACAGTTATACAACGAACTACCCGATGTCACGTCCGAGTCTTGCAGCCATTTTCAACTAATCCCAGACTGCCTATATGGCTCTAAATCGCTCGGATCGACAGATCACGATGCGCTGGATTGCGATTGCAGCGAAGAGTGGCGTACGTACTCCGTGTTTTTATTTTTATTTTTTTTTTCATTCTTTTCTACTAATTAGAAGGGGTTATGGAGTACTAACAAGCATGTTTCAGGGGATGGCATGAACCATGCCTGCGGCGATGATTCAGATTGTATCAATCGAGCGACCAAAATGGAGTGTGTTGACCGCGATTGCAACTGTGGTGATGGTTGCCAGAATCAACGATTTCAGCGCAAGCAGTACGCTGATGTTTCAGTGATCCAGACCGAAAAGAAAGGTTTCGGACTCCGCGCCAACACCCCTCTTGAGACTAACGACTTCATCTTCGAGTATATCGGAGAGGTCATCAATGAGCCCACCTTCCGAAGACGTATGATTCAGTATGACAAGGAGGGGATCCGACATTTCTATTTCATGTCTCTAACTAAGAATGAATTTGTAGATGCAACCAAGAAGGGCAATCTTGGTCGCTTTTGCAATCATTCGTGTAACCCTAACTGCTACGTGGACAAATGGGTGGTTGGCAGCAAGCTGCGCATGGGCATCTTTGCCGGAAGAAAGATCCAACCCGGTGAAGAATTAGTTTTTAATTACAACGTCGACAGGTACGGTGCTGACCCTCAACCCTGCTACTGCGGGGAACCAAACTGCATTGGCTTCATTGGAGGTAAGACCCAGACCGAACGTGCGACGAAACTATCCGATGCAACCATCGAAGCCCTTGGACTTGATGATGGCGACGGCTGGGATACTACTGTCGCCAAGAAACCTCGCAAGAAGAAGATCACGGAAGATGACGAGGAGTACGTTAATAGCGTGCAAGCCCGTGGTCTGGATGAGAAGGATGTCACCAAGGTTATGGCCACGCTCATGCAGTGCAAGGAGAAATGGATTGCAGTTAAATTGCTCCAGCGTATCCAGCAGTGTGATGATGACCGAGTGCGCAATAGAGTTGTGCAGATGCACGGTTATCAGATCCTCAAAACCGCGCTGAACACATTCATGGACGACTACAATGTTGTTCTCCAGATTCTCGACATCCTTTATAAGTTCCCTCGATTGACAAAGAACAAGATTTCTGATTCCAAGATCGAATCCACCATTCAATCGTTGACCAAGTCAGAGCACGAAGATGTGGCTGCAGAGGCTACACGGCTATTAGACGAATGGAGCAAATTGGAGGTGGCCTACCGCATACCCAGGAAGAAGCTAGACCCCAATTCCCAGTCGACGCCAAGTGCACAGTCTGTGAATTCTTTTGAGGAACGTCGCGGAAATCGCCCAGAAGAGCCCCTCGCCAAGAATGTTTTCACACTCCCTGACAACATCCCCAAAGGCCCACGCAGCAATGTTCCTCAGCGGAACCACAACTTTTACAACAATCAACGTTTCCGACGCCCTCCAGTTCAAAACCTACCCCCGGGCTGGTTCGCCGCCACCGACAAGCGTGGGAACTTATATTACTACACCCGAACGGGCGTCACTACCTGGCAACGGCCAACTGCACCGCCCGACTCAGCACAATCGCAGCCGAAAGGACCATCTAAGGCGGCCCAGGAGCAGAAAGCGTTGCAGGACATTATTGACTCAGTCACTAAATCAGATGTTCCCCGCAAGTCAGCATCGCAAACTCCGCAAACGAGCACACCCACCCAGGAGCCAAAGAAGGAAAAGTGGCGCTCTCTACCTATTGAGAAGCAGATGAAGATCTACGAAAACACGGTATGCATTGCGTTATGTGGCACCTTGTTTTTCTTTTCTTTTTTTTCCCTCCCTCTTTTCTTTTTTAATTGCTAATTCTGTCGTAGCTCTTCCCCCACGTCAAATATGTCGTGGACAAATTCCGCCAGAAGCTCCCGAGAGAGGATTTGAAGAAGTTTGCTAAGGAGGTCAACAAAAAGCTTGTCGCTTCTGATTACAAGAACAACCGTGTTGATGACCCAACCTCAATCACCGAGAAACAGGAGAGGAAGGTCAAAAAATACGTCAAAGATTTCTTCGACCGTGCTGTTGAGAAGTACAAGGCTCATGAGAAAAAGAAGGCTGAGCGAGCTGGCAAAGGACAAGATGCGTCACAAGAAAGTCAGAAGGCGGACCCCATGACGCCAGCTGTCAAGGAAGAAGAAGACACCGTGATGTCAGATGACGAGGCAGGCTCGACTCCTAGCAGCCTTGACCGTAAACGGAAGCGTGAAGATGATGCTGTTAACTCTCCCAGCCAGACTCCTTCCGAGACGCCCTCGATGAAACGCCTCAAGGAGGACGAAGGTGACGTTCCAAGCCCGCCACCTCCTCCACCTCCGCCTCTCGATGGTGAAGTCGCATTAGATATGGTGAATGAGTCGGACAAGGTGCTTGGAGAGCAGGACGATGCCTTGCTGTGTGAGAAGGAAGAAGCAGAGCGAATGGCTGCCGAAGCAGAACGACAAAAGTTGCGGGAGGAGGAAGCAGCACTCGAACGAGAGAACGAGCTTAACATGCTCGCTTTCGAAAGAGAGCAGCAAGAACACGACAAGTTGGTGAATGGAAATAGCCGTGTCGATGCGGATGAGCACCCTCGAGCACTTGAGCACGCTAGCACTGGCTTGGATTCCACCGGGGATGACAACGCTGCTCTTCAACACAGCGCCAGGAAGCACGAGGTTCTGAGCCATTAAGGATGCACCTGCAATTAAAAGCAGGTGCTTGATTGGCCATTCTACACTAGCAAAATGCTAGATCTCTTATTACTCCAACACAGCGATTCAACCAGCCAAAGCATTCGACGGAGGAAGCGCTCATAGTAGACCCTCCCTGTATGCGAGCCTTGGAGAACATCATCGGCGATTTCTATCAACAACCCATCAATACCTTTTATATCACAAACGCACGTATCAATTCTTAATCCATTTCTCAAAGGGGTTACGGTTCTGTTTTTACACTATACAGAGGTGGTTCTGATTGCATTTTCCCCCGGTAAAAGGGGATAACCGGCTTAGGGGATCAGGTTTCATCAGCGGCGTTTTCGGTAAAGGAGAGAATTGTGTTTTTTCTTGCATCCAGCCAATCCATCATAGTCCGGTAACGGAGTACACAAAGGGAAAGGTTACAGGAGAAAAAGAGTGGTGGTGTATCACGCGACCGACTAATAGGAGAGAGTTGCCTAAGGAGAGGGGGGCAGAGGAGCGAGAGGATGGGGGACGTTACACTCTATTTTTGGCCCCGTAGGGCGTCGTGACGCTCGATGCGGTGGATCCAATGCTTGAATAGCACGGCAAAGGCGTTGTACTACCAATAACGCAAGTTTCCACAACCACTAGCACGGTCGGTCAGGACAGGCGACGGGTGAAGGGATCGGACATTCCTCCTGGGGATTTGTGCCATAATAGGGGGGCAGCTTTTGTGTCCAGTATATACCACTGGTGATATCCCGTCAATACGAGAGAAAAAAAGGCTTCTGCGAGAAGAAGCCTCGTTGGACTGCATTGTGCATACACGTTTTGAGAAAAGTGAACATATCAATCAATCAGTGCTTTTCTTGTGAATTATCAGTCCCTGTGTACGATACTCGTTATTGAATGCCTAGGTAACTTTTATAGCTAACCGCCCGGATAGGGCTGACTTGTTAATATTTCTCTGCATGCTTATAATCAATTGCTTTCCTTCTTCCTACGCAAAGGTAATCCTCCTTGTGCGACCCAGGCACCCAGGTCCCTGGAAGTGTCGGATAATTAAGATGTACCTGGTAGGGTAGGTGGTATTCCGGATCAATGCATGTATGCTGCCCTCAAGCTTCTACACATGGATGCACGAGATAAATGTTTTTCCTTGCCTTCCCCTCATTCTCACCCACTCACACATCTAGTACACATCTCTTTCATGAATACATTCATACCGTATTATTTCACATACCCAAACCTTCAAACAAATTTCCGCCCTTCATTTACCTTCCCTTCCCTTTCTCCGCAAGAAAAAGGAAATCAGCTCGAAACAATCTTCTCCAGCGCCTCGAGCAAGATATCAGCATGCTTCTTCTCAAAGATCAGCATAGGCCGTAAACGCACGGCCCTCTCTCCGCTTCCACCGATATTAACGCCGAACTTCTTCGCCTTCTTGAGGAACTCGTCGCGCTTGGGGTTATCGAAGGCGATGAAAGTGCCCTGGCCCTTGCCGCGCAGGTTATCGAACTGGCCGGGGTATTTCTTGGCGAGGGCCTCGAGCTTGGAGTAGAGGTAGTCGCCGACCTTGGCCGTGTTGGCGACGAGGTCGTGCTTCTGGATCTCGTCGATGATGGCGCGGAAGAGGATCGCGCGGGCCGGGTCGCCCATCCACGTGTTGAATTGTCGGTATGGCTTGTTGGGGCGTAGAGATGGGTCCCCGTAGTAGTAACCCGCCGTCTGCGCCTTCTTCGAGAAGGTCACCATGTCCGGCGGGTCGGGCAGGTCCCAGTGCTCGTGCGCCCAGAACTTGCCGGTGGCGCCGACGCCCGTCTGGACTTCGTCGACGATGAGGAGGACGCCGTGCTTCTTGGTGAGAGCGCGCAGGCCCCGGAAGAAGGCCGGCGAGGCGTGATTATCGCCACCTTCGGACTGGATGGGCTCGACGATAACGGCAGCAGGGGGGATGTGGTAGTTCTTGATGAGGTGCTCGACCTCGGCAAGGGAGTCGGCCTCAGCCTTGGCATTTTCGGCCTCGTGCTCCTCGAGCGGGTACTTGAGCTGTGGGAAGGTGGCATGCGGCCAGTCGAAGGCGGGGATATCCAGCTTGTGAATGGGCTTGGATCTGGTTGTCGAGAGAGTGCCGAAGAGACGTCCATGGAAGGCGGTCTTGAACGAGAGGATGGATAGCTGCGATGCGCCAGGAGTCTGGTTCAGCATCGATGACTCGAGCTCCTCTTGCGTGAACTCGACGTTAGGACCACCACGTTCACGCTGCCGCCGCCACATGAAGGCGGCTTTGTAGGCTGTCTCGTTCGCATCTGATCCAGCCATGCCTGTGAAAACCTGGTTGAGACCCTTAGGGGCTACCTTGAGAATGCCTGTCTCTAGGATGTCCGCCCAGTCGTGCGAAGGGAAGTTGCCTAACGCGGGCCGGTTGATCAACGCGGTGACCATCTCAGGGCTCTCGGCGGCTTTCTTCAGTGCGGGGTTGTTGTACCCGACGGGTATCGAGGCAATCTGGGCGTATCTTGAGGAGAAGTGGTCAGCTTCAGATAAAAAGGTAGGTATCTTGAGGATAGGAGAGCCTACACGTCAAGCAGAGCATTGCCATCTGGATCTACAATATAGTTTCCAACGCTCTTCGTATAGTCGGCAAGCATGTTCAAGCTTCGGGTGTCGAAGACCTTGTCCAGCTTGGCGATGTACTGCTTGGATTGCGGCCCAGGTATCTCTGTCTTGATGACAGGAGCCTCTGGCTCGCCGGGTAAGAAGCTTGAAGCCATCCTGGCACTGGATACAACAAGACGTGGTGAAGTTCTAGAGATAGTAGCTCTTGAAGCAGCCGTGAGGGACCGCAGAGCTGCTCCATGGCGAAGGGCAGCCATCTTTATAGGTATTCAGGCTTTGTTAGCCACCTAAGACTTCTCACTAAGCCCCGCGTCACAAATGGTAAGTAGAGAGCGGCTAATTGGTTGTAGGAAATGAAATCTAATTCCACTTATATGAGAATTTCCACCTCGACTAGAACAAGAGCAGCTCAAGAAACTATAAACAGAGGGTCCTCTCGGAATGATAAAGTAACGGTTATCGACCTTATCAGTTCGTAGCGGGGGCTGGACCTACCTGGATAGCCAATCTAGCGAACCTAGCGAACCCAATGCCCATTACAAGCTTTTGCGGGGTCCTGATGCGATCCTTTGATTGGGTTACAGCCAACTACGTCAGCGATATTCGGTCGTTAGTCTTTACGTAACGCCGCACTAATACTCCCTAATACTTCTCTATCGTGACACCTGCCCCGCAACGAAGACAGTTCGGGTCCCTGACCGAGCACCAGCGACCCGGCTCCAGGTGAAGCTTGAATTTAGCAATTGCAGTATTTGGAAGGTCTATGCGAAGTATCGACTCAGGGACTAGCCATTGTATCCACTCACGTGTTCCCGACATCGCTGCATGTACCCGAATTTCAATATATATACAAACGCCGTAAGTTATATGTATGTATGTACATTAAGGGACAACTCTCGGCCTTAGAATGTGACTACCTACATGTATTTAATCGAATTGGTGTGGAAATTGAGATATAAGATACACATTGGTTGCCTCCTGATATTACAATGCAACTCCTACTTTACCAATAACCAGTCTAAGCTTAAGTTGTGTAGCAGCGGTGGTAGGTGATATCAAGCATATGCGACTGCGGCAATGCATGCAACCCCTTAGCGAATATAATCACTCTCGTGTGATATTAAAAGTTGAGATTCGTCTTATGTGCTACCTATAAGACGATAAACGGAACAAATAACTTCAATACCTTAGGATCGGCTTACTATTTGATAATTGGTAAATGATTGCCTACCTACTTGGTAGGTAAGGTACCTATATATGATGAGTATGCCCCTGCAGTGTAAGTTTAGTACAATTGGCATATCCAATAGCAAATCAATGTTTTGCTTCTGATAGGCAATATACCTCTTGCCCCAGAATGCTATGAAATGAGACAGGAGCCTACAAACTTAACGATACATACCTATATACAGTTCTTCTATCGATAATTCTCGAGTAAGGGGTTTATATATTGATTGATTAGAGTCGTGCTAACTGAACGAAACTCTGTAGTATTTCCGATATACTCACAACTGTCCAGGGAAGACTTAATCTTGTTCCTAAGCTCTGATTGTGAGTTTGAGGTGACTATCAACTATAGAGGTAAGTTATCATTAAGTGGATTAGGTCGTTGTATGGAAGGGAATATAGTGTCCATATACTATTAAGCTACCCAGGCACATACAGACCTATATGATTGTAACATGTAGCGGCAGGGCATGGTTGCAATTATCTGTAGATTTTCCGTAGATCTTGGGGTTTCGTAGAGACTTAGATTTCAAGGCTGTTTTGCAAAGTGTTGTAGTATGTTCTCGACTAAAATACGATGCTCAGGCTAGAAGTAAGCTATAGGCGTAGACAGTACGGAAACGGCAATTCAATTGTATCGAGCAAAAGGATCATATGGAAAGATAAGTGTAATAGTATTAGAAATAGTATAATATTCATTGGTTAGACTTGGCTTGGCAGATTTTCCATAACCAGGATTAGATGAGAACGTTGAGAAATAAGTCGAATTAGAGTTAAGAGGGTTGTTTCAATTATTCCGCCTTCTGGGAGCTACCTTAATCCATTGTTTCGTCTGAGGATTCTAGCAAGGTAGTATATGGACCTATAGACGGATTTGTAAACTGATGACTAGGACCGGGCTCTGCTGGAAAACCAAACATCGAAGCGCCGGAAGGTGCAGAGAGGCCAGACAGGTCAGATGCCACATTTGGAGCCGACGACATATCGCTTTGCCTTATGTCGTTGATGAAATAGCCCGGAGGGAGTGTGGCTGTCATAAACGCTTGTTGTTGGTTAAGCTCGGCGTTCTGGTTCGGCGAGACCTGAAGACAGATTTGGGTCCCCCCGGGATAGAGAAGAATAGGGGTTGGGATGACCGCCGTGGTAGGGTCGGTTGAGTTATCTGATGGGGTCGACTCGGAATTTGGGTGTATGGCCGGCTTTGGTGAGGTGATCGAGGTGACGGCCTCGGAATTTATATCTTCAGCTCGTAGCGTGGTTTGGTCGTAATCTGCTACAGCGGCCTGCAGTCCCTCAGGGGAAACATTGGCTACCCACTGGGAGGCGCTGGGCGACATGTTGATTGCGATCGCGACGGCCTGAACCATCATTTCCATATGCTGTGCGTCGGTTGGTTGGAAATCTTGCGTAGTCCTAATGGAGCCGGCGGAAACAGCTCGTTCTGCCCTGGCTTTGCGGATTGTATCAAGTAAGATACCGATTCGAGAGCCAAGATTAGCAACCGAACTGCTATCGAGGTGAACTAGCCGAAGTCAGTCTAATAACATCTAGGCGTAGGGAGATAACATAGACGGCTTACACGGGGAAAGCGGTTCATTAAGACTGGGATATCGCTCTTTTGGAAAGAGGATACGCCATACTTCGAGGAAGCATCTCTTTTGGACCTCGAACCACTCATCGTATGGTCGGGGACGGTGCGTGTAATGTGCAATCCGATCTTGAACAGCTCTCCACTGCCTATCATCCATATAAAATAATTTGTGCTCCGCAACCGGGTTTGAAAGTCTCGCTTCCGGGGAATGATACTCCTTAAGATGATCCCTGACAACGGTTAGCTTGAAGCTGGTTAGTCGAGATAATCCAGCAAACTCACTTCCAAAGAGAACGGTTATTCAAGGAACCCGGAGGTCGGCAGCTTTTGAATTTGGCAATCTCAAGCATGGGAGCAAAGACGAGAGAGTATGGACATGCCCAACGACTGTTTTGCTTCTTTTGGCTGTCCGCTGAAATGGTACGTGTCCCTCCACCCGAGCCGCAACCATCCCCGCCATCCCCGCCCTCATCGCCGTCGTCACCATCTCCCTGATTATTACTATCATCATCCGGAAGTTTGCTCTTCTTATTAGGCTTGTCTCTAGACGACCCTTGTCCTTGACGTTTCCCAGACTGTCTTTTCCCGTACCTGGCTTGCGAGGATTGGCCCGAAGGCACTTGACGGGGAGGATCTGAGATGTTCGCAGGAGCATTACTGGCTCCAAATACTCCCAGATGAGTGTTGGTAGGCTTGAAGAATGTAGATACCGCACTCGTTGCACGGCATGCCTTCCAAACTTCAACGTCGGTGATGGGCGGATGATGTCTTATCTGGGAAGTTGGCGCGTCGCTCGATGAGTCTGTAGTTATTGAGGCATCGTCTCCAACGGAAGCCCGGTATTGGTTAGAGATGATGTCGTGTTTGACCACTGACAACTTCTTTAAGCCGAGCACAACTTCTTCGGCGTATGATGGATCATTTGCTAGAACTTGGCGGGTGGAAGCCAAGACAAGCGGCTCTAGTTCCTCTTGCGTGGATAGTAGCGTCGAAGGCTCAGCGGTATTGGTCGTCAATGTAAACGAGTAGTCTGCTGGTGAATAGAGTGGTATCAGAGGCGTGGAAGGGTTCGCTTTCACCCATCCTGGGTGACTCGTCGAATAATACAATTTTACGGACAGGGAGGTGTCTGGAATGGACTTGAGAACACGGCCATAGGACTCCCAGGGGGAACCGTTGAAGAAGATTTTCTATAAAAAAACGGAAGAATTTCTGATCAGCAGCGGTAAGTCCAGGGCAGTATACTCGCTGACTTACCTGCAACTGGCCATTATTGATTAATAGTAGTATGTCCGCAATCCGTCTCTTATGGGCGTTCATTGATTGTTCCCGGCTCCATCCATTATCGCGGGCAATCAACAAGGATTCACCTGAGGACAGATCAGGATAAAAGTGCTGGGATGGGATCGACTGTGAGATTTTGTCAGCTCCAAAGATCGCTGTAAGCACTTGGGGGTACCCGGCGTGGGGGTTGAGGGCAGCTCTTTGTCCCTGAGGCGTGGTTTGGCTGTTTTGCACCCCGGACCAGGTGATGATAATCCGCCAACGCGCTAATAAACATGATTTCTTAAAATTTATGATGCTTAGGCCCACTTATACCATATTTTAACAATTATGATTGGTAAATTATAACTTTACCTATTAATGGCGATAGTATAAATTATCTTATTTATATAAGCTAATAATATAAATTTAAGTAATATATATATAATATAATTATTAAAAATAAGTAATTTATATTATTTCTTTTATTATAACTTTTTTTTTATAAAAAATACTTATTTTATTTAATAATTTACGATTATATAATTAATTAAATTAGTAAAAGTTGTTATATACTTTTATTTCTTAATTATTTAATTAAACTATTAAGCTTATACTTTTTTATTAATTTAAAAAATAAACTTATTAATAATTTTTAAATTATTTTAATAATATTAAATTAAAAAAGTATAAAAATATATTAATAATATAAATTATATTTTAAAATATATTATTCCTTACTATAATATAACTTATTTTAATAAAATATTATAAATTTAAATTTTAAAGATAATAATATATAAAAAGTTAATAAGTTAACTTTATTATTAACTTTATAATTAAGTTAATTATTAAAAAGGAATAAAAGCTAACTTTATAAAAACTTAAAGGTTAATAATATAAAATCTTTTATTAAATAACTTTATAATAAACCACTTAAAACCTTTTAATTTAAATAATCTTATAAAAAACCTTTTAAAAATCCTTAGCTTTAAATTAATAAAATAATTAATTAATTATTAAATATATATTAAATAAAATAAAATTAAATAATAAAATAAATAAATAAAAAGTAATTAATTATATAATAACTTTAATTTACTTATAAATTAAATTTTAAACTTTAAAATGAAAATATATTTTATTTAACTAATTTAAATAATTTATTTAATAATAAAATAATTATTACTAAGGAAATTTAAGTTATAAAAAATATAAAAGGAGTTAAAAATAACTTTTAATATATAAAAATACTAAAGTATTTTTAAGCTATTAAGTAATAAATAATAATTAATTAAGGTAATATTAATTTATTAAAATTAAAAATATTTAAGCTAACTTTTTATATTATAACTTAATATATATTAAGTAATATAAATTTATCTTATATATGCTATTATATTTAATAAACTCTTTAATTAATATTAAAATTTTAACTTAAAACTTAGTATTTAATTTTTATATTTAAAAGGTATAACTTACTTTATTATAATATTATATATATTTTTTTTCCTTACTTTTATTACCGTATTTTTAATGTTATAATTATTATTATTAATATTATTAATGGATAATAATAAAAGGTTAGGTGTTAAGTTATTATTAAAATTATTTTAATAATAAATTTTTTAACCTTTATAAAATCCTTTATTATTAATAATATTTTTACTTTTTAACTTATTTATATTATAAATTAAATATATTATTTCCTTTTAAATAATATTAAAATATTAAAGATAATTTTTTATATTATAATTAAATTATAATTGTTTTTTACTTTTAAAATTAGTTATTAACTTATTATTTTAAGCCTTAATTAAAAAAGGAATAGGAAATTAAAATGAAAAATAAATAGTTATTATAATAATAATTAATACATTTTTAAGATTTTATAATTAGTAAATAATAACTTTAATAAAATTAGCTTATATTTTAAAAATTTGTAATATTAAGTTATAAAAGAAAAATTAAGTAAAGTATATAAAAAGGAATTTATAAATAATATTATAGAATTTTTAATATTTATAATTATAATATAAACTTTTTTACTTAAAAAAATATTAAAGTTATATATAAAATATATAAATTATCATTTTATATTTTTTTTCTTTTAACTTTAAAATTAGAATAAATTTTTTATAATTAAATATTTTATAAATATTAAGGTAAAGAAATATTATATTACTTAATTTATTAATTTTAAGTATTATTAATAAATTAAAAAAGTATTAGCTTATTTTATTATTAATAAATTAAAAGTTAATAACTTTAAGGATAATATATGTTTAATTAAGGTTATAAAAAGATTATAAAATTTAATAGCTTTTATTATAGTTATAAGTAATTTTTAAGCTTATTTTAAATAAGGTATAAAATTTTAAATATAAGATAGGATAAATGTAAAAAAAGTGTTAAAGGAAAGGTAATTTATTATGTGAAAATATTTAATGGTTAAAGGTAAAAATAATAAAATAAGGCTTTATATAATAATTAATTATAATTATATTAATTTAATTTAATAAATATTAAACTTGTTTAAAAAATTTATATTAATATAAAAATAATAAATTTTTTCATAAAAGATATTATTAAATGATTATAAAATAAGTATTATAATTAATAAGTTTAAAAATAAAGTAAGGTAAGTTTTAAGTTTAATATTTAAATAGCTTAAAGTATTTATTTCTTTGTTTTAGGTTATATTATTTATAATTTGCTTTTTATTAAATAAAATATTATTAACTATAATATAATAAATATAATAAATTAAATTATAATTTATATCTTTATTATTTAAAATAAAAAAATATAAAAGTAAGTTATAAACCTTAAAATATTTAAAATAATAAATATTAATATTAAATAAATAAGTTATAATTAAAGTATTATTATTAATATTTTTAGGAAATGATATAGCTAACTTAAATTTTAACTTTAAATTTAATATAATATTATATTATTTTATATATAATATAAGGAGTATATAGTTGTATATTATATGGTTAAAAATAGGGTAAATATTAAATTTAAAGTAGAATATTTACTATTTAAAGTAAGGCTTTTTAAAAGTATGTAATATTTACTTAAAAAACTTAAAGATAAATTTATATATAATATATTAAATATTAAGTATATTTGAATAAAATTTATATTATTAAAATTGTATAATTAAACGTTTTTAAATAATATAAATTTTATTTAAATTATTCCTTTTAATTAAAAATTATTATTATATAAGCTATATATATATTTAATAAGTAAGGGTTATATCGCTTAATATATTATAAATTTATATGTAGTTAATAATATATTATAAATTTAATATTAACTAATAATAATAGGTATATATGATTAAGATTTATATTTTATAAAATAACTAATTAAGGCAATTTAATTTTAATAATATAAATTTCATTAAAATGTATTATTTTTTAGTTATAAAAGTTGGTTAAAAAGATAAATAATAATTAAAGCCTTATGTTATATAAAGTTAATATGTAATTACCTTTTACTTTTTAAATTTAAGGATATAAGGTATTATTAAATTTAATTTATATTATAACTTTAAATTAAATTAATAATATAAACTTATTTTTTTTAATATATTAAAAGCCTTTTAAATTTTAATTATAATAAAACTTAATAAATTATAATTTAATTATTTTAAGCTTAAATATTTCATTTTAAATATAAACTTACCTTATTTAATAATATTTATTATATAATGTTTTAAATTTATATTTAACTTTTACCATTTTATAATTAAAGTATGTGTTAGGTATTTTTTTCTGTTTAACCATAGGCTTTTTTTTAATATATATAAGTAGTTTATTAAAAATAAGTTAAATAAATAATTTAATATAAAACTTTAAAAAAGGATTAAATTATTTATATAACTTAATTATTAAAATGGTTAGGATTATTAAGAATTAGTTTTAATTAAACTTAAGTTAAATAAATTGTAAATCTTTATTAGCTAATAATAAAAATATATTAAGGTTAAATTAAATAAAGTATTTAATATTAAAATATATAAATAACTTATTAGGATTTAATATTAAATAATATTTAAAAATTTAATATAAAATTAATTAGTTATAATTAAATTAAATTATAAATTTAATATTAAAATATAAGGTAAGTATTTAATTAAGGTTGGGTTAAAAGTATAATTTAAGGTTTAAATATGTAAATATTTAATATTAATTTAAATATAAATGCGATTTAAAATATAAGTTTGTAAGTAATTAATTAAGGTTAAAATCGAGTTAAATAAAAGTTTAATTTAAGTTAAACTAAGTAAAAAGTTAGCTATTATTAGCTTAGAAAAGAAGTTTATAATAATTAATAAGTGATTAATTAAATTAGGTTTATATATTAAAGTTAAGGCTAAGATTTATATATAATTTATTAAGATTAAGTTATATATAAACTTAATTAAAGATATTTTTCCTTTTATTTTTTTATATTAATAAGTTTAATAAATAAAAATGTTGGAATTTTTATAATAATTAAAGGAATATTTATTCTTAGATAAACTTTTTAAATTATAACTTATTTTTATTTCATTTTATTTCAGTGATTTTATTTTAATTTACTTAATAATAAATAAATTAAATACTAATTAAATATGAGAAATTAGTTATATTAGTATAATAATATATATGTAAAATAATAAAATAATAAAGAAAAGAATATTAAAATAAGAATAAAATAAAAAGAGTATATAAAATTTAAATAAAAATTAAAATTTTTTAATTTGTAATTATATTATTATATAATTTACTTATTTAAGTAGTTTGTATAGGGTTATTTTATTATAAAAAATGAAAAAAAGAATTAGAAATTATGTATTATATTATATTATTATAAAGGTTTAATAAATAAAATTTATAAGTAAATAAAAAGAAATATATTAAAAGGTAAAAATAATATAACCTTATATATAATTTTAAATAAGCATTTTATAGCTTAAAAATATCTAATATAAATGTTATCTTTAAAAATTTAATTTATAAAAAAATAACTATTATTTAATAAATAATTATTTAAAAGTTAATATTATATTATTATAATAACTAATATTAATTATTAACCTTTAAATGTAATATATAATAATAATTATAAAATAACTATTATTAAATAATAATTATTTTTTTATAAATTAAATTTTTAAAAGGGATATTTGTATAAGTACTAATAAAAGTTAATAAAAATAATTTAATTATTCTTTTAAAAATTAAAATAAAGATATAATTTCTTTATAACCTTTAATAATTTTTTTTAACTTTTTTAAGCTTTAATAAAGCTATCATTAATTTTATTATTATTAATAATTAAAACTTTACTATTAAAATATAATTATATAATATTAGGTTATATAATACACTTTATACCTTAAGTGAGAATAAAGTTAAAGTAACATATCTTATAAAGTTATTTTTATACTTAAACTTAAATATTATTAATTAATTTAAAACTAATTTCACTTATAATAAGCTATATAATTAATTATACTTTATTACATATATAATAAACTTTATTTATTTAATATTTATAATTAATTTAAATTTATAATTTATTAATAAATATAACTTTTACAACTATAAAATTAAAAAAAAAAGGGAATATACTTATATAATTATTATAAAGTTTAATAATATAAGATTAAAAATCTTAATTTAATAAAATTTATATCTTTTACTTTATTTTATTTTTATTTATAACATAATAATTAATTTTATACTTCTTTATTACCTTTATTAAAATATAATTATAACTTAAAACTATAACATTCCTTTTTACTTAAATATTAATTTCCTTTTAATACCTTATATTAAGTTATAATAACTTATAATAAATATTATATTTGTAAATTTTAACATTATTTCCACTTAATAAATTATTAAACTTAATTAATATTTTATTAACCTTTTATTTTTTAATAACTATATAATAAGATAGGATATATTAAATAATTAATGATTTAAAGATTAAATTATTAACCATTAAAAAACAATTATTACTAATAAGTTTAAAAGTAACCTTAGTAAATAAATAAGCCTTTTTTTCTTTATTTAAATTAACTAGGTTATTTTATATACTTAACATTTTTACATTTATAATAAATATATTATATTATATATTTGAAAAAATATATATAATATTTACTAAGATTAAACTTTACTTTATAGTTATAAGCGATTTAATAAAGTCTTTACTATTATAAGAAAAGTTAAATTTTTTTAATTAAAAAGCTAATAATTAAACACTATTTAGCTATAATAAATTTATATTAAGTTTGGCCTAATCTTTTTGTTAAAAAATTAATTATTTTTAATTAAAATTAACTTTACTTTGTTTTAAAAAACCATTTATTTAGTTTTTAAAAAAATAATACCTTAGCGATAATAGTAAAAAATTAGTATTAAAGTTTCCATCCCTAATTAAATTAATAATAATAAGCTTTAACTTAAAATTAATAATAATTTAAATAATAAATAAAAATAAAAGAGGTAAATAAAAAAATTAAAAGGCTTTGCTTATTATTATATTTTATTAAAATAAAACGTTATTATATAAGCTTTTTTTAACTTATAATAAAATAATAAAACCTTTTAATAAAATTTAAGCATTAAAGCTTAAAAATTATAACAATAACATTAACTAATTAATATTATATTGGTTAAAATAAGGTTATTTTTTTACTTATCTCAACTATTTTTTTATAATTAAAATTATTTAAAATTAAAAGATTTTATAAAATAAGGGATTATTATTAAAATCCCCATTTTATAAAGCTTTATATAAACTTATTAACTAACCTTATAAAATAAAGGGATTAACTTACTTATAATATATAATTATAAAGATATAATATACGTTAAAACATTAGTTATCTTTTTTTAACTTTTAAAGTATATTATCCTTTATAAGTATATTTCCTACCATTATTACTTTATAATCTTTTAATTAGTTAATCCGTGAAGGTTAATCCTTATTTTTAAATTTAAACTTAAAAATACAATCACAAAATATTATAAATTTTATTTTTTAATAGGTTATATAAAAACCATTATTAAGCTAATTATAAATAGTTTAAAGTAAGTATATTAATAAAAGTTAAAGCTTATTATTTAATACTTTAACCTAAGTATAAATTAAAATAAAAGCAATATTAATATTAAGTTTTAAGTAAAATAAAATTGGATAAAAGTTAAATTAAACCTATTATGTTTTTTTTTCATCCTTAACTTAAGCATTTTTTCATTTAAGCCTTTATTAATTATATAATATTAATAAAAAACTTATTTAAAATATAACCAAATAATATTATAATTTAGCTTAAAGCTTATTTAACTTTATTAATTCTTTTAAACATTAACCTATTTAAACTTTTTTAATCTTGTTTTAATACTTTTATAACCTTTATTAAAATCTTATAAAATATTAGCATATACTATATTTAATACATTTCCTATTAATTAAGATAAAATAAGATTATAAAAATATAATTTTAATTTAAAATTAACATTTCTTTTATTAATAAAAGTAATAAAAGACATACATATAAATGAATTTTAAGGCATTATTAAATCGTGGTAAGTGGTAAATAAGTTAGTAAATAATATAATTAATTAATTTATTTGCCTTATATATTACCTTATACTAGTAAGATTAAAATTAAAAGGCATATTTAAAGACAAAATAATCTTATTAACAAATATTACTCACTATTTTTTTTTCTTTACATTAATTTGTAATATTAATAACAAAGAAATGATAAAATAAATAATAATAACCATAACAATTATATTAACTATAATTAAATATAATATAAAAGTCTTTATATAATAAAATTATTATTTAATTACACTATTTAAATAATGCATATATGGCATTTTTCAAATACCTTAAATAAGTTATATTAAAAATAAAAATTAATATAATTAATATAATGTGTAAACCTAATCGAAAAGATAAGAAATTAAAGGATATAACAAGTATAATTTTATTTTTAAAAGGAAAGGGGTTTAAATTACTTACCCTTAATATAAACTAAAATAAGTTAATATTTATTTTCTTATTTAATTTAATATTATTATATATTTAATCACCATTATATATACCTTTACTTAATTATATTATATTAGTTTTAATGGCTATTTACTAATTTTATAAGCCACGATATTTTATAACATGTTTAAATTAACATTAGTAAATAAAAGGCTAACTAATATAAGTTTTAATTATTAAGTATTTAATATGTAAAATTAATTAATAAACCTATTTAATTAAAATTAATAAAGTTATATATAACATAATTAAAGAATAATTTATACTATATATATTATAAAAATAATATATTATATTAAACTAATTATATTATATATATTTGTATAAATTTAAATCCAACTTATAATATAATATAAAAATAAATTACTCTTTTAAAAATAATTTTAAAAAAGGTAAAAAGTAAATTATCTTAAATATTTCATTTCTTTATTATATAAAATACTTTCGCCTTATTTATTATAAGACTTTTTTTCTAATCACTTATTTTAACGCTTTTTTTAACATATTTTTAAGTATTTTTTTTAACGCCTTTTTTAACACATTTTTTAACGTTTTTTTTAACAACTATTCGATGGTATTTTTTTAATAGCTATTTAATAATATTTTCTTAAATTATAAACTATTTCTTTTTTAATTATAATAATACTAATTTTTAATTAAAGTTGGGAAAATACTTAAAGGTTATAACCTTATTTAAATTATTATTAATAAAAAATAAACCTTATAATTAATAAATAATTAACAAAAATATTTTATAAATAAAAAGCTTATAAAAAATTACTTAATAAGGCTAGCTTATTATTTTATATTTATATTTTATTTATTTTATAAATATATTAATTTTTACTTATAAATTAAAAACATTATTAATAAAGTTATATAAGTATAATACTAAGGTTATTAAATTTTAAATTAATTTATTTATAACTACTTATACGTATTTAGCTATTTTTAATTTTTTTACTTAATTTAAAATTTCCCTTTTCCTACTTATATTAATAACGTTAAGTGTAAAATTATCCATTATATAAGTATATTAAAAACATTAAAGTAAGTAGTAATGTTATTAAGTAATTATTACTTAAGCTTATAGCTTTAATTAAGTATATCTAATATAAAATTTAAAGAAAGGTAATATTAAAAAATTATAAAAACTAGGATTATTTATTCTTTTATATATAATTAAAATTATATACATTTAAGTCTTTAATTAACATTTATATCATTTTAATTATTTATTATAATTACCATGCCGTTAACATATATAAACCTTAAATCGTATAAAGAATTAATTGGTTAATAATATATAAAAGATTAAGCCTTTTAATATGTTATTATTTAAAGGCTTTAAATTAAATATAATATTATAATTAATAAATAATTTTTTTAATAAGATTTAATAAAATAAAAACTTTTTAAAAACGAATATAATATAAATACCATTTAGCTTAAAATTTAATAATTATTTAAGATTAAGTTATTTTATAACTTAATAATTAAATATTTAAAAGAAAAACAATTTAAGATTAAATTAACATATTAAATATTAAAGCATAAATTAAAAGTATAAAAAAAAACTTAATTTAATTTAATACTTTATATTAATAAACTTATAAACCTTATATAATATTTATTCTTCTTTTTAAGGCTTTGTAATACTAAGATTTTAAATTAATTTTAATATTTATAAGGCATTAAATTAACACGCCCTTTTTTATTTAAATTTAACTTAAGAATAACATAAAAAAGAAAATAGTTAATACAAATAAACAACACGAAATAACAATTAAACTAAACAAATTTTTTAACATATACACGTAAACATTAAATAGCCTTAAGCATATAAAATAAAACCCATTATAAAAACAAGTTTATAAAATTTTACAAATCCTTATTTTATAAATAATAATATATAAAATATATCACTTATATTACCTTTAAGTTATATAATAACACGTTAATTTTAAGTTATAAGTTAAAGTAAAAAGGTAAATATAATATAAAATATTAAAGCTAAATTTTATATAATATATAAATGGCTATTATAAATTATGTTTTATTAAATTTAAAATTTACACAACTATTAACATATATTCTTATAAAATCTTATAATATAACATTAATAAATTTAACTACTTATTTATTAATGTATTATATTAATTTTTTTAAATTATTATTAAACTAGGTTTTTAACTTTAATATATTAAAATAAATCATAAAGTTAAAACCTCACTTATAGCTTAAATATAATATTAACTTATTATATATTTAAAGCTATTAATCATTATTATAAATTTAAATAACATGGAAACTTTTTAAATATAAAGGTATTGTTTTTTAAATTTACATAAATATAAAATAAATAAAGCAAATAATAAAATAAAGTAATAATAATTATAATTATTACTATTTATTAATATATATTAGATTATAAATTTATCTTTTTAACTTTTTTTTAAAAAGAAAAAATTAAATCATAGCTAATAATATTAAAATTTTTTCCAAGGGCTAATAAACCTAAGCGATTTTAATAAGGATAAAATACTTAATTAAATAGTTATATATTTCCTTTATAAAAATATAATATAATAAAAGATTATTAACTTTATTACAAAATGAAATTAATATAAGATTTAATTTTAATTACATAATAAGGATATTATAACTAATTATATTTATTTAATATAGTTAAACATATTTAATCCATTAAATTTAAACATAAAAAACTATAAGTAAAGCTTAAGATAAAACCTAAGTTTATAACAATTAATTTATACATTAAAAAAGCCATTAACCCATTACAATTTTAATAATTTTCTATTATTAAAAACAAAAAAAATCTATAATAAATAGCTAGTAAAAAACCCATTAAATATATAAGATTTAATACAACTATATAAAAACAAATATATTACTTTAAAAAATTACTTAAAAAATTATAAAAATGAAAACAAAGGTTTAAAGTTAATATATAATAAATTACCTTATAGTGGTATAAAGTAATATTATAATTATATATAAAAAGTTAAAGAAAAAATAAAAACTACTTAAAGGGAATTAATATTTAATAAAAACTTATATATAAATTAATTTAATATAAATATCCATATTATTTAAAAATAGCTTAAGTTTATTATAAACTATTTTAGTAATTAAATTTAATCTTTAACATATTTTATTTTTCTTAAATATAAAAACTTAATTTTTAACCCTTTCCTTATTATTTACATATTTCTAAGCTTTATAATAATAAATGAAATTATATTTATAAAAGGCATTAACATAATAAAAGTAAATTTAAGTTATTTTTATTTAAAAGCTTATATAACTAGTTAAATTAAAAATATAATAAAGCCATTAAAGATTATAATAAATAACTTATAAATATAATATTTACAAACCTTTTAAATTACTTAGGTAAGGTATATATAAGTAAATAAAGCTATTCGCATTTTTAAAAATATAAGGACATTTTTTTCTAATTAAATAATATAAATTAAAAAAATAGGATAACTTAACTTATATATGTGTATATATATATATATATTAAATCTTATATTTATATAACTTATATAATTAATTAACCTAGTTATACAATTAGCATATTTAAGTATATTATATATTAAACTTAATATATAATAATTTATAATGAAATAATAAAAATAAAAAGATTTTATACATTAAGTATAACATATAAATATAAAACTAAGACTTTAATACTTATATATATATATTATAAGCTAATAACTTTTACTTCCTTTAATATAATTAATATAAAATAAATTAAAAGCCTTAACCATTTAATATAATTAAACCTTAATTAATTAATATGAAAAAATAACTATTAAAAAGTTAAAACTTTATATATGGTAAATATAATTAATTTTTTATTATTTTATATTTGAAAAAAATATTATATTAAAAACTAAAAATAAAATTAATATATTTAAATAAGGTTTATATATAAATACTTTTTTTAGCTATAATATGGTTTATTAAATTAATCGTATAATTATTTTAAACTTAATTATATATGTAAATATAACCTTATAAGGAATGAAATATTAATATTATATAAGCTAGTATAATATAAAATGTTATAAATAATTTATATATTAATAACATTTAATATTTTAATAAATTATAAAAGATGTATTGTTTTAATCCTTATAATAAATTACTTTTAATAATACTACCTTATTTTACATTATATACTTAATGTTAATATAAAAATAATATTATTATTAATTTTAATTAAATATTTAGCCTTTTAAAATATATAATATAATTAGCTTTAAATAATATTAATATAGGTATTATACTTAATAATAAGAAAAAGCAAATCAATTATTAAAGATAATTTAATTAAGGTATAATCTTACTTTTTAAACCTTTAAATTATTAAACCACTTATTAATATAATTGTAATAGTTTTCACTAGTTATCCCTTACTTTCTTTTATTAATAATTTTATTACTTTCCTTTAAATTTTAATTTTATTATTTCTTTTAGCTTTTTTATTCCCTTACCACCTTATTATTTATTACTTACTATTAATATTATTATAAAAGGAAATATTATCTTTTTTTATCCTAATTTTTTCCTTTTTTAATATATTATATATACCTTTTAAAATATTTCTCTTTTCTTATTTATTAACCTTTTTATGTTTAATTATTTGTTAATTTAACGTATATAAAAAGTTAATACATTATGGCTTTTAATAACTAACCTATGGGATTTTTATTTAATAGTTTAGTTTAACCTTTAAATAACCTTTTAAATTTAGTTAAAACTATTTACTTAAGCTAAGCCACTTATTTAATTTTACCTTAAGTTTTAATAAACATATATAAAAAAAAGTTGTTTATTATAAAACTTTTACAAATTAATATTTTATGATTTAATGTATACCATTTAATCTTATTTAACAATTTTACCTTAACCACTTTTATAACCATAAAATTTAATAATAATATTTAATATTTATTAATATATTATACTTTTTATATTATCGCTAAAAATTATTAGCATAATAATAAAAATTATTTACTTTACCTTTTTAATAAAGATTATTAATTAAATAATAAAGGGAATAAAAAATATAATAGCCCTTATTTATTTAAGGATAAAAATTTTATATTTATTAAATCTTTTAAAATACCTTTAAATAATATTTTTTAAATAAATAATATCCTTTTATAAAAGCTATACTTTTATATACTAGTTTTTTCCTATAAACATAAATATATATACCTTTATTCCTATTTTTATTTAATAATAATTACTATAATAAATAATATAAAATATAAATATTTTATTATTATAAACTTTAAAGATTAAATATTCCTTTAAAAAATATTTAAGCTATAAATAAAACTTTTAAATTAAAACTTTATATATTCTTAATTACCATATAAATATATTTTTATTAAAGAAATTAATTATTACAATTTAACTAAAGTAATTCTTAACACAATTATATATTAGGCTAATAAATAAGTATATTATTTTATAAAACATTTAAAGTTAAACCTTTTTATAAAATATTATAACTATATCCTTTTATAAAAAAATATTTATAAGCTTTATAATATAAATATACTTACTTTATTCCTTAAACTTATATTAAAAATTAATTATTATAACTTATTTACCTTTATTTTAATATTATTAATAAAGAATAAAATTTATATTTTTAAATTAATATAACATTATTAAAATTACAAATTTAATACACTTTATAAGGTTTTTTATAAACTTATTTTTAATCACTTTACCTAATCTTTTTTTACTATTATATATATACTTATTTTTAACTTTAACAATAATATATTTTTTACTTATATTATTATTAACATAAATAATAATATAAAAGATAAGGGAAAGGAAATATTAATTAAAAAAATAAAATTACCACAAATAAATTATAACATAACTAAGTTTAAAAGAAATATTAAACATTTTAAACTAAATAATACTTTATCATTTTATAATAACCCTTATAAAAACATATATAAAGATATAAATAAGGCTATAAATAAGGATATAAATAATTAATAACGAAATATTAAACATAATATTAATTTAAAATATTAAAAGTTTATAAATAAACTTTACAATTGGTTAAAAAAGTATATAAGCTTATATAATATTACTAATAATAATAAATTTAAAAATAATAATATTAAATATATATTAAAACATATTTATTATTATAACTCGGTTAATTTTTATAATAAAAAATATAAGTAAAGGCTATTATTTTATATATTTATTTACTTTTATATTTTTATTAGCTTAAATTTAAAAAGCTAAGGAAAATTTTTATTAAACTTATTTATATTTATTATTAATAATATAAGCAATTATATAAATATAAGCATTAATTTAAAAGCTTTTAAAACATTATTTATCCTTATTTTTAAGTTTATTAAATATAACTTAAACATTACATTTAATTTTATTAACTAATTTTATATAATATATTAATAAAAGTAAAAAGTTTTATAATTAATAATTTAAACAAAAATATAAGCATTAATTACTTTCCTTTATTTTAATAATTAATATTTTTAAATATTATTAAAAAACTTAATATATAAGAAATTTTTTATAGTTAGTAAATTAAGTAAAGGTATAAACATTAATTACTTTATTTTAACGAGCTTAAACCATTTTTTCAAGGAGTAAGTTATGCTTATATTAATTATAGCTAAAGGGCTTATGTTAATGTATTTATAAGCTTATAAGCGTGGTTTTTTCGAAAAGTAGTTTAAGGTTAAGGTATATTTTTTAACCTTAAATGGTGGTATAAGGTTATATTTATTATATTGTTTTATATTAATAATATTATATTATTTTATAATAATATATTATATTTGTTTAAAATTTTATTTTAAGCTTATATTATATTTGCTTAAAATATTTATTAACTTTATATATTATTTTAAGCTTATTTTTTATTATTTTTGTTAAAATATTATAAATAATACGCCTTTAAGTATAGCTTATATTTAATTATTTATTAACGATAACATATTAATTAATAAATAATTTTATTTTAAATTTCGCTAATAATTAATTATTATAAAGCTTTATATTTAAAAACCTTTTTAACTTAATTATATAACTTAAATATTTAAATAAGTTAACTAACTTATTTAAGTTTAAAGTTTTAATTTATAATTATATATAATATCTTTTTAATTATATATAACTTAACCTTTATAGCTTATATATAACTAATATTAAATATAATTTTATTAAAATAATTATTATTATTATATTAAACCATAACCATATTAAAGGCTTATTAAAAATTTAATTAAGGGATAGTTAAATAATATTAATATAACGTGTTATATTTTATTATGGTAATATTATCTTTATAATTTAAATTAGGTATAAAAAAACCATTATATTATAAGCGATATTTATTATAATAAAAGGTAAGATAATTATATAATTATACCCTTTAATTTAATTAACGTAAAATTAAGTTAATACGTTATTTTAAATACTTAATATATGGTTATTATTAATAAAAGATAAGATTAATAAAGTTATTATATATATAAACTATTATTAAATTTATACTTATTAATTAATAAGGCGACTTTTTATAATTTACGTTAAAAAGAAAGAAATATACCTATGTTATTTTTAAGTTAAAACAAGCCATTAAAAAGCAATTTTTTCGCTTATTTAAAAATGTAATTTTTAATTAATGATTAATAATTATTACCATTAATAAGCTTTATATCGTACATTAATAAAGTGGGTTTTAATTATTATACTTAAATGTTTATTAAATAAAGGGTATAATATTAAAGGTGGTATTATAGTTTAAATATATTATTACCTTTAGTAAAAAAGTTAAATGTTTTATTTTATTTAGTGTTAGTTTTTATTAAAAGGGGATATAAAAAGGGGTGTTATTTTTTATTTAAGTAATTATTAATTAAGTTAATATTAATATTATTATATATTTATTATTAAAATTTAAGGTTTAGGATTATTAGCGATTAACTTTTTTATTTAATAGGATAAGGTGTGATAATATTTAAGTTATTAAAAAAATTATTGTTTTTATAAATAATAAGAAATAGTTAATTATTATCCGTTATTATTTAATATTTTAAGCCATTAATTTAAGGTTAATCGTTAATAAGGTTAAGTGTATTATTAAATAATATAATATAAACATTTGTTTAATGGATTAAAAGTAATTATATAATGATTTTATAGTGGAAAATTTTAATTATTAAATTATATTAGTAATTATAACCTTTAAAATAAAGATAAATATTTATAACGTAAAATAAATAATTTAATATAAGTTTATTACTTTTAGCGATTTTATTAACTTAATATAATGGTTTAATTAAGTAATTAAAGATAAAAAAATATAGGGAATAATGTTTTTTTTCTTTTTTTATTAATACTTTAATTTATTAGGTATTTTAAAAAAGTTGTTTAAAAAGCTTAAGCGTAAAGGTAAGTAAGTTTAAAATGGCTTATAATATATAATTAATATTAATAAAATTATATTAAATAGTTTAATGGTTAATTTAATGTATAATTATTTAATTTTTATGTTAGTTAATAAGGTAATTAACTTATTTATGGTTGGCGATAATAATGTTAAAAGTCACCTTTTTTTAAAATTATTTTTTAAGTAGTTTTTAAGTTTTTATTTAAGTTTTTAAACGAAAAATAAGGTAAAAAAAAGGAGAAAATTATAAGTAAAGTATTTTAATATATATAAGTTTATTAATGTTAAGTGTTATAAAAAATATTTGTTAGTGTTTTTATAAAAGTTAAAAAGAAATAGTAATAAAGGTGTAAAAAAAGTTTTTTTTATGTTATGTTATAATGGTTATTATTATAGGTTAGGTGTTTTTTTTAAGCTTTTATTAAAGTTATTAGTTACGAAAAGGTTTAGAAAAGGAATAATTTAATGGTTTATGTAATAAAGGCTTTAAGTCTTTTTTTTTAATAAAGCTTAATGCTTAAAAAATAAAGTAAAATGTAAGTATAATGTGTTAAATTTAATTATTATGTTAAATAAAATTTAATGAAAGGTTATTAGTGTTTTTTATTAAAACATTAACTTAAATATTTTTTTATAATTAATTAGTAAGGCTTTAAAGAATATTAAATGGTTTAAATGTAATAATATTAAGCTTAAATTATATAATTATAATATTATGTTATATTAAAAGGTTAAATAAAAGTATAATATATATTTAAAAAAAAGGCGTTATAAAAAGGTTATAAACGTAATATTTATTAAGTGGTAATAAGTGTTAATGTTTTATAAGTTTATGTTTAATTTAATTAATATATTATTAACATTTATAATAAGGTTATTTATGCTTAATGGGTTAATAGTAATTAATTCGAATTTATTATTATTGTTTAATGTAATTATAATAATATTACTTACTTTAACTTTAATGGCTTTATTATTAGCTTTATTTATTTAATATATTTTAGTTTTATTTAAGCTTTTAAGGTATAATTAAAATTTATTAAGTAAAAGCGACTTATTTTATTTAAAGTGTAAAAGGATTTAATTGGCATTATTTATTACATATCGTTAAAATAACAAATTGTTAAATAATAAAATAAATAAAAAAAATGAGATGTATTTAAAATAAAAGTAAATAAAAATAGCTTAAAATTAATTAGCTTAATTTAATTTTTATTTTTACCATACTTTATATAAGGTTATAATATTAAATAATTATAAGGATTAAACAAAAAATAAAGTTTTAATATTAACCTAAAACTTTACCCTTTTTATTAAATGTTAATTAATGGTAAAATAAGCTAGTTTATATTTTTTATATAAGCCATTAGTTTGTTAAACATTTAATCGAAATTATTAAGTTATTTTAATAATAACATTTAAGGTATTATTTATGTATAAAATAAAATATAGGATAAAAAAAATATATAAGGGTAAAAGTTTAAATGTTTTTTTTAAAGCTTAAGATTAAATTAAATAATTAAAAATTGTTTATTTTAATAAGTAATATTATTTATTAATTAATTTAGGTATTTAAGTTTTATAATAAGTTAATTTAAACCTTTTTAAAAAAACTTTTAATATAAAGGAAAACTAGGCTTAATCACTTTAATTAAAAGCTAGTAAAGCCTTAAATATATCTTTGTAAAAGTTAAGTTAAAATCCCTTTAATTAATATATATTAAAATAAGTGGTATATATATTAAAAGTGTTATTAATGGTAAAGCTTTTAATAGTTATAATATTATAACTTAATTAAAAAACTAATTTAATAAAATTATTATATATAAAAAGTTTATCTTTTAAATGGTTTAATTTTTTTAATTATAATGGGAATTATATAATTTATTTTCTTTTATAACCTTTATTTTAAAGTTATTTACAATAGTTATAATATGTTATTATATAATTTATATGGTAAAAACTTATTTATATATAATAAACATAAATTAATTTTATAATATTATAAAAAAGTATTATTTTATATTTTATATTTTATTATAATTTAATTTATTTTATTTAATTTAGTGGTAAATTATATAATCTTTTTAGCTTATAAGTTTACGATTTAAGCTTATTATTTATTAAATCCTTTTTTTATTTTTAAATTTAAAAAAAAATATATATGTTATTATATTATTTTATTTTTTATTTAATTTTATTACTAGTTATATTAACTAAAATGTATTATGTATTAACCACACATTTATTATATTATTAGTTATTATGTTATGTTATTATTAAGCTAAAATTATTTAAGCAAGGCTATATATAAAAGCTTTTTCCTTTTTTAATTTATTTTTTTTTTTTTTTACTTTCTTTTTTTTTAAATGTTTTAAATTTACTTAACACAAAGCTTATAATATTATATTCACGTAATTTAAATAGCTTTATTTATTAAATTACTTATTATATTACTTATTATATTACTTATTAAGTTATTTATTATATTATTTACCATATCATTTATTAAACCATTTATTAGGTTATTTATTACATTACTTATTAAGTTATTTATTATATTACTTATTAAGTTATTTATTAAATCATTTATTATACCACTTATTAAACCACTTATTATATTATTTACTATATTACCTATTAAACTATTTACCGTATTACTTATTAAGTTATTTACTAAGTTATTTATTAAGTTATTTATTTTAAAAATGATAAAAATAGTTAAAATAACGGCTATAAAAAATGTTATAAAATTAACTAAATTAATTAAATTAACCGCCTTAACCGTTATAACCTTCCTATTTACTTTACTTACCATTATTACCTTTATTACCTTAACTATTATAATCGTTTTAATTGTTATAATTAAAGTTATTAACTTAATAATTAAAGTTATTATTACCATTTTAAATAGCTTAATTAACTTAATTATTTATATTATTAATGTTATTTTAATTACTATTATAAAGTTATTTAATTTAATTAAAGGTATAGTTTAAAATAAGGGAGGGGGGGTTTAAAATAAGGCGTTATAAAAGGATATAATAAAAATTTAAAAATAAGGTTAAAAATAAGGTTAAAATAAAGGTATAAAAAAAATTTAAAAAAAAGGGGGTAAAAAAAAGATAAAAAGGTAAATAAAAAAAGGGTTTAAGTTAAGTTTAAGTGTAAGTTTATATTTAAAGTAAGTTTGTTTTATATTTTTTTTTTTTAAATAAAGGATATTTACCTTTATTAATATTATTTCTTATAATAATTATTAAGGAAAGGGGGTAATAAAAGTTATATTATTTTCAATTATTTTATATAATATATTAATATATTTTAATTTATATATTTACTTAATTAAAATTATATATAAAAATAAGCTTAAATATGTTAGCTATTATTTTATTATTTTATTTAATTTATTCTTTTCCTTAATAATATTTTAATTAAAAGTATATAATTATGTTATTAAAAAATTAAGCTTATTTTTTTAATACTTTAAATGAAATTAATACTTTTAAATTGTTTTAATTTAAAGATAAAAAAAACGCATTTTTTAAGGCGATTTATATTATTAAGTTGCTTAGATTAAGTATGTTTTAATTATTTAAAGTTAAATTTTAAATTGTTAATAAGTTATACTTTTATAGGAATGATTTCTTAATTATTACCTTAGTTGTTAAAGCTTTTTAAGATGTTTATTAGGAAAATATTTATTTTAAAAAACTTATGTTATAAGTATTTTATTAAAGTGTTATATTAAGTTTTTTTTAATAATAAAAGTATATTATTTAATTAAATAAAAGCATTATAATTTAAAATAAGTATATTAATAAGATTATAATGGTAGTATTATAAAATTTTATATTAAATAAAATATTAATAGTTAATATAAAAAATATTTATATATAATTAATTATAAAGTGCTTATTTAAACAATAAGATAATCTTAGTACTTTAATATATTTTACATATATTAGTGGTTTTTAGCAAAGTTTTTAAATATAATTAATAATGTTAAAAAGGGGTATAAGTATAAGATATGTTTTTAATCTTTAAAACAAGGTTTAAGGAATAATAGGTTTTATTTAAAACATGTTTTATAATTAGTTATTTAATAAAATAATTAATAATTTTAATAATATTATCTTTTATTATAACCTTTTATAAATAAATATAATAAAAGTATTAAATATTTTTTTTATATTTTAAATTAATAATTAAAATATAAAGTTTTAAATAAATGTTTAAAATAACTTAAAACTATTACCTTTATTTAACTTAATTAGTTATAATTATATTAGGTATATATATAATAAAATAAATGTAAATAATTAAGTTATTAGTTATATTATTTATACATTTAATAATTTAATAAAAGGTAATAACTTTTACTTAGTTTAATATAAAATATTATTGCTTTTAATGAGTAATATAATATAAGTATGGTAATTAATAAATTATTATGGTATTATATTATTTAAAATAAAAGATATAAAGGAAAATAAATTAATAAGATGTTTTAAGTGGTGATTAAATAATTAATATAATGTAGGTTTATTATTTAAAATATTAAAAGCTTTATTATTAGTTAGGTATAATATATTTTAACTTTTAAAGAAATTATAAGTTTTTAAAATAGCTTAATAAGTTAAGTTAAATAAAGATAAGGCTAGTGTTAAAAAGGATAAGCTTATATGGCTTATTAAGTTAAAAAATTAAAAAGTTTAAAGTTGTGTTAAAAAAAAAGCTTAATAAAGTATTTGCTACGTTTAAAAAAAGTTATATTATATATAAGAATGAAATAAGTTTAATTAAATAATTATATTTTAATATATAGCTTAAAATATATTTTATATTTTATAATAAAGGCTTATACGCTTTTAAAAAAATAAAATATAAAATTACATTAATTTAATTCTTTTTAAATTAGTCTTTTAAGTTTAATTGGTTAAAAAATTATTATATAACTTTAAATATAATTTTATTAACCTTTTTATATTTAATAATATATTTTTATTAAATTTTACTATGATTATATTAAATTTAAAAATTTACTAATATTTAAGTTTTTATATTATAACAAAGTAAAACTTAACCTTACATTATAGCTTATAATAAAATTATTTTAACCTTATATTTATATAAGCGTTATTGTTTAATATAAGCTTATTTAATCTTCCCTTTTTTTATTATTATTAACTTTTACTTTTCCATTATAAATTATTATTATTATTATTATCGCTAACATTAAATAAAGCTTATATAAAATGGCTTTATTATATAACTTATTATTGTTTATAATAATTATAATGTTAAGCCTTAGCTTATAATTAAATTGTTTATAAGCCTTTTTACTTTAATTTGTTTAAAATGTGATTAAGCTTAAGGTAAAATTATATTACATTAAACATATTATTAAAGATTTATTAGGTAAAATTTTACAAATTAAAAATTAAATTTTAAACACTTTAACTAATATAAATGCCTTTTTACCTATTTTAATATTAACTTTATTAATTTACATTTTTTACTTTTTATTACTTAATTTAAAAATAACTTTTTATCGCTTTTTTATTATGTTTAATTCCCTTTTCTTTTTATTCTATTTTTACTTATATAGCTTTAATTTTTATAAATAAAAGTATTTCTAAGCTATTATAATAATAACTCTTATATTAATACTTAGTTAATTTTCATTAGGATAAGCTTAAAGCTATTTAATAAAAATAAAAATAAATAATATTTACAACTTTATTAACTTAATAGTTTTAATGCTAATTTTTAAGTTATATAATTAATTTATAAATTATAAGAAATAATTTAATCTTTATTTTAAATAATAATAATAAGATAAAAAATAAAAATAAGGATAAGGATAATAAAATGATTATTAAAAAAGTTAAGCTTAATAAAATTAAAAAAAGGCTTAGTTATAACTTTACTTTTATTTTTATTATTACCTTTATTATTGCCCTTTTTACTATTCCTATTACTATTACTATTATTATTATTACTATTTAAAATAAAACTAAGGTTAAAAAAAAAAAGTAAGTAAATTTAATTAAGGATAATATTACAATTAATACCATTATTATTATTAAAGTATATAACTTTTATAATGTTTTTACTTAACTTAATTATCGCTTTTTTTATTAAAAATTAAATTACTTTTTTCATTTATAAAAATTAAGTTACCTTTCCTTTTTAAAGTTATTAAATTATTTATTTCATTTATAATTACTAAGTTATTTATTTTTTATTTAACATTAAAATAATTATTTCCTTATTGCTTTTTATTAGTGTAAGTTTGTTTAATTATATTTTAGTTATAATTTAATAGTTTATTTTTTTTTTCCTTTTTTTTTTTTCCTTAAGCTTAATTTTTACAATTAACTTAACCAAATACTATTAATATAAATATAGTTAAAATATTTTAAATATAAGATATAAATAAAAGATAATATAAAGTAACAATATAAGGGTATAATATAAGCTTATAATAAGGTTATAAATTAAGTTTTTTTTAATTTATATTTATTTATAATTACTAATAAAATTATAATTTATAACTGGTATTTTTTTAAAATTAAGGTTAATTTACAACTATATAATTGTATTATTAAAGTGTTATTAAAGCTTTAATAAGGTATTTTTTATTTATTTAATTAATAACTTATTAATAAAATATAAAATAAGTGAAAATGTTTTACTTATTAACTATATTATTTAATTAACTTAGTAATTTTTTAAATAAAAGTTGGTAATACTTTAACTTAACCTTTTTTATAATTTTATATAAGTATATATAGTAAAGGATTTTTATAGTTTTAATCCTTTAAATTATATATTTTTTTAATAACATTAGGCTATTTTATAAGCTTTGTTTTAACTTTATTATTAAAGTTATTAGCTAATTAATAAAGGTTTTTTTCCTATATTTATAAGGGTATCGTGTTTTATTTATAACATATAGTAATAATAAAGTGTTATTATAATTGTTTAAACTATAAGTTTTATTATAAGTAAAAGTTATATTAGTTATAGTAATGTTATTAGTAATAATGTTACCATTATGTTTATTTTTTTATAAAAATTAACCTTAATATAAGTATTAACTTTAATAATAAATGTTTTTTTATCCTCGTTAATTTTTAAATCTCCTTTTAACATTAAGCTTTAATTTATAACTATTATAACTTTATTAAAGTTATTAGGCTTTAACGTAAGTTACTTTTATTTTATAAGGGTTATTACTTTTAATAACTTAAATATACATTTCCTATAAAGGCTATTAATTAAACTAATATTTTTAACATTTAAAGTTTTATGTAAATTATTATTTGTTTTATTTTATTAAAAGTTAATAATATTAAATTAATTTATTATTAAATTATTTATAACTAATTAATTAAAGTTTATATTTTAATAATAAAAGAAAAAAGATTATTTTTCTTTTATTACCACTATTTTTAAAATGTTAACCTAGGTATTTTTCAAATTAAAAATAATTATTTCCTTATTTAATTAAATCCTTTAATTTCTTTATATAAGGTATTTTTATATTTAATAATTAATTTTATACCTTACCTTTTTTTAACTTTACACACACTTTATAAATACTTTTAAAACATTTAAAAACAATTAAAATTCCCTTAAATAATTAAATAAGTTACTTATTTAAAATATAACATTTAACTTATATTTTCAATTATAATTAATAACATATAAAGCTTTTACTTTCCTTTTTTTATCACTATAATATACCTTTTAAAAAGTAATCTTATCTTAAAAAAAGTTTTAAAACATATTATATAAGTAGTTAGTTAAATTATATATGTTAACATTTTTAATTATATATTATAAAAGTTTATTAAATCTTTCCATATTTGTTTTTATATATTAATATATATTATATATAATAACTACCTTAATATTAAATCATTTTTTATTATTTTATATATTATAAAAGTAAGGAATAATGTTAAGTAAATTAGGGTATTTAAGTTGTAAATAAAAAATAATATAACTTATATTAGTAAGTAGCTTTTTAAAAGGCTTTAATATTAAATATAAATATTAAAATTAATATAATTTAATTAATTTAAGCTATTATTACTTTTATATATAATTATATTTATTAATTATAATTGTTTATTTATTATTTTTAAAATAAAAAATAAAAATAATAAAGGAATAAATGAAAAAAGGGATAAAAAAATAAAGGAAATAAATAAAGGAGTAAAGTTTTAGGTAAAAGTTAAGCCTTTTTTTATAAAGGGTTATTAGTAATAACTTTTTATTTAATTATAATGTTATTAAGGAAAAAAAAGGATATATATTTTTTAATTAGCTTACAATTAAAATAATTTGTTTTTAATTTTAACTTAATGATAATTAAGTAGTTAATTATAATGTTAATTGCAATTATTATATTATATTATAAATAAATTAACCTTTTAATTATTTTTTAAAGTTTTTTTACGTTAAAGTTATTTTAATAAAAAATTAACTATGGATTTTAAAAAGCCTTTAATTGTAATGATTTAGCCTAGTATTTTATTTTATTTAAGCGATAAGTTATAAATTAAGGTTTTTTAATTAGTTAAAATTTATTATTTCTTTTATTTTAATAGGTTTTATTTAATATTAAAGCTAATGGTTTTAAATAATAAAAGCGTTAATTATAATTTAATATATTATACTTATTATCTTTTAATTAATAATGTTTAAAAGTAAGTTAAGTATTTTTAATTATTTATATTAATATTTTAATTGTATAATCTTATATTATACGTTATGTGTTTTAATAATGGTATTTTATTTATAATTAAATATTATTTATATAACTTTATATATGTTAGTATTTAATATAAGTTAATTTTATTAAATTAAAGGTTTAATAAGTTATTAATATTATATAGCTTTATATTTAATTATATTAAGCTTTACTTATTGGGAGTTTTTATATAGTAATATATTTTTGTTATAGCGTAGTTTTTTTATTATTAAAAATGTTTTTTTTAAATTGTTATTATTAATTAAGTTTTATGTTATAATAATATATTACGATAAGTGTTATTATATAATAAAAGTAATTAATAATGTAAAAAAAACATATATTATCTTTAATATTAAAATCCTTTGGTTTAAAGTGAATAATATAGGTTAATATATTACGCTTAACTAAGCTTAAGCTATTTTCTTATAAATGGTGCTTAGTTTTATATATAAATTAAGTAATTTTATATTTCTTTACGTTAATATATATAAGATTTTTAACTTAAAAGTTTTTATACTATTTTTTAAGTTATGTAATAATAATTATATGTTAATAGTGTATGTTTTTTATAAAGAGGAAAAGTATTTGGATAAGTTAATTAAGATATATTAAAATTATATTTTATATTAATTATATAGTATTTTTTTCAAATATTTTTTTACTTAGTTTATATAAGCTATTTTAAATGATATAACTATTTAATTTTTTAATATAAATAAATTAAATAAAAGAATAATTATTTAAATTTATAAAAATATAAGAAATAATATATATAATTTTTAAATTGTATATGTAATATTAAGGTAATAAATTTTATTTATTATATTTAAGCTTATTATTAACGTTGTTAGCTCCCTTTTTAAAAAGTATTTTATGTTAAGTAATAAGGTGTTTTATATAATTTATACCTATAATAGCAATGTTAAAGGTTTAATGTTATAAGATTATAATATTATAATTTAAAATATATATAACGATTTAAATGTTAATATTAACTTAAAGTTTAAAGATTTTAATTATTTTAAGGCTAAAAAAAAGTAAAGATAAAATATTAATAATAATATTAGTATTAACTTTAAGTTTAAAAATTTTAATCATTTATAAAAAAAGGGTTATTTCTTTTTCATTTAATTTAAAATGCTTTTTTTACCTAGTTTTTTATTAAGTTTTTTAACTATTTTTCCTTATAGCTTTAAAAGTAATAATAATGTAGTAATTAAGGTTAATATAAATGCAAATATAAAAGCCATAAAATATAACTTAAAAATTAACGAAATTATCTTTTTAAAATAATTAAATTAAAATATATTATATTTGTTATATATAAATTAGTTACTAACTTAATAACTTTAACTTAACTTTGGCTTTAACTTTTTTAAAAAAGGTATAATATAAATTTAAGTTTTTTTTAAACTAAGTGTTTTAAATAAATTATAACATTTAATATAAAGTAATGTTAAAAATCGCTCTTTTATAAAAATATAATAAGGTTTAATTATTTATAAAGTTAATAAGCTTAAGTAAGCTTTAAAAAGGTAGTGTTAATTATTATTTTTTCTTTTTAATAGTGTTAAATATTATTTATTCTTTAATAAGTTATTAATTATATATAAACTAAAATAAAGTAATAAAATTATAATAAAACATTTATTTATAAGGAAGTATTATTTAAATGATTTTTTCTTATTTAACTATTTTTATAATATAATAGTTTTAAATATTACATTATTATTATATAATTAATATTCCTTATTATCCTTATTACCTTTAATTAAATCCAACTTATATAGTCGTTAACCCTTTTCGTTTTTAATAATAAATTTGTCCTTTTAATTTATAAATAATATTATTTATTATATTAAAATTTAAATAGGTTAAATTATTTTAGCGTTAAAGTTGTTAATTTTTTTATTTATTAATTATTTAATTTTTAAGTATAAAATATTTAATATATTAAATAAAGTATAGGATATTATATTATAATTTAATTTCCTTTTAATGTTATTATTAACATATAATTTACAAGTATACTTAATAATGTTTTATTAAGTAAATATTATTAAGTGTTAACCTTTTTAATTAAATTTAAACGTGGTTTTTAAGCCTTTATATAAAGTAATAGTATATAGCTTAATTATTAATAACTAATCGAAAATAATAGAAATGTTATAAATAAAGTTTTTATTATTTTTTATATTAATAACAAACCCACCATTAATATATTTTAAAGTTAAATTAATAATTTTTTAATCGTTTTTAATAATAATATACCAAATAAGCCTTAATTAAAAGATATTTATAACTAATTTAAGGTTAAAAATAGTTAAGTAAAAAAGTTAAGTAAAGTATAACATCTTTAAGTTATAATTATTTAACCTTTTATTATAAAAAAAAAAAGTAGTTAAAATATAATTTGTTAAAATATGCCATAATTGTTAAGCTATATTATAATAACCATTATTAACATATAATTAATTACAACTATATATTAATAATAACTTTAAAATTTAACATTAATAAAGGTTTTTTAATCTTATAAATATTCGTTAATTTAAGCTTAAAAGTTAAATATTTTATCTTATATAATTAATAATATTTATTTAAGCTTTTTAAAATTAATATATTTTAATATTTTATGTATTATGTTAATATTAATATTGTTTTTAAATAAAATGTTAGTATTAATAAAGTTATAAATTAAAAAAGTAATAATATAAGTTTAAAAAGTATTTTATAATAAAGAAAGGGTTTAATAATATTTGGTAAAGCTTTTATTTATATATTACCTTTGTTTAAAAAATTATATGTTTTTCTTAATTAGCTTATTTTAAAAAGTGTGGAATATTAATTAAATAAAATTTAAGATAATATAAAAAAAAGTAAAAATAAAAAACATTTATTATTTTTAATTATAAATTTTTTAAGCTTTTAATTAAGTAATTGTAATTATTTTAATAAAGGATATAATCTTTTAATTATTATATATTATTATTAATTATTCCTTATATTTTTTATAGTTTAATAATATATTAAATAGTATATTATAAACTTAATATACATTTAATATTTTATCCTTATTTTTATTTATAATAAGTGTTTATAAAATATAATTAATGTTATATTAAAGCTTAGTTATTTTAAAAAATGAGACAACATTGCTTAAGGTAAAGGAATGAAAAACTAATTAAATAAAGTTAATTATTAAATATTTAAAGGCTTTAGCTTTATATTTAAGTAATAATATAAGGTAAATAGTTAATTATTTTTATTAAAAAGGTATAATTAATTGTTATTATAATTAAAAAAAAAGGTTATAAATATTAGGATTAGTTATAATTAAATAATTAATAAGGTTTTATATAATGTTTTTATGGCTTAAGGTTAAATCTTAAATATAATTTTTAAAATTAAAGTTATTATAAATAAATATAGTATTTAAGTTATAAACAATGTATTTAAGATTATATTATATTTTATATTAACCCTAATGTTATAATAAAATTTAAACTATTAAAATATATTTGTAATTATTAAATTATAATATTTATTTATTAAATAATAAATTTATACTTAAGGTAAATTTTAAACTAAACTAGTATTTTTATAACTTAATATAATATTTTATTATTATAAAAATATATTTTTAAAAAAATAAGTAAAAAATTAGCTTTAATAAATATATAAGTATTTAATAGTAATGTAATAATTATATATACTTTAATTATATATAAAAAAGTAGGTTTTTTATCTATGCTTTTTAATTTTAAATAAGGTTATTAATTAATAAAAATATCCTTTAAAGCTATAATAATTTTAGGTGATGTTTATAATACTTAAAGTTAAGCATTTTTAAAATTATCTTTAATTTAACTTATATTAAAAATGTTTTAAATAACATACAAATAATTATTACTTTTAATAAATGTTTTACGATTAAATTTGTTAAATATAAGCTTTATTATTAATTAAAAAAGCTTTTTATAAAAAGTAAATAAGTTAATAATCTTTTATTTATTTTTAAAGATTATTTATATTTTAAATGTAATTAAACATTTTTTAATAAATGGTTTTTTAAGTATTTTAATAAATTGTTTAAACTAATAACTTATAAATTTATTATTTAATATTTTGGTTAATAACTAACCTTTTATAAAGTGTTTAAATGTAAAGTTATGCCTTTGTTAATTTTATTAAAAGTTTTATATTTTAATTGTTATATTTATAATATTAAATTTACCTTTATTTTCGTTTTTATCCTTATTTTCATTTTTATCTTTATCTTTTTTATTTTTTATTTCCTTATCTTTTATTTCCTTATTATTATTAAAAATAATAGGTATAGTATTAAATAAATTAAATAGCTTAAATATAAAAAGTAATATAGCTTTATTTTTATTACCAATTTTAATATATTAAGGAAAGAATAAAGGAAAAAATAATAATTATAGTAAACTTTTTATATTTATAAGATAAAATATACTTTAAGTATTATAAGAATTTATAAAAGGTTAAAGTTAGTATATAATAATTTAATAAATAAAAAATAGTTAAATTAACATGCATATAAGCAATAAAAAGCGAAATATTTATAACTTTTTATTTTAACATATATTATTTATAAAAAGAATTTATAAAATGTTTTTAAATTATAACTTTTAAATTCATTAATAAGGGTTATAATTAATTTTAATTGGTTAAAACTAACTATAGTTAAAAAGGTATAAAAAAATTTAAAAAAAAGTGATTTAAGCTTATTAAAATAATAATTACCTTTCTTTTCTTTTTTTATTTTAATATTTAAAGTTAAATATTATTAAAAGGTTTGGTATTTATAAATAAGTTTTAAAGTTAAATATAAATATACGAGTAAGCTTTTTTTTTCTTATATTTTATAAGCTTATTAAATAATTATAGTAAATAATTAGTTAAAATAAGTATTTAATAATGCCGTTATGCTTATTTTAATATAAAATATAAAAGTTTTACATAAATATTAATATTATTAATTAAAACATTTAAGGTAAACTATTATTTTATTATTATTACTTTAATATTTAATATTAATATAATTATAATTTTAAAGGTATTTACTTACTTAATAATATAATCTTTAATTTCTAGCCTAATATTTTTAAAATATTATTAAATATATATTAAAAAAATATATTAATATTAAATAAAACTAGCTTTAAATTTATACATAAAATTTAATAAAGCCTTATTTATCATTTTAAACTTTAAAGGATTTTTATTTATTAAAATATAAATAAATAAGTTAATATTATTTAAAAATATAATTAAAATATACTTTTATTATAACTTTATACTTTTTTTAACTTATAAATTCCCTAATATTCTTTTATAAAAAATAAAAAAATAAGTTTATAGCTAATAAAAAAAAATATACTTAAATAATTTTAAAGGATTATTAATTAAAATTATATTAACTTTTTTATATTTAAATTAAAAAAATAACCGTTAATAAGTTTAGCTTTTTATTAAAAAATATAATTAAAGACAAAAAAGGTTTTTCCTATTACTTATAAAGGTTACTTAAAAGTATAATTAACCACATAAGTAATATATTATTATAAAGGATAATGTAAAAGAAAAAAGTAAATAATTTTTAAAAAAAATAAAAAAAGCATTATTTTACCTTTAAGTTTTAAAAAGTAATATACCTTAATATTAGTAAAAATAATAATTATAATAAAAAGTTATAAATTCCTATTTAACATATTAATTATTTATATTTTTATATTTATATTTTATATATTTTTTATAAATATTTTATTAAATAAAAGATATAAATATAAAATATATACTTTAAAAAGGATATAAAATTACTTTTATTAATAATATAAAGGTAATTTAAATTTAAAGGCAACTTATTTTTAAGGATAGCTTAACTTTAAAAATGGTTTAATTTTAAAAATAGCTTATTTTTAAGAATAGCTTATTTTTAAAAATAACTTATTTTTAAGAATAACTTATTTTTAAGGATAGCTTATTTTTAAGGATAGTTTAATTTTAAGGATAGCTTAACTTTAAAGGTAGCTTAACTTTAAAAATGGCTTATTTTTAAGTATAATTTATTTTTAAAAATGGTTTAAATTTAAAGGCGATTTATTTTTAAAAATAACTTAACTTTAAAGGTAATTTATTTTTAAAAATAACTAAAAATAAATAACATATAATAGGTAAATAAAGATATAATATTATAAAAAGCTTAATAAACCTTTAGGAAACTTAAGTTAAAAAAAAAAAGATTAAACATATAAAAAAAAAATAACATAAATATTAAAATATTAATTATTAATAATTTAAATAATAATAAAATATTAAATACTTATTTAAGTAATAATTAAAGCATATATATAAGTTTAATACTATAAATTAAGTAAAGCGCATTTTTTATTACCGCTTTTTTTTCCTTAACTTTTATTATTATTAATTAATATATATTTTATATAAATATATTAAATTTATATTTTTATGTTTACTTATTTACTTTACTTAATATTTATATATTATACTTACTTATTAATAATAATAAAGTTATTTAACTTATAAGCCTTTTATTTAAGTTATAATTAAAAAATATAATACCTTATATTTAATAAAATATCCTTTAATTTTATATTAACATTTAATAATTAGTTATATTTTAATATATATTTACATATAATTTATTATTTTATTAATTTTAATTATCCTTAAAAACGATATATACATTATATTAAATAAATACTTATATAATGCTTAAAAAATTAGCGACGATTATATTTATATTTATAAAATTAATTAAATATTAAAGTACGTATTAATGTTTACTTTTAAAACATATACACCTTTTTTTTAAACTTTACTTTTATATAATATTTATTTATTTATTAATACTTATTATTTATTTTTATTTACTAACTAATATTTATTATAGATTTAATTTTTAAAAGACTTATTATATTAAAGCTTTATATAACTTATTTAAAAAGGTTAAATCGAATTAAGCCTAGTATTAATTAAAGAGTTATTTTTAATGTTATATTTTAAAAGCGAAAAATTAACTTTATTAAGTAAAATAACAAAGCTTTTAACCTTTTTAACATTAACTTAATAACCTTTAAAATTACAAATAATAGTTTAAGCTTTAATTAAAGTTAAGTAAAAACCTTTAATTAAGATTTAACTAAAAAAGATTATTTCCTAGTTAAATTTCAATTATTTGTTAATATTTCTTTTTATAAAAAAATTAAAAATAAGCTAAATATAATAACAAATAATATAAACCTTATTAAATATATAAGTTAAATCTTAGCTAAGGTTAAAAAAATACGCATTAATAATATTATTACTTTAATAATTAATAATTTAAATATATAAGTACTTTTATTATATATATATATATATATATATATATATTTAAAAAGAAATATTAATAAAAATTATAGCTTAAAATTAAATGAACTTTTTTATTAAAAAAATAATATTAATATTAAATATACTATTATTAAAAAATTAAACTTATACCCTTACTTATTTTTAACTATAAAAATAACTTTTTATTAACTTTTTTTAATTATAAAAATCTTTTTAATATATTATAATTATATATATAATAATAATTAACATTATTTTACCTTTAAAATATATTTGTAAAAGTTATAAAACAAATAAAGGTATATTTTAATATTATATTATTATGTTAAATTATTTAAATAATACTTATATTAAATATTATTATAATAATAATAAAAGTAAGTGTTTTTATAAAATTAATATATTAAGCATTAATTATAATAATATTTATTAAAATATAATTATTATTTTAACTTTTATAAATATTAATAAACATAAAAAGTTAATTAAATTATTTTTAATAATTATAAAGTTAAATAAACTTTATTTAATTATTAATAATAAAATATAATTTATTAAAAACTAATAATATAACTTTAATACTTTATTTAAAATACTTAATAATATTTTAACTTAGCTTTTTATCTTTATAAGCTAAATAAAGGAAATGAAATATTAAATTTATTTATAACTTTATATAATTATTTAAATATATTATTATTATTATAAATATTACTTTTAAAAGTTTAATTTATAAGAAAATAATTATCACTTAATAAATAATTACTTAATAACTAATATTACATATCGCTTATAACTAATTATAAAGCTTTAATTGTTATTTAATTTTTTATTTAATTTTTACGTTTAAAAGGTAATATATTAAAATAAAATTTATATTATTAAAATTACTTTAATTAACTTTTTTAAAAGATATAAACCTTATTTATATATATTTAATAATATTAAAGTTATTTATATATTTTTATAATAACCTTATTATAAAATATGATATAAGTAAGCCCGAATATTATAAATTTTAAGAAATTATGTTTATTAGCGCGTTGGCGGATTATTATCACCTGGTCCGGGGTGGTTTTGACTTACAATTTCATTGTCTCCGATGACAACAATGTCATCAGCGTCGGGCTGTAGGTTCATGACTAGGAAACTTGCACTGCGAAAAGATATATATGAAGTCATGCAGGGACTTTGTCCGTCCTCTGCGGGGAACTTCAGACATCGTTTTATATACCGTCCCGAAATTTCTTTGCATCCGCAGACAAAAGAAGCTCGTCACCTTTGGCGGCTCCCTAGGCAGGCTGACAAGAAGACTCGCTCGCAAGATATCACTATGGAGTCGTTAAATCCATCATATCGAGGAGGAGGATGGGCAAGGCGAGAAATGCATATATCAGGAAAAGACGCATTGATTAGGTAGTTACAATGAAGAAAGGGCATCTCCATTCAGTCCTGGGTCGGTAGCCCGAATACCTATGTGTGCGGCGGCAGAGATATTACGGGCCATGTATAATGACGTGGGTTCTAGGCCGGTCTTCAGGGCGTGACAGGCAGGGGCCGCTGCTGTCCACTCCATCTAAATCGAGCCGAGCCAACTAAGTCCCGTGTCGTTCGGCGTGATGGACCGTCTCATTGGGGCAATCTTCTAGGAACTCGGATGAACCGAATCCTTCGCTATCCGAGCATAGGATCTCGAAGATCGTGTCGTTGGTGTGATTGCGAACCATATCGTCCAGCCTAATCTTGTGAGTATCTTGCCAGCTTATCGGTAACCGAATAGGTCCTCGTAACTTAGCTCTCGCCCCTTACTTAAAACCGACCAACTCCTTTCTCTCTAGCCATGGAGAAGAGGGACACCGACAGGGATGAACTTAGTGAAAGTCGATATTTTTCGAATTCTTCATCTCGTCGATAGCTGAAGATGACTGATATCAACACAGTGATATATAGGTAGGTAACCATGCTGAATACCATTTTGCATCTTTTGAGTGCTAAATTGACTCTAATTCTCATGGCTCTTAACCCCGTTTTGAATTTTTCTTTTTGCCCGTATACTTACCATTTTCCACCAGGTCGGAGCAGCACTCCGACACTATCTCGCGATGTCGCCGTCTTCGGTATGTCAGATGTCGATTTCTCTACACTTTCGCACATATGAAGATTTACAACGGCACATTTTGTGTATCTTTATCTGCAATGGCACATAACTCGCCCATTTATGTACACCTGCTCATTTACATGATCTATAACCAAATTTGGATTTGCCTTCCTCTCTATGTAGACCGTCCTCGCAAAACACTTATTGCCTTATCCTCAGAATTCAAATCATCTTCTTTGCCTTTAACAGCCTGCACAGCCACCATCAATATGCCTGCCCGCCCTGTGCTATTGCCACTCTTCGGGATCAGGATCACTACATCATTCTTACTGAGTCTTACACCGGCAAATTAGAGGTGGTTTACCATTCGATTCCTCATAATGAGTCTCCTGAAATCTTCATGTTCGCCCAGGGCCAAACCTATGCCTTCTCTATCGCTGGATCTTATGCCAGGAGGCAGCTATTTTTATTACCGAAGAACTCTCCTCATCTCTATCCCTATCACCAACTCCATGTCAATGGTCTAACATAACATACCAGATCACAAACTTCATCCGAATTGCCACGTCTACTGCGGAGCCTCCGATTGTTGTGACGAGGTACGCCCGTGATACTATTCTGATGGATGCCCTGCGCGAACGGAGTATCTTCCGCGGTCCCAACCACACCGCTTTCTGGGCGAAGTGCGAGAACCAAGTTCTCGATGAGGAGCACAACGAGCATCCCAAGGTGGCCATGTTGACCCGCCTTGAGGACAGAATGGTGGCCGCTAGGGTCTTCCGCATATTGGCTCGGGCGTCTCACGCCGTCTCACTTACCGGCGTAGTCGTCGCGGTGCAATTTCTCACTCTTGGGCTTTCGGGTCGGGCGGTAGGGCCTGTAACGGATATTTTAGCGAGGAATAGGCCAGATATTTCTGATAGCTTATTTCCGTTTAATATGGGAGTACTAGTTAAAATCGGGTTTTCAACCGGGTGTGTTCGATACATATCGATGTGAGCCCTTTATTTTTGCGCACGCACCCTCCATAAAAGCTCCATCCGTAGGTAGACATCATTGTATCGAAGCTCAGTTACCATTGGCTCCCTTGTCTACCTTGGTTCCTAGCACCGTCGGGCATAAATGGGCTTCAGTGAGAGGTCCGTATAGCCCTTCTCGCGATAGATCTAGCCTAGCCCTTGAAAGCATCGACGAGACTCGAAACAACTCCACATGGGAATAACGATCGAAAAGGGGCCTAAGCACGTTGATATAGCCACGAAAACTGATACCGCCTAAATCCGGGGAACTGTGCCTATGTAGTAGTTCTTCGTAAAGCCCTAGAAAGTGTCCACTTATCTGCATTGTGATATCTCATCGAGCTGACAGCCTCATTTACATTGGTTTCTAGCTTACGCAGGCGTCATTCTCGTCATCCTGTCCCCTTAATATTGAAATCATGAAATTTGGTCGGAAAAATCTTGATGCAAAGTAACCCAATGTCGTCGTGTAGTAAGAAACGTGGGTAATATGCATGCAGGGACTCGGCACGTTTCAAAGCCGGGATGGTTTCGATGGTTCGGAGGATTTATCTATATGTAGGTAATTAGATATCTAACCTACAGGTATGTGGTATGTATGTCATATTCATTGGCAGCGATGCTACCCTACTATTGTCCGCCACTAGAAGCATCGAAGAATTCTATTTTCGTGGTAAATCATTCATATCTTACTCTTTTGCTAAGCAAGTAAGCCGGTGTGCGTGTCTCATCTACATTGTTGATGCTAGCTGGGCGTTTATTCTGTTGTACGAAAGAACATTCGGTAATTAAAGGAGACATGTCAACTAACGTCTCATAGCTCGACTTCTCCATATGCTGTGTGCCTTGTTAAGCCACCTCCAGAAGAGCTGAGCATACGTATATTAGGGCTGAAGTTTGCGAGGGAGCGTTCATTTCGCTAATGCTGCCATTCGAGGCACAGAACGCGAATTACTAAGCGCGACTCGGACTGAATATCAACCTATCATATACTGAACGTGCGCTGCATATGCTCCTACTGCAAGGTACTACTGAAATATTCAGATCTATCAAGTCGCACAACGCTATGGCGTGCTTGGTTGGATATACCCCGACGTCGTAGCTGATTGGATTGTACACCCGAAAGAGGTGGACGATGGCCAATGACTGACGCGCAGCTCTCCTTTCAACCGCCTCGAAGGATTCCCGCTTTGGAGGATGGGAGGCTCAACAACCTTGCAGCCATCAACTGCAATCTGATTAGTGATGACGGATATTTCGGAAATTTGACCCTCCGAATGATGGAGAAACGTGGCCGCGTCGAGCAAGCCGTGGCCCTGGGCTATTTTGGCTAGATGAACTAAAGGGGGGGCTCGATCTTTGGTACTGCTTTTGTATTGATTTATGCCGAGGATTGACGGTCCGGTTTTTTATGTTATTGTTTACTTTAGGTATGTTATGAAAGCCTTAGAGTCCCATCCTTGTCTATATTTCCTCTTAGTAAGAAATGGTGGTCTTGCACAAGCATCTAAATCTTGATGGCTACAACAACTGTTATGTAGAAACTATCTACTGTAGTCTTACTTAGCTGTGCTCTTAGCGGAGACGAGTTGGCTGTGTACTACTATGTAGGATATCGGTGAGATTTTCAGTGTACCGTATAAGATAGGTTAAGACAGGTGTCCAAACTGACACATACCCATCGTTGCGGAGAATTTGGGCAAAGCGAGATTGCTGTGGATCTAGTAGGGCTGCTAGCTTGAGCATCTTTGTTGAAGATATCGCCAGTGCAAAGTGACGTCTATATCAGTCCGGATGAGGCTCAGATCGTGGGATAATTCAGATGCTGTGCTTCGCGGAGGACTGAGAGCCACTGCAACGGTTGTTGTCACTAATAACGACTAGGAACTACTTGCCACCAATGTCTCAGAACCTGGAATTAATTCCAGAATATCTGAAATCTGACATTGGGGACGCCGCAAGACCACGTGAATACTACGGGCACTTGGTGATATTTCACGAGCTCGTTATTGTTGAGAGACATAATAGAGACATTTAGCAATTCGTCGTAATACCTTGAAGATTCTTGCGGAGCCCGGCGTCTTCCCTTACACCTAGATGTGGACCGGTCGCCGCTGTTTGTCCGCCCGGCTTATGAGTTTGAGCCCGGGGCTTTCGGGGTCTTCCTTGATGAAACATGATAACTGGATCACAATGTCGTCATTCAATTCTTCTGGGAATCGGACTGCCACGGGGTACTAATCGATATACAAGAGTCATAATGCTCCGGGCAATTGGCGGACGGGTGGTTGCATCTCTTCCCCTTGGTTTGCTAGCACTTCCTGACGTTTTGAATAAACAACTAGTCACATTGGAGATGGGTGAGATCGTGTATGTCTCGGCCCTGGCAAGGCCTTGTCTTCTCATCGGCGAACCTTAGGATGGCTATGTTGTGCTAATTCAGCATTCCGAGAAGATGTGCTGCCGGCATACCGTGTGATAGACCGGAGTGAACCGCCGGCCACCGCATGGATTATCCTTGGACCAGTGCGCCGGGTCTTACTGTAGCAACACAGAAGCCGGTTTATCGTGCATGAGCTCCATTGCCTTCATAGGTGATTTATAAGTCTGAGAGCTCGGAGACAAGCTCAGCTAGGCAACAGGTTCACGCCGCCTTCTTAGGTGTAGTCGATTAAGTGCCAGGATTCTAGGTGAGTTACATAGTCTGCGGTAAGAAACCGCGCGGGTCAGGCTAGGCGGTCCTTGTCAGCCAGTCTTGGGCAACGAATTCTCTAGAAGCTTATTGGCGTAATATCGCTCATCGGAGATTATATTTTGATTTTTCCCTGTCGAGCTAGGTTAGTGAAGCCCTGGTGGTGATCGCTAGGACTTCAGACCCCCCGGTTTTCCCCTGCATTGATACGTTAGTGTAGACAATGTATTATGTACCATCTATTAATACCTACATTTACACAATGCAAGTTTCTCGTGGTGTAGCAATGCTACATTGGTAATCGATTGGTTAATACACTATTCATAGACATGAACTGAATGAACATACCTACATGTATTCACTTGCCAACATCCTCTTCTTTCGCCTTGTAGCTTAGTTCTTATTATGATACTTGAGAAGAATTGTCCCAAAATATGTACCAAATCCCGAGAGCAATCCTTTTTTTTTTTTTCTTCCGTACCAGGGTGGATTCGTGGCCAGAGGCACATACACTATTCTTACTACATTTATGTAACGGCAACACATGTTATGTAGGTATGTAAGAGCTGAGTGATAAAACGTCATGTCCTATAGGTTCGGTATGATGATCCCGGTTTGTTACGCTCGTCCTCGTGACGAGTCCATAGTAAAGTGCGCTGGAATGAACGTGAAGCAGTAGTAGGGCTTTGGCACGAGGTCTAGTGAGCCAACGAATCCATAGCAAACATCGGTGGCCCTGGCATGAGAGCATGGACAAACTCTTCCCAAAACCACGGTTGGGATTTGTCTGTATTAGATACGTGAGTTGGCGGAGAACAAACTACTAGGGCTGCCCTGTCGAGTTTCGAATTTCCAGAGGTTCAAAGCCACTCAGGCGAGAGAGATCCGCAATGGACACGCCAGCGAGTGGATTTTCTCGGGTTTCCCACAGACCCATATCAACCCTAATGCTACCGGGAGCTTTCCTAGCGAAGTTGAAAAGACAAAGGGCCTTGTCTGTCGTTGGTCTCCAGTAGGAAGTAATAATAGTCATGATAAGACGAAACTATATCCGCCTCATATTGCTTCTTAAAAATTTTCGCTTTTATTATCGGACTGGTAGACCGTCTGACAAGCTGACTTTCTTTTTTCTCCCTCTTCCTTCGCTTCAATTCCCAGCATCCTTCCGTATCGGGAGACTTGGCTGAGCGTCTACACACTCTTTACACCTCATTCGTTTACCTATTCGTCTTTTCGTACGGCAATAATTACATTCTTTTTTTTTTCATTGCCGACCTTGCTGACGGGTGCCTGGAAGCCTGCACAATTCGCTCGTTTAACCCCTTATTCAGAAATCCTACCAGCTTACGCACTAGGGTCTAGCCAAGAACACTGGACAGAGCACAGGGAGTTTCAGGTTCAATTGAATCTGCCATAGCAACTGCATTCAATTGAGATCAGGGGGGATTGAGGTTTGAAGTCGAAATCAGCCGGGAGGGGAAAAAAAGAAGACGACGAAGGAAGAGGAAAAAAGAAAAGCACGATTGGGGGCGGAATAGAATAGGGAACGTGAAAGATCTGGTCCACGCCAAAAGTTGGGAGCTGCATATCATATTGGACGATCCAGCCCAACTAGCAAAGCCACGCCCAATCCTGTCATCCTATCCGCCGTCTTGTCCAACGGTAAAATCCTACCGCCGACACGGCATCAGCCATTTGAAGGAGGGGCAGACTGGCATAGACGGGGTTCGATCCCGGGTGTGTCGCGCTGTTGATAGGCTGCCCGTATCTGCATACCCCTGCAAATATCTGCAAATACTGCAAGAGAAAAGATCCCAGAAGGACGGGAGACAAGGGTCGTGTCTATGTATGTTGTGTGCCCATCCGTCCAATACCACCTACACCAACGCACGCGCGACAGCCAGGACGCGTCCGAACACCTTCTCTTCTTTTATTCTGGGCTGACCCCGCCGAATAGCAAACAGGTCCTCTTGACTTCGGCCCATTTTCTCGACCCTCTAGTTCTCTATCCTCATTTCCTGTCCTATCTCTCATCCCATATCTCGGGAATCTACTACTAATCTTCTACATCGTTATTTCCTCCTTGTTACACCCTGGACTAGTTGGTCGGGATTACCGGTCCACTGGATCTGTCCGTCATCTCCATTCTTTCCCATTTATTCCCTCGCTTATACAATACATATCACGGCCCTGGGCCCGTCATTCGTTTGCCCTACCTGCTCCTGGTCTTGCTTTGCTTTAACTAGCCCGGCAATTGACCTTTATAAAGAGATTCTGCACCCTTCCGGGACGCATTGCCTCATGTATAACCCGGTTGGTCAGCTGCACCTAGTATATACCAACACCTTGCGGACGCGGCTATCGACTGCCCAGACCGCTAATTCTTTTTGTTTGGGAACGTCATATTATCCATCCCGCGGCGGCCCGTGCCTTTCAGCTTTACCGCGGTGATCAACTGGAGAATCAACATCCTGGGAGTTCTCTAAACCCCAGATTCCAGCCTCGTTGGCAAGAGGAAATACATCTCGGCTTCACTTCAAATCTCTCCAGCCTCCTCTTAGCCAACAAAAATCACAAAAATAGGATATCCGAGTGGATTTCGCTCCACTCTGGACTCTTAGACGGTGGTGGGCCTTGCTGCCCCTAACCGACACACCGACCTTTTTACGCTTCTACGCGTAGATTTTCTGACTCACTTTGGGCGGTCGGGAACGGCTTAATTGTCGTTGAGTTCCATCGTTGTGGTGTACTGGAACTTATTCTATTCACAAACCACTTGAAATATGACAAGGTCTCGTCTTCTAAGCGGCACGCTGGGCGCCATTGCCTTGCTATCAACGACTGCAATTCTGGCTCTTGAAGCCATAATAGCGCAAGGACTATGGGCATTGGCTTTTCCCGTCAAAATCGCAGCCGTCGTCGCAGCAGCATGTCAGGGACTGATTTTAATCGTATTGGTAATTCTTATTGTTATGTGTTTTGGGAAGGCAAGGGAATATGGTATAAGGAAAAATAATGGAGTCTGGTTTGTGTTGGCCTTGGTATCGAGCTTGTTGGCATCAGCTATATCCGTTGTGATGTTGGTTATGATGGGGAAAGCCGAGAAGTTACCGGAAACTGTCCTTCAAGTTCCGTCGGGAAATTTGATTGTCGGGTCTACCATCGCACTCGTCTTCGCTTTCGTGGGACAGCTTACCTTCATTGTCGTCTACTTCGTTCTTCACCGGTTACCCGATTCGGAGCAGGCGCTTTCTCTTCATACTAATGAAGACAGCTCGCGCTCACCGGCAATCCATGTGAAATCCATCCCTTACAGTCGAACAACGCCCGCGACTAGCAGGACGAATATTAGGGAACATCCAAGTCGACCAGGCTCAAGCGGAGCCCGTTCTATGGCGGAGACTATGAGCTCTATTCGAACTTCCATCTCCCATGTCACACGTCCGTCGGTATCTAAGACTCGGTTACTGTCGTCAAGTTCAAGAAGTCTGCGACGTCCTCCGTCGATCGAGTCTAACGGCTACCGGGAACGGTCGAGCGTGACAGAGGATGGCTTCGATTCCTGGGATACCTCTTCAGTAGATCCTCAAAATCGGCAGATAGTCGTGGAGAGTAGTCCCCCACTTCGTACTCGATTTTTGGAGACCATCCCCGCGAGCCCGACAACGAGTAGGAGCCCAAGTCCCGGGTGTCCTTTAGACCTTGAACCTCCAAAGCGGAATCGCAGAAGTCGGAGTTACAGTCCTGTCCCTAGGCCCCAACACGAGCGTAGTTTGACGCCGCTGTCGACGCCAAGTGAGCTAAACATTCACCCGCTTTTCCGATCTGATTCTCCTGTACCCCCACCAGCGGCTACCCCTGGTACAATGGTCATTGCAGCCCCCAACGCAGGCGAAATCATCTCAGGAAAGTCCCTCACCCGGATGCGAAGCGGCAGTTTACCCACAGGGCCGGGTCAATTGAGCCGACAAGGAAGCTATGACAGCTTCCGAAAGACACCAAGCCCCAATTCGGACCGTCTTCGTGTAGAAGAAGTTGTCGTAGAGAGGAAGATGACCCCTCCCATTCCCGAATGGATTCTGAGCGCCGGGAAGAACGAGTTTGACCGACTATCGGAACCCAGGACCCCGGGATCATAAGATCGCCGAAGAGATCAAACATCTACTGATGGGGCGATACGAATGATGAATGAACATGACTCGTGTAATTTACTTTTGACACGACACAATCCGGTTGATGTTTCTTAAGTTCTCTTAAGTGGCCTTGGAATACGGATTGGGCTCGGGGATATTTGGGAGATACCATTGTTCTTTTAGCGCGGCGTTGAATCACACTCTCTACCCAGGAAAGGGGTACTATCATTCTCTCCTGGCGGATACAAGGAGGTAGAAGATAGATTATTAGTGAGAAATGAACAAATAAAGTAAAATCAGCTCGACTATCTGTTTTTCACGCTAGTATGATGATTCCAAGTGACGTCAAAATAATCCCGGAGGACCGTGAGTTTTGGGAAGGACATAAGAATGTAACAAAATGATGATTTCAAGACCTAAGGACAAGAACCCGCTGTGTTGTCCTACCTGTCTTACTGGTGGTTTGTAACATATATGAGCCACAACATCTCACAACTTAAATGAAAGGTACCTAAGGTAGTATGAGTTATAAGGTTAGTGAACAAGGGCAGATTTGCCTCGTGACGTTTCTATATGACTTCAATGTTCAATGTTTAAGGGGAGAATATTGAAATACTTTGCAGCCTCGCGTTTTAGAGTTGCCCCACTATAAGACCCCGCATTTATGGACTCAGGTCAGGCAGGTCACTTCCAGTGGTGAGGTACATACATAAACCCTTAGAGTTCCAAGGTCACCAATGACATCGGAGGTACACATGTATGTAGGTTTATATGTACATGTACCTAGTACCCTGATTACCTATACCCTGATTAAAAGGTACAGTATGTATGTACCCTGTTACGAACATCAAATTGAAGGATGTCCTTACCTAAATTTTTAGTGTGGTAAGCAGAGAAGTTGCGCTAGCCGCCCGCCACTGCCCGCCGCGACACATCATAAACTGCTACCTGAAATTCAAGACTCTGATCAGACTTTCCACTCCCGTCGCTTTCCACCTACATCCAGAATATCTTCTGGTCAGACCACAGAAGGACCAACTTAATTTCTACATTGAATTTTCGGGTTCCGTGAGACGCCGGCAAAGTCTACTTTTCTTTCGCCGATTTACCTTCTACCTACCCCTCATCATTTCCCACAACCGTCATCGTCAGTTAAGCAGCTATTTTGAAGCTGCCCACCATCGCCACGATGAAGGTCACCTTTAAGGTATGTATTAGAGGCTGACTACACGAATATCTTATGCCTAAACTAAGCTACATCCATCTCTCCGTCGGGGAAATTGAAGAAGCTAATAATGATTCTCTTCTCTGTAGGAGCTTTCGAACCAAAAGTTCACGCTCGATGTCGAGCCTACTGACCTTGTACGTTATCCTATGATCGCCGACAACCAACACTCCCAACCTAAGCTCCGTATCCAACCATTGTAACATGTTCCTCGTTCTGACCGGGATAAAGGTTTCTACCCTGAAGCAACGAGTCGCCGAAGAGAAGGGATGGGATGCGAAAGCTCTGAAGCTCATCTATTCTGGTATGCGCTAGTCTACTACGCCTGTGCTGAATAGGTTTTGTGTTCTGATTTTGTGAATACTAATCTGTATATAGGCAAGATCCTCAAGGATGAGGATACTGTCGCAGCCCACAAGATTGAGGAGAAGGGCTACGTTGTTTGCATGGTCAGCAAGGTATGTATTGCATGCAACTTTGACTCGACCCTCGAGCTTCTTATTAAATTCTTAGCAGCCCAAGACCGCACCCGCTGCCGCTTCTTCATCAAGCGCACCCCCCGAGACCCCTGCACGATCGGTTGCCGCAACTCCTGCTGCTCCGGCCGCGCCCGCTCCGTCATCTACTGCCGCTGCGGCGGCGCCAGCTACACCGTCCCCCGCATCCGGCGGTGCTGGCCTCGGTGATAACTCTATGGCAATGGGCGAGGCCCGGGCTGACGTGATTCTTAACATGGAAGCGATGGGATTCGAGCGGGCTCAAATCGAGGCAGCTTTACGCGCCGCTTTCTTCAACCCGGATCGTGCTGTTGAATACCTCCTAACTGTAAGTCTGCCCCAACTTCTCCGGTTGTTCTCGGCTTAACACTGTGCGTAGGGTATCCCTGAGAGTGCTCGTCAGCCTGAGCCCCAACGAGACGCACCCGCGGCCCAACCCGCTGGCGCTGCCGCTACTGGTGCAGCTGCCCAACCCGCCGAGGCTGAGGCTGAAGGAGGCAATGTCAACCTCTTTGATCTAGCTGCACAGCAGGGCCGAGGTGGTAGCCGTGGAGGTGCTGGTGGTAATGCCCAAGCAGCAGCCGCCGCAGCCGCAGCCGCTGGTGGTCAGACGCTCGGAAATTTGGACTGGCTCCGTAACAATGCCCAGTTCCAGCAACTGAGACAGGTGGTCCAACAGCAGCCGCAGATGCTTGAGCCTATTTTGCAGCAACTCGGTGCTGGCAACCCCCAGCTTGCCCAGCTGATCTCTCAGAACCCCGAGCAGTTCCTGAACCTATTAGGCGAGGCTGGCGATGATGATGCGCCTCTGCCTCCTGGGGCTCAGACTATCGCCGTGACTGAGGAAGAGCGTGACGCCATTGAGCGAGTATGTGACCCTCTTCGAGTTGTCTGATTTATATACAAAGCTAACTTGTATCTAGCTGTGCCGATTAGGCTTCGACCGAGATGCGGCCATTCAGGCTTACTTCGCTTGCGACAAGAACGAGGAACTGGCTGCGAATTTCCTGTTCGATCAGCCGGAGGACGAAGATCCACCTCAGAACTGATTCCCATAACGCGAATGGCACACAGTCTTCGTCAGTCACGCTCTTACGATCTAAAGAAGCCAGCCTCATTACAAACGATATCCGATGTGGCGCCTCACCACTGCGCTAATATCCCCTCTGTTAATGGCTATTATTCACTGCATAATGCTCTGTTCTGTCGGGGCGGAAATCTCGAAGGCTTTGACAGGGCAACCCAATCCCCTACCCACACTGCAAAGGTCTTCTGATTTCGATCCCCGTTTCCCCCTCCTGAAATACGCATTTCGAGACGAGGCATCATAGTTTAACTCGTGGGCTTTTTTTGCCTATGAGCATGATGGAAGGAAAACGAGAGCTTAGATGAACCAAGTTCGTAGCTTAGTTCTGAATTCTACATGTTGATTTCCCATAATCTTTCGTATGTGACAATGCTTTCCTAAGTTCGTACGTATGTCTACCTAGGTGCGTAAAGTATTCATAGCAACAGTCGTATTTTCACTGGCTGTATTTTCACTGGCTATAAGCTCGTAAGCCCAAAGTAAAAACATCGAAGACAACGATCTTTCGTTGTGCATCAGAACCTCCTTTCATCCTTTTTCACCCCTTTTCACCCTTATCTAAAGCCATACGCCAATAATCTGCAATGTACTCTCCTCGCAACCATTTGGTCCAACTTATAAGTAACCATGTAAGCTAAGGAAATGGGGTATCAAAAACAAGCTCACACGCATTACCTAGACACTCCAATCCTCTAGGCCTCAACGGCTACTTCTGTAACCACCACGTTTTCCTCCTCGTTCGCATCCATGTTCCCTGTTGCGTTATCAGCATCCGCCTCCTGACCATTTTCACCATTTTCAGGTTCGTCTTCCTCATCAAAAAGACCCTGAGCACGTCTCTCCTCCTTGAGACGACGTAAATCCTCGTTGTGCTCCTTGACCAGCTTGGCGTGTTCGGCCATGATCTTATCACTTTCCTGCCACTCCTTCTGGTGGGCCTTGTACTCCTCGAGGTCGATATTGACTTTCTTCTCCCCGCGCACCATGACTGTGGCGTTGATGCGTCTAGGCCGTAGATTCTCCTCGCGGTTGAACTTGAGCTTGACAGCGCGCCGGCTCTTCTCCGGGAACATGGCTGCGATGGTCTCGAAGTCCGTCCCGAACATGCCTAGTAAGCGGTAGAATTTCTCCTGTTGTAATGTTAGCAACCATTACCTTGCAAACTTAGGTGAATGTAGCTTACGGTATCCTCTTCAGTCCAATGATTCGGGCCGGTCTTACGGCTTTCGCGTCTGAACGATGCCGAGGTGGTCAAGTGGGAGAACTCGTCTTCTTCGACGGTCTCGAGATTCGCCGTGTTTCGGTGAGCTGCGTGTCGGTCTACTACGAGCGATTGCTGGTTGATAATAATCTGACCATCTACAACCTCGTACCCGACAGACTGCGCATTCGCACCGACCGAAGCACCCAGATCTCTAGCTCGCGCGAGCGCAGACTCTCTTTCGTTTTCCTCATTCTCACCATCGCCTTCCGCTGGGGTGCCTGCACGCGAGGCGGAATCTTCATCGGCGGCGATTCCTAGCGCTCGTTTCTGCTTCTCCAGCTTCTTCCGGCGAAATCTCTCACGTGCTTCTCGCGCGCGTTCCTCGATGGCATCTGCGTGCTTAAATCTTTTACCAATTCCTAAGTCCTTAGTCAATTCGGCCATTTTCGTTTTGCTATGGTCGACAACTTGATTTTCCGGGTCTTCGGGAGTCGGAGAACGTCTACGGCGCCGATATCTCCTTTTGGGAGGAGCGGATTCTCCCTCGCCTCCTGCCGATGGTGTTGCACTACTTTCCGTCGTGTCTGTCTCTGCCGGGGCCGTAGTGGCCGCCTTCTGCGGGCGCCTCTTCTTCGGGGCGGATCCTTCTGCCCCGGTGCCATCAGCGACAGCGGTAGATTTACGTTTATAGGTCCGCTTCTTCGGAGCGTTAGTGGGAGCCTCATCAGCCGGAGCAGAGACAGCAATCGTATCGGATACCGGGGTTGGAGAAGGTGGAGCGGTGGGTGGCGCGACTCTAATTTGAGCCGGAGCAGATGGGCCCGGCGTTGGTGCGCTTGTAATAGGAGGAGGTTCAGGAATAGCGACAGTCGGTACAGCAGACGAAGTACTTGGTGTGGTTTTAGCTGGCTGGGTACTTGGGGGAGTAATTAATGTTAAAACCTCTGGAGTTGGTGGCTTTATCGTTTGTTCAATCGTTGGAAGAATTGAAACCGAGTGCGATTGTCGAGTATCATCTGCGGCCGGTACCAGGGTTGGCTCGGAAGGTATCTGGGTACGTGCTAGAGTCGGAGCTGTGGGTGCCTGGCGAAGAGGCTCATTGACGGGTACGGAAGAAGTTGTTGAGGTCGTTATTGGTTCGGATACGGACTCTGCTGGGAGGGGATGACGGACTTGAATAGTCGGTCTCTCTGGTTCCCTTCGCGGCGTCTCTTTTGGGGCCTCTTTTGGTGTCTCCTGTGTTTCTCCTGCTTTACGACTGGACCCAACCGATGGCGCAACCGGGGGAACAGGAGCAGCACTGGGTGCTGGGGTTGATGCTTGCGAAGAAGCCTCAGTAGTAGGAGCTGGGGTAGTGCTGCTAGATGCAGATGCAGGCGGTGCTTGTGACGATGAGGCAGCACCTGGTCGACGAGGAGCGACCTTCGGCTTGAAGGACAAGCCTCCGGCCTTCTTCAGCATAGAACTCATGGCTGCTAGCACCTACAGTTGCTATGCCTGATATCGTATTCTGTGCATTGCCTCGTCAATGATTATTGGTCCTTACCCTCAACAACAAGATCGGTTGCTTGTAAGGAATAATCTCAAATGTTGCTATGGAAGAGAAATTCGGATTAAATTGATTTGTCGCTGAGTTCATGGGGAATAAATTTAGGTGGGGTGGTGGGATATAGTACTAGGTAGTGTACGAGCTAAACACAGTGGAGCTAAACACGCTGTGCTTCCAGTGAGTCAAGGAAGAAACGCTACGGGGGGGCGTTGTATGTATTCAATGCGCCAAACGCGAAGGCACGGGCCACAGAAAAGATTCTTATCTCACACAGGGCAGGTGCTGATAGCCAAGGCACGTCCTTGGTACCTTGCCCATTCTCCCCGTCCCAATTCAGATTAGTTCCCTTTCTTGATTTCAACATCGATTTTTCGTTCAACGTTCTCCTGGAGCCCAGTCTCTTATTCCTACTTGTCACCAATGCTCATTCCCTTGACAACCCAATTTGCATTTATCGGCGCGAAGGCATGCCTGGCCTCTGCTATCTTCTTCATCACGACACGAATTCTAGGCTGGCAAACCACCTGTCCTATTTGTTCTTCGAAGACACGCCTCTTTGCCCGCCATCCCATTGCAATCTCTCCTCCTTTTCACCGATTGCCCGAGATTCATTCACTCGTCCATTCCCGCCTTTTGTTTGCCACGCTTAACTCTATACACATTCTCCCATTCTGATGCCTCTGTCCACTTCACCTACCACTGCGCCTCTATCGACTCGCCTCAAGATGGAGGACCGTAAGCGTCCTGCTATCAGCAGTACCGACGACATCGCCCCTCCCAGCAAGCGACAAGCCGTTAATGGGAGCAGCAAATCCAAGGACGATGCCGATGTGAAAGAAGAAACATGGATCGAGGTAAGTGTCATTATCGCGACTTATTTCCCTTAATCCAATATTGTCTACCGAATTACGGCCTCCGAGACTTTGTCATCGTTGGCATCAGGCGATTTTGTCTCATCACGAGACCTCCGCAGCCTTTGTTTCAAGTCGTCATCGAGGCACTTTACTCACCATCTCAGAACTGATGCGCGGCTCTGCTGTCATCAGCGTTCAATTCCACCACCTCCCTATAGTATTCCATCCTCCCGCGATTGATTCTGCAGCCTGACCCGAGTTGCCACGTTACTACGTACATTTGCGCCAGTAAATATTGTACACATAAAGGAAAGGAGTCGCTGACAGATATGGATTGGCTAGGACTACCAAAAGGATGCCATCTACCGACAGATGCTCGAGTATAAACGCGAGAAGAACACGTTGGAAGCGCAATTAGACGAAGCACAAAAGAAGTCTATACATCATGACGATCACATCCGAATTATCGACAACTGGTGGTTGCAGGTATGTCTGGCTCTCCGATATAAAAATTGCAGGAAAGTCGCTAATACGTCAACAGCTATTACAAGAGGTTGAGCTGCTTGTTGAAGGGACTATACCGTTCCAAGGATCCGATGGTAAGAATTGACAATCTCTAAATCTACTAGCATCTTACTAAGACAATATCCAGGACAGCCATTCCCCACGCATACTAGTTTTAAAGATCTGGAAGAATTCGAGTCGCACTTGAGCGAGAAGGCATCAAGTATCAAGAAGATGGTCGAGGCAATACTAGGCCGTCTTAGTGGAGGCCGTAGCCAAGTCGCCCCTGATATCTCTCATCTGGAACAGCAGATTAGCGCTCTCTTAGCGCAACAGAAGGAATTCCTTGTCAAGTTGGACCGACTCGCGACTGATAAGGATAGTCTATCCGAACAGTTAAACACCGCAACACTACGATATATGAAGGCAGAAAGAAGACTCGATCGAGCCAAGAGTGCCCAAGTTCAGAAGCTAGAACAACAAGCCTTGAATCACGTAGCTGCTCGACCTACCATGGGTGTCGACCAAGAGAACGGCATGGCTGTAGACGAGAACAATACGAACAACGAGGCATTGCAGTTGGCTCTCCGTGAGGCTAATGCTGTCGCAGAGAAACAGAAGCAGCAGCTAGAGTCGGCATTGGCGCAGAACAAGACTCTACAAGAGGAACTTACTGCTGTACAGACCCGACTGACGAACTTAACCGATGAAGATTACTCGCGCACCGAGGTGTTCAAGATGTTCAAGAGCCAAATGGAGGATCTTGTCCGCAAGATTAACAGTTTGGAAGCAGATAACAAGAGTCTTAGGGCATCAGCAGAAAAGTTGGAGGCAGAGCGTGAGTCTAGCCGCCGAAAGGTTGAAAGTGAAGCCCAGGCCCTCATTGCGGAACTTGAGGATCAACTTCAACAAGCCGACACTACCCTTGCGAGAGTGAGATCTGCGAGAGACGAACTTCACGCAGATGTTACAATGCTCAGAGCCAGCAAGGAGCAAGACCGAACAGCCTTAGAACATATGAAGGAATTCGTGAGTGCCGAAGAGGACCGAATTACTGCATTGGAGTCGGAAGTACGGCGGCTTCAGCCTAGTGAAGATGTCGACATGACGGAACGGCCCGATATTGATGCGCTCTCCCTTGAAGAAATCCGCGAAAAGTATAAAAAGTTGATGAAAGATTATAACTCGATCGAGAGTGAGTTACCCGGCATGACGAATGCGGTAAAGAAGTACCAGGCTCTCGCACATAAAAAGGTCATGGATCATGTTGCTATGGAAGAGCGTGTAGCTCTAACCATCGCCGAGAAAAGCAAGGCAGACCAGAAGTACTTTACGGCTCGCAAAGACGGCGACTTGAAGGCTGAAGTGATCCAAAAGCTGCGCACCCAGAACAGCAAGAGCTCCGAAATCATATCGCAGCTGAAGGAAGTCGAGGCCCACAACCGAACACTCGTTACCAACCTGGACAAGCAGCTTTCCGATTTAAAGCAGACGAATGCTTCGGTCACGGCCGAAAACAAAAAGCTCGAGGCATCTAGTAATGAGATGTTGCGACGTTTTGATGCTCTCAAGCAGCAAGTTGCCGAGCTGTCAAATTTGGCAAAGTCAAAAGACTCTACCACCGCTGCGGCCAAAGAGCGCGCCGCCACATTGGAAGCCGATGTAGAAAAGCTCAAAGTGCGCCTCGAGTCCGTCTCGAAGGACCGAGACAAGTGGAGAGCAAAATGTCTAAGCAATTCTTCAGAGGAAGAGGAAATGCTCCGAGTAAGTACAATATCTAAATTTCGAAAGTATTTCTATTCTAACAGTTTATTCAGACTATGGCGACGTGTTCTGTCTGCAAAAAGGACTTCAAAAACACCATCATACGAACATGCGGACACATATTCTGTAGAGGATGCGTTGATGACAGAATCGCAAACCGAATGCGAAAATGCCCAACATGTGGCAGAGCCTTTGACAAGTCAGACACAATGGCAATCCATCTATAGGAAATCCTATGAGAAAATTCTGCAAGAAGCAGCAGCCACATCCAATTGTTTACCTACGCATTGTATATTACATGAAGAGGGAGAAGACGTTGTCACGTGTAAGATTTGATGTACATACTAGTTTTTTTCAAGGACGGAGGGCAGCATGAGCCTGAAGTTCTAGGAGTCTACGTCAAAGCCTTGCGTAGCCTTACTCTGTTTGGTTTGACTTCTCATCACAGGACATGGCTGAGATCGGCGAGAAGATTACCCCAAATTCGATGATCAAAGGGGTCGAGAACGAAGATGTACGGCTTTATTCTTTTAAGACGTTTTGCGGGGCTTTATCGAAGATTCACCTACAATTACGAACAACCCCGTTCTTCTATTGTCTCTACCGGATGATCTAAGCCAACATGGCCTTATCACTTTTGGAGACGCCTCCTGTGTAGGGCTATAGGGGTAATCTCAAGGGAAAGACGGGACTATCTATCAAGAAGCCGGCGAGTAATCCCAAGATTCTAAGGACGCGCGGATCTATGCCAAAACCCAACCCACACTCACCCTCATCTCGAATTTCACTTTGCATTGCACGAGAAGTCCACTCTGTGACTTCTGCATGTTAATGAGAGGTCTATGGTCTCCTAAGTGTATATACACCCCTCGCGTTTGCGACGAATTGCAGCACAGGATAGGAAGTGCAAACAAATAGACGCTTGCTAAATCAATTCAAATGTGTAAAGTAACATGTGTCTCTACATTCTACGTGACAAATAGTAAGAGCACCACTGCCCGGCTTACCTTCGGCTAGTGGACCCGAAGCCAGTACTCTCATATCTAGCAGAGGATGTTGAGCCTGAATCTGACCTGCTGTAAGATGGTGAGCTAGATGGACCAGCTCCCCAATTATACCCACGCGGTTCTTCCTGCCTGTTACCTCGATTGGCTGCTGCGTAACCGGCAGCGGCTCCACCCGCCAGGCCCGTCCAGAATCCGGGTCGCCAACCTTGGTTTTGGGTCCAACTTGACTTAGGTCCTCCTGGGTACGGCGGCGGAGGGTCGTCCCAACCTCCTCCACCACCGCCGCCGCCTCCGGGTCCGAAGCCGGGATCAAAGCCACCAAATCCTCCCCAACCATCTCGCCGTCTCCGCTGACCAGCTGGACCTGTGCCATTCCGGTCGGTGATGAAACATGCGCTATATAGGATCCAGATACAGACGAGAGCGAATACGACAAAGAATAATATTCCGCTAGAGTCGGACCGCTCGTTACTCTGGCCTCCACCTCCACCTCCACCCCATCCCCAACCGCCACTACCCTTAGCTAACTCGGGAAACTTCCGCTCGCCAACGTCGGTCAGGACAAGACGATATTCAACGCCACAGCTACCCTTCAAGACATACGGGTCGTCGGGGCCAGTGTACCCTTCACATATGACATCCGTGCTGCCCAGCTTAAGCTCAGGCGGAAGCGGCGCTGAGCACGACCACTGCACGTCCTCGGTGTCGTAGCCGGAGCCTTGGTTTGTGCAGCGCATGACGTCGATCTCATGGAGCCGGCATATCGCCGGCGACGAGATGCACTTCAGCTGCGGGATGGCGGAGACCCGACGGTGCGCGGTTTTGGCTCCCGCCCGGAGCGTGAGCGACTGTACGTCCGAGAGCAGGATTGCGTTTTTCGGTTTCGAGGCGCTGAGGGCGGGGGAGGGGAGGAGGGAGAGGGTGGAGAGGAGGATAAGAGAATGCGAGAGGGGGAGCTGCATCGTGGGATGAGCTGGTTTCGGGGAGTTATATCTGATGCCGATACCGATCTGACTAGGTAGTGTTAAGGACGGCTAAAGACAGGTTCCAAATGTAGTAGGTGGATTGTGTCGCAAGGGGCGGCGCATGGACCGAACCACGTTACTATAATCGATGGTAAAGATTAGAGGTATGTATGGTCGGGGTATAGAGGTAAGCTTAAAGAAGCCGTACCGAGGTATGCGCCATTACAATAGTTTGCCTTAAGTTTTCTTAAGGATTGTGTTAGGGTGAATAAGGATACCCTAGGAGGCCCTCTGATTAGTTGGCGGATTTAAGGTTTAATTAGCTAAGAGCTATGTAGTTATGGCGAAGTATAACCTTTAATTAGTTAAATATTAAGTAAGGGATTGGCTAAGAATAAAAGTTAAAATTATAAGGGCGTAAAAGAAGGGATATTAATAATTAGTTAAAGTTATAATTAAAAAAAAAAGGTATTTATTATGTTATTATATTTATTATATTATTTATAATAAGGTTATTTAATTAGTTATAATATAATAATATTATTTATATTATTATTTTAAAAATAATTATAAATTATATAATAAATATATTAAAATATAAATTATATATTTAAAGTAAGGTTTATTATATTATATAATTTAATATATTTTATTAATAATATATAATTATTTTTATATATTATAATAATTTTTAAAGATTTTTTTTATAAATTATTTTAACTTTTATATATTAAGTTTTATTATATTTAATAATTATAAAGATATAAAATGGTTTATATTAATAAATAATAATAGAAAAAGTTCTTTTAAATTTATAATATAAAATAATTATATATATATATAGTTATAAAATTTATACCTTTTTTATTTATAAATTAAAAGGTAAAATTAATAAAATTAACTAAATATATTTAACCTTAAAACTTATAATTTATAATTATAAAAATAAGAGTTAATATAAAGCTAGTTTTATTAAATAATTTTAAAAAAATATTATTAAAACTTTTAATAATTATTATTTTTTTTAATATAATAAGAAAAAGTTTAAAATATAAATTATTAAAATGTAATTTTTAAGTATTATTAAATAATAATAGTATTACTTTAAATAATTTAGTATAAATTAAAATTATTAAATTAATTATAAATATAATGTTAATAATATTTAAAATAAATCCTTTTATAATATATTAAATATTATTAATAATTTTTAAATTTTAATAAATATTCTTTATTATATTAATAAATATTTCCTTTATAAATATTAAATAAGCTGGTATTTTTAACAAAAAATTATTTATTATTTAAAATATAATTTTAAATATAATGGCTTTATTTAAGGGTTTTAAATAATATTTAAATAAAAAAATGTAAACTTTTTATTATTATGCTTTTATAAAAGTAATAATAGTTTAAAGATTTATAATATAATAAATTTTATTTATAGGAATAATAGCTTTAAAGTTATAATTTAATAAAATTTACTTTTTTTTTATTACTTTAAAATTTAAAATATATTTATTTAATTTAATTTAAATATTACCCTTTAAGCATTTTAATAAAGGATTAAAGATAATATTTATAATTTTTATTTATTAATTAAAAAAGATAATAAATATAAACTTTAATTATAACTAATAGTTAAAATAATAAGCATTATTTTTTAAACGATGTTTAAATAGTTAATTAAATGTTATTGCTTTCTTTTTATTTATAAATTTACTAAGGTATAATAAAAATAAATTTATAATAGGTTTAAATTAATAAAAGTTATTATATAAAATAATAATAAGGATATTATTAAAATCTTTATTTAAGTAATTATAAGTTTATTATAATTACTTATATATTTTTAATAAATTAAAGCTAGGTATTATATTATATTTATTAATAATTAATATATTAATATTTTTTAAAATAATAGTTTTTTTTAGCTATACTTTTTAAAACTTATTAATAATAAATATCCTTATTATTAAATAAATTATAATTTTATTAAAATATATATTAATATATTTAAATATAGCTGTTATTATAATTTTCCTTTTTATATTTTTATAATTTAATACTTTAATTAAAGTTTTAATTATAATGCTTTTTCCTATTTTATTTTTATTACTTAAATAGTAAAATAGTTAATAATAATTATTTTTATTTATTAATGAATAATTTATTTTATTAAACCTATATTTATTAACTTTGTTAAAATGTTATAAAATAATATTTAATAAAATAAATTATTTTTTATTTAAATATTTTTTCTCGAATATAATTAATATAACATTTACTTAAGTTTAGCTAATATTATACTTAATACTTAAGGTTATTACTTTGCCAATTATATTTTTTTAATTATTAAGAAGTATGTTATAAATATTTAAATTATAATTTATTTTTATAAGGTTTTTATTTATACGTTATAACGAAATAAGATTTAAATAATTTTTATAGCTTTATTAAGGCTTATTTACTTTATTTATTATTTTTTAAAGCTTATTATTATTTATATTATTTAACTTTATTTTTTATTTTTTTACCATTTTTACGATTATATTTTTAATATGTTAACTATTATATAAAAATAATATAATATTGTTTTCTAAACTTTGAATTAAATTTTTAAAAATATTAAGCTTTAAGGTTAAAAGTAAAAAAGGAAGCTTTATAATTATGCTAATTTTAGTAAATTTAATTAAGCCTTTTATAATATTTTTAAATAAGCTATTTTTATGTTAAAAAGAAATATTAAAAAAGTTATTAAGGCTAAAGGAAAAGGCCTTAATTTTTTCAAGTTTTTATATTTTAAGATTAATATTTTCCTTATTATTTAAAGCTTTATTTATATTTTTTTTATATTTAAGCTTTATATTATAATTTATTTTATTACTTTTAAATTAAGTTTTTTAAATTTTCCTATCCTTAACTATATTTTCTTTATTTTTTATTAATAGGTTAAAATTATTATTATAAAATATAACTTAATAAGGGATATTTTAAGATAAATATTCCTAAATTTTTAAATAAAAGTTAGATTTTAACGAAATAAAATTATTTTAAGGGATAAATAAGGTAAGGCAAATAATAAATATTTAATAATATATAGCTTTATTTTTAAAGGCTTATAAGTAAGTCTTAATTAATATAAAAATGTATATATTCTTTTTTAATAAAATCTATTAGTAAAATTTAAACTTTTTTAAGTTATTTTTAAACTTTATAAATTTATTTATTCATTTTTTAAGTTTTAATTTAATTTTAATAATTAAAGCGTAATTATATAAATACATATATTAAAATATAAAATCGTAAGTAATGTAAGTATTATATATGGTTAATTATATATTTATAAAAGATAAAAACATTATTACTTTATAATTAGGTTGTTTTTTATTATTAAAAGCTTTAATAATTAACTTTTAAATATATAGCTATTTTTAATAAACTTATTAAAATATAATACCTATATTTATATAATTTTAATTATTATTTAACAAATAATATATAGGATAATTAAAAATATAATTATAAACGTTTAAGGATAATAACTCCTAATTAAAAAAGATTCGATTTGCTATTTTTAATATTAAACTTTAAATAACCTTTTTAAAATTATTAGGATTAATAAAAGAAAATACTTTATACTTAGCTTTTAAAATAAATTAAGTAAAAGCTATTTATTAATAAAAAGGCTATTTATCCTTTATAACGTAATCGGTAACATAGTAAATTAAGGAAATTACCTAGCTTTAAATAAAAATTAAAATAAAATTATAATTATATTTTAACATGGTAGCTATAACCTTATTCTAATATATATAATTTTTAAACGTATATTTAATTTTGAAAATATCTTTACTATTTAAAAATATTTTTAAAACTAAATTTCATAGCTAATTAAAGTAATACTTTCTTTTAATCTTAGCTTATTATTTCTTTCCTCATTTACTTTTCTTATATTTATAATATATTTAAATATATTAATAAGTTTAAATAGTTATAATAATAAACTATGTTTTATTTTCCCATTTATTTTTTAACTTAGTAAAATTAGTTTTTAACTCCTTAAAAAGAAAAAGATAATTTTTATTATAAGTTTTATACTTTAATACTTTCTTATTATAACTTTTTTAGAAATGTTTATTAATTTATTTTAAAAATTCCTTAATATTTAAGTAAAAATATAAACTATAAAACATTTTATTTATATAATTTTCCGAATTAATATTATTAAAGTATTAAAGGAAGTTATATAAATAAAAGAAATTATAACTATTAGTTTTAATAAATTTATAATATATATTAATAAGCTTAAACATTTTATCCTTATTTTTTATATAAATAATTTTATTAAAAAATACTATTATATAGTTATAAAATCATTAAATAACTATAACAAGATTTTAATTCATTTTTTTAATAATAAGTTAATAATTTTTAAGTAGGTATTTTTTTAATATTTTTTTAATATATTAAATATATTAATTATTATAAAACCTTTAACCTATTTTAACATATATTAAATTAATTAAATCGTTAGGGTTTACTATAAATTAAATAATAGGAGGTTTATTTTTCATAATTAAATTTTAAAGCTAATCACGCTAATTATACTTTTTTTCACTTAATAAAAGTTACTATTAATTATATATAGATATTTCCTTTATAAGTTTTTTTATATAAAAATTATTAACTAGTTAATATTTTTTTAACTTATCTTTTATAATGAGAAATTTTAGTATAATAATAAATTTAAAGATATATTAAATTTTAATAAATTTTAAACTTTTTAATAATATATGATTAATTTTAATATTATTATCCTTTATAATACAATTAAATATTAAAAATAAAAAAATTAAATAGGTAATAGCTATGGCTTTATATTAATATAGCTTAATAAAAGCCTACCTAAAAATGTTATTAATTTATAAATATATTTAAGTGAAAAAAATATAATATTATACTTTCTATAAGAAAAGTTTTTTTTATTATTTTAGCTTAAAGTTAATTTTTCTTCTTTAATAATTAATATTAAATTATCCTATTTATAAGATAAAATTATAATAAATATAAATAGGAAATATTTTAAATTCTAAATATTTAAGAATTAATAATTTAACTTAACATAAACAAATGTTTATTTATTTAAAGTTTATTACTTTATAATATTTTTACCATTTTTACCATTTTTAATATTTTCTTCCTTATGTAATTTTTACTTAAAGGATTATTAAATAAAATTTATTATTTAAATATTATTTAATTTACTACCTATAATAAAAAGAAGCGTTAATAAAGTTAATATAATTACCATATTATTAATAACATTAAAATTAATATTATTACCATTAGAAAAAGTAAAAGTATTTACTAATTTGTTTTTATACTTTAAAATTACCTTTTACATTTTATTATATACCTTAGTTAATTTTTACTTAGAAATTTCCTTTAAATCTAATTTTAAATTAAACTTTAATACCAAATCTAAATTAAAATTAACGTTAAAATTAAATAATATAACATTTCCAACTTTAATATTAAATTCTATATTTTTATTAAAAGATTTATCATTATTATATATTAGATTTTAATTATATTAATATAAGATATAAAAAGATTATTTACCGGATTTTATATTTACGTTTTAAATATAAGTTAAACTTTATATTAAACTTAATAATATAATTTTATCTTTATTAGTTTATTTCTTTTAAAACTTATTATTAAAAAGGATATTATAATATAAATAATTATTTTTCTTTAATTAAAGAAAAGCTTTTATTATAATAGATTTATATAACCTTAAAAAAGGCTTTAAAACATTTATTTTAAGCTTATTAAAGCTATATTATATAATATAAAAATTATTAATAATATTTTTTATTTTCTAAGGTAAAATCTTTATAATAAAAAATAAATCATTTATAATAATAATAATATAACCTATTACTTTATAATAATCTTAATTACTAGGCTAATTAAATAATAAATTTAACATAATTTTTATAATAAAACCAAACACATACCCTAATAAAATAAATCTTTCCTTTAAAAAATATAAATCCTTTAATTTAAAAGAATACAAATAAATACATAATATCGAAAATATATTTAATTTATAATTCTTTAAAAGCTGCTTAGCTTTAAAATATAATATATACTCGTTATAAACCTTTATAAGCTTACTATTATAAGGAAAATATTTAAAATAGCTAAATTAATATAATAGGTTTTTATTAAGAAATAAATATAATAGCAAAACCTTATAAAATAAAGTTTATAATTCTTTTATAAGATAATATAAAAAAAACTCTTAAAACTATAAATTTAATTCATTTTTAACATATTAAATTAGGTATAATTAATATTAGTTTAAAGGAAAATCTTTTAAGATTTAAATTTTCTTTTAAAAATTAAAAATACACTAAGCTTTTTAATATATATTAATAAGCTTAATAAATAAGCTAGCATAAAACTTAAAAAGCTTTTTATTATATTTAACATTAAAACTATTTAATAAGGCTTTTAAAAAGCCATATTAAAACAAATAATTATTAAAAGAATTAATTAACATTTTATAACATTTATATTTCTTAAATATTTTAAAAATAAGTTTAAAATTAATAATTTAATAATAAATTAATTTATAAGGAAAAAAGCTTAACATAACTAATAAGAAAATAAATTTAAGAAAAATTAACATATTAAAAAAAAAGCTTAATATAGTTAATAAGAAAATAGGTTTAAAAAAAATCAATTTATAAGAAAAAGTATTTAATATAATTAACAAAAAAATAGGTTTAAGAAATATTAATTTATAAGGTAAAGAACTTAATATAATTAATAAGGGGGTAGGTTTAGGAAAAATTAGCTAATAAAAACTAAGACTAAGGGTTTTTAACTTAAAATTAACCTAATTAAAAATACTTTTAAAAATAATTAGTTAAAAAGTATTTACTAAAAGAGTATTTAATTAAAATATAACAATAAATATAATGTAATATATTAAGATAATTAACTAAGCAAAATTAATAAGTTATTTATTTTTAAAGGTATTACGAAAATAAAATAAAATGGAATATTATTATAAAAGAAAATAATTTATTATTATATAAATATTAAATATATATATATAATTAAGCAAAAAAGGAAATACCTTTAAAGTTATATAAGGAAATAATTATTTATATATATATAATTTTAATATTTATTAATAAAAATAATTATTATTAATATAAATATTATATATTAAAAGGAGTAATATTAATTAATAGCTATAATATATACTAGTAAAGATAATATAAATTAGTAAAAGTAATACTTATTAATAGGAGTAATATTTTTAAAATATCGTAAAAAAAAAGGACTTAAATAATTATATATTTATATAAATAATGTAAGGTTTTAACTTAAAATATATAAAATATATTTAAACCTTTTATTTATCCATTTATTTATAAATTTATTACTTATCCTTAATTAAGAATTTTTTATTCCTTTTATTTATATAATTATTAAAGGTTTTTAATTATTAATATTAATTATTATATTAAATATTACCCTTTATTATAAGTTTATTAATAAATTTTTTTACCTTTACTTAAATTAACTAAACCTTATAAAAGTTTAAGGGTTTAAGATTAAATATTATATTTATTATAATTATAAAGATAATTAAACGTTATAAAAAAGGTAATTTTTTAATTAAATATAGTAATTATATTTTTATCTTAAATATATTTATAGTTTTATTAAATATAAGTATAAAGATTAATATTAATTTATATTTAAAATAAAGCTAGCTTATAATTTTAGCGTATATTTTTTATTTAATAAATATTGTTTTTTTTAAGGCGATATTATTAAAATTATAAGGCTATTATAGCCTTATATAATTTATATAGTTTAAAAAGAAAACTTAAAAGCGAATAAGATTTGTGATATATTTTTTATAACCTTAATAAATATTATTAAATAATAAGTAATTTATATTAAAAATAATATAAAAATAAAAGATATTAATAGTTTATATTTATAATTATTTAAATTTTATAATTAAAGATGGATATAAGCTTTTTATTTAAAAAAATAAGATTAGTTATTTATTTAAGGGATATATTTATAATATATTAAATAAGAATATCCTTATCTTTAATTTAAATGTAATTACTTCGTTTTTTAAGTATGGTAAATTCGTTAAATTTTAATTCTATTTTAATTTTAACCTAAAATATTATGTTAAAAATATCCTTTAAAAAAAACCTTATTAATTTTATATCTTTTTAATATTTAATAAGTTTATTTAACAATGTTATAATTAAGCGTATAAGAATAGTTAAGTTAAAATAGCAAATGGAAAATATATTAACTTTATAAGATAAATTATTAGCTAACTTTAAAATTAACTTATTAAGAAGGTAAAATATAAACTTAATACGCCCACTAATGCTTATAAGATTTTAATTATTATCTTTTTAAATATTTTTTTCAAAGTTAATAATAAATAAGTAAAGTTATAAGAAAAAAATCTTATTATATTTTAAGCGAAAGTAATAATCTTAAATTATAAAAAGGGATTTAAGGAAAAAATAAAACGTTTCGTATGTAATATAGTAAAGGTTATTATAAATATATAATAAAGTAAATCTATTATATTTATATAAGTTAATAAAGATAATAATATTTTTATTTAAAATATACTAATATATAAACACATTTAAAAAGATTAATAAAAAGGTTAAAAATATTATAAAATATAACTAAGGTAAATTAAATAATACGAATTAATTCAAAGATATTTAATAAAAATAAAAATATAATATACTTAATATAATGAATAATATAATAATTTATAGCTTAATAACTTTTTTAATAAATAAATACTTATATAATACATAATTTAAAATTATTTTATATAGTGTAATATTTATAATAAAAGAAAAGATATAAACTTATTAAAATTTTTGTCCTAATATTTAACTAAGAAAAGGAATATTATTTTTAATACTTTTTTTACTATTTAAAATAGGAATATAAGGAATTTTAGGCTTAAATTTATACTTAAATTAATTGCTTTACTTAAAAAATAACTTATTTCTAATAAAAACTAGTTTATTTTTATTTAAGCTTAATTATAAGTGTAAATAATAAGGCTTTATAATATTATTTTTATTTACTAATAAAAACTAAGGCTTTTTATAAAAAGGGTTTAAATTATTTAAAAAGTTGTTAAAGGGATTATAAAAGGAGTATAAATTAAAATTATAATCCCTAAACTTAGTATTATTATTAAAATATTTTATTTAATTGGTATAAATTAAATAAATAAGGTTTACATTATTAGTTTTATTAATATTAAGCTTATTAATATTAATATTATTAATATTAAGGTTATTAATATTAAAAATATTACTATTATTATTACTAATATTAGGGATAATATTTCTTATATTTAAAACTTTAATATTTTAAATAGCTTTAAAATTTTAGCGGTTATATTTCTTACTTATAATACCCTTAGTTTAATTATTAATTGCTTTATTAAATAATTAAAGGAGTAATTGGATTGGGAGTATTTTTTTAATTATTTTATTTTTTATTATACGTGAGGCCACCCTTAGTGGCATAAAAGCCCGAGTTTTACAAGGTTTAAGCTAAGCTACCCGGGAAAAAAGAATTAAAAAAAAGTTTAAAAATTAATAGTTTAATAAATAAAATTCGTAAAAATATACGGTTTTATATTTTAAATACCTTATATTATAAACATCCTTTTAACACTTTTAAATTATTATAAATAAAATTAATTAATAAGCTATTATAACTTTACACTTTAAGCTTTTTTAATATTTTTAACTTTTTAAGTTACTTTTATATTTATTAATATTAAAGTAAAATATTTATTTTAATAATAATTATATATATAAACTTAAATTAAAAGTATTAATAAAATATTGTTAATATAAATCCTTTTATATTAAAAAGTAAAAGTAAAATTATTTTTATATTATTTTAAAGTTTAAGTTAAATTTAAAATAATTATTAATAAATTAAATTATTTTTAATTTAATAAAATAACTTTATTTAAACTTTATAAAATATTATAATATTTTATTTATAATTTAAATATAATTTTCTTTTTTATACTTTTTTAATATTTTAAAATATTTAATAATTAATTAAAATAACTTTATTTTTTACTTTTTAATAAAACCATTTATTATTAAATTATTCTATTATTTCATTTTAATATAATAAGCCATTTTAGTTTTAATTAAGTAATTTTTAATAAATAAACTATTTAATTTTAATTTAAAATATTTAATAATTTAATATTAAAATTATTATTACAATTTTAAAATATATTTTAAATTTAAAAGATTTGTAATAAATTAAAAATATATGGAAAAACTAATAAAAAGACATAATATTTTAATATTTAATAAAAAAAGTTTAATTTTTAAAATAATAATATATTAAAATTACTTTATTAATAAATATTAAAGTTAAAATTTAAAAAAGTTATTAAATTATGTTTTAAATTTTAATTATTAAGGAAAAATAAAATAAAATAAAAGATATTATTTCGTTTAAAAATAAATTTATAACTTTAAACTATTTTTATTTTAATATTTTTTAAAATTTATATAATATTTATTATTTTAACTTAAGGTTTTTTACCTTAGTTTTACATTAAAGATTAATTTTAATATAAAGATTAATAAGGTAATTAATAAAGTAATTAATAAGTTTTTTTTATTTTTACCTTAACTTTTAAACCTTAATAACTTTATAAGTTTTTATTTAATAAAAATAAATATTATATTATTAAATAAATGATTTAATATTTTATTTTTTAATTAAAAATATATAATAAATTATAATATTTATAAGTTAAAATATTAAATCTATTAAAACCTTAAAGCTTTAAAAGCTAAAAAAACTTTATATAAATAGTTATTTATATTTTTATTACTTTTTTATTTAAATGTTTAAAAAGATTATATTTAAACAAATAATTAAATTTTTATTTTATTACTATAAAATGCATATAACTAACATTTTAATTTAAAAAATATATTATTATAATAACGTAATAAAACAATATTAAAATTAAAAATAAAAGATTAAGTTTAATTCTTTAAATAAATAAATAAATAAAAATTATATAAATTTATTTTTTAAACGAAATGATATTTTTATGTTTTATTTACTTTCTTTTCTTTAATTATTAAAATTTAAAATATAACTTAATAACTTTTTAAGCTTTAGCTTTAATATTTATTAAAGTAATTATTTATTAAATTTATTATTTTTAAAAAAGCCGTTTTTTATTAAAGGTTAAAATATTATGCTTTTTCCTTTTTTTCCTTTTAAAGCTTTTTTAAATATTTTTAACTTATTATAATTATTTAATTTTAAAATATACTTTAAAACCTTAATAATAATTTTATAATTAAGAAAAATTATATACTTTAAAATTTAATAAAAATCTTTTATATAAGTAAGCTTTATATATAAGTTTATTTATATTTAATATATTTTTTTAATAAACATTATAAAAGTTAATTTTATAAATATATATACTTTTTTAATTATTATAGTTTATATTTTTAAAAAGATTTATATTTTATAAATTATTAATAATAATAATTAAATAAGTTATTTTATTTTTATTTTAATAAAACAAATTAAAAATTCTTTAGTAATTATATATTATATTTATTATAACTTATTTTTATATAAATAAAAAAGCTATTTAAAATTTTTATATTTTAATTTTAATAATTATTTAAGTTATTATTTACTTATTTATTTATAAGTTAAAATATTTACTTTATATATTATTAATTTTATAAATATTATTTATAATTAAAGTTAAATCTTTTTTAAAAAGGTTATATAATGTTTTTATAATATTTTAATAAAGTTTAAATTATTTTTAAAAGCTTTATAAAAGTTATATTATTAAAAAGTATTT